>CAOKZL010001165.1:0-461861 GCA_948472985.1 Iguana delicatissima | reverse complement strand
GCTCCAAGCATCAGTAAGTGACAGGGCCACATTTTAGAGATGTAAGTAAGTCACTGAACTAATGGTTCATTTTATTTCATTTTGCTCTCCTTAGGAGAACAGATTGTTTAAAAAGCATGCCTGCATTCTCATGGCTTTGGGGACATGACTTCCTGTCAGCTGTCTTGTATGTTCATAGAAATGCCAAATAGCAATGCAAAGAGTATATAAGTAATGATTGTTTTGCCTTAAATGAGCCTTTACATTTAAAATTAACTCCAGTTTAACTGCAGCAGCAATATCCTCATGAGCAACTGAGGCTGCAGCTTGTTACCCACTAACCTGAGAATAAGCCCACAGAACGCGGTCAGGTTTGCTGCTGCATTGACACACATACGATTACACTATTAATGTTCACCTCACAATGTCAACTACTTTCCAAAGACACAAAGTTGAGACCTTGCATGTCTTACGTTTTTTACCCATTGTTTTGGCTTGTTTTTAAACAAATGTACTGTCAGTTGCCTAAAAGCACACAGACTGGATTTGAGAAACTGTGCTTTGGGGGAAAAAAAGAATTTCATGCTGCATAGTTACAAGTTCAGCAGAGACATTTTACACAGAGCAAGGCAGAACTATTTTTTTTCAAATACGCCCAAGACAATTTAAAGTTAGTGTTGCCTCTTTACTAGTTTCTGTAATAACAGGAAGTTGATATGCTAAGGCAACCTTCTCCAAGCTACTGCCCTTGTAATGTTACAGACTCCAAATCACATCATCTCTAAAACTGACCATGGTGGCTAAGCCTGATGGGACTTGTAATCCATTACATCTTGGGAAAAGCTGCACTAAAGCTTTTCTTCTCTACCCAGTAATCAAGGTTCTTGATGTCACCTGTTATCAGTTTCACACACACACACACACACACACACACACACACACACACACTCACTCACTCACTCACTCACTTTAGGAGAAAAGCTTTGGCCTTCTGCCGGTGTGCCTCACACTGCCTGCACCTGGAATGGGGGTCCTCTTGTCCTCTACCCCTATGCTTAACTTGATCACAGGTTAAACCTCTCTTAAGGCTGCAATATTATAACCACTTACCAGAAAGTGAATACCACTAAACTCAGCTGAACTTAATCCTATCCTTAGGATTGTGTCATTAGTCACTGTATCAAGAAAAAAGGGTCCCACGTTCAAATACAGTGTCCAGTTTTTATAATACCTGCTGTCATTGATGGGTGATGGAGGTAAGGCAAGGATGCATTGAAAAACAACAGCCTGCTTTTGGAGTACACTCCATTACTTGGATACACTGCAAATCAATAACTTATTGAACAGTTTGCTTAGATGTATTAAGGTTTTGTCATAAGAGTTACCTTTTCTACATTTATGCTTCTGGCAGGTGTTATCAGTGAGGTAGTGTCCTTCGACGCATCTCTCACAGTTGGCCTGATCAAGGCACACTTCACAGTGGTCAGAGCAAGGCATGCAAACATTGTCCTTCTCTGAAGGATAGTGGCCTAAAGGGCAGCTTTCGTTACACTGTCCCAGGTAAAGGAAGAGCATATTACCTTGCTCATCTGCAAGACAGAAAGCAAGAGAAAATAAAATAAAACGAGTGTGCTAGAAGAATCTTTAAGGCCTGGGACTTACACTGTTCTATACCTGATTATGTACTTATCTAAGCATTGGGTGACACTGAAAGCTTCTTCAAACTTTCCCACATTTTGAAGTAAGAAATCTTAAGACCACACAGTAAGGCCCTTTCCACATCCTACCTTCTTGTGTGGTCCTCCAGTGACAATCTCAGCAGCGGCTCTGCCTGGAAGGGAGAGTGACAAGGGCACTCCCCTCTGCACCAGACCAGCTCCCTGCAGAAGGGAGCATGATGGAGAAGCTGTTTCCTTTCACAGTGCAGTCAGGCACTTTCCCAGGCTGCACTGGGGCAGGAAGTGCCACCATCACACTTCCTGTCCTTCTACAGGACAGATAAGTGAGGGATGGTGATGCGATCTCGGGTCATTGATGGTGAAAGCTTGTCAATGATTTAATCCATGATCGCCCCACCTGGGGACAGGAAGGAGTGGGAGATGATGATGCTTCTGCATGACATCATCACGGTCCCACTCCTCTCCTGTCCCCTGCAGAGATGGGAGGACACTGTGGAAAGGGCCTCAGCTCCATCAAACTAAGTGAGAACTGCTTCTGAGTAAACATGCACAAGATTGTGCTGCACATAATTTAATAATCGGTAATCTTGATAAGCTGTAATCTTAAAAAACCAATGAGGAGATGATCAACTAATTCTTACTTCTCAAAATCTGGAGACTAGAGTGGTGACTCTCAGTGAACTCACACTATGCACACTTCCACTTTGAGGAAATCTCCCAGTAAAAACTAATGCAGAATGTCTAGCTAGCTAGCTGGCTAGCTAGTTTGCTTATAAAATCGATCCTGCAACCTAAAGCTACATGCCCATCTTTTAGTTCAGGGGTGGAAATGAGGAGGTTCTTCCTATCCTTAGGGTCATCTTTATTTTTCTGGGACACTATATTTTGTGTAGAACTGGTGAGTGAACAGGGCTGATGCAATAATGTCAGTGAGGTGGCAAGTTGTTGATCCACCATCTGCATATTTTCTTATTATATTGATATTGTTCACCCCAGTCTAGGAGCCCGCTTCTAACCTCATCTCTAAATTTTATCAGCCTCCACTCACCCTAAGGTTTGCGATTAATGTAAGTGTGTGAGTAGGGTGTCCACTTACCCATTACCACAAAAGAGGACACCAGATTGCATAAGTTCACATATGTTAATTTATACGTACAGGTGAAAAGCTTATAGGTATAGATACAAAATCAATCAGAATGATAATACATCCCAATTGAGTGGGGAACGCTGTGATCGGATGACTGTCTGCTTGTGTAGATGGGTAATTTCAGAATCCATTATCCTCTCCTTATGGTTCTTTGTCTTTAAATCAGAGTTGTGGAGTCAGCAACCTTTCAAAGAGAGGATACTTTTAAAAAGAGGACTATCTTTTGACAGCCCTTCAAACAGTGGACTGCTCTGGGGAAAAAAAGACTCATGGCCACTGTATATGTGAGTGAAGGGAAGAACAGCTGGTTTGGACTGTCTGACAGATTTTGTTTCCCTTCTTGAAGCAAATATAATAGAAGAATTAACCAGAAGAATCCAGTGCTGAATTATGTAAAACAAAATTTGTTCTGTAGTAATCAAAATAATAAGTAATTTGGGGAGAGATGCTAAATTACCAAAAGTAGATGGAATATTAGTAGAGCTGTTGCAAACTGCAGAGACAGAATCTATCTAAGTTCCAATAAAAATCTGCCTACAAATATGGAAAACAAAATAATGGCCCACTCATTAATGCTCAAAGAAAAAGCAAATGATGCTCGACATTTTACAACAAAGACTTCTACTATACATAGAGTCAGAAAAGCCATATGTCCAAGTTGGGTTCAGAATAGGAAGAAGCACTAATATTTATATTGCAAACATACATTGGCTAAAGGCATACACCAAAGAATTTCATAAGAAAATCAGCTTGTGCTTTTTAAAGTGTAAAAAAGGTTATTGACAAACACTTGGAATGACTCTTGATAGAAGTCAAGGAAGAAAATGTAAAAACAGGGTCATAATCCTGAACATTATGAAAACAAAAATAATGGCAGATCATTTACATAACTTTAGAGTAGACAATAGTCAAAATAGTTAAAGATTCTCTGTGCCTTGGATTAGCATTATATCAAAATGGACATTGTAGTAAAAAATGGACATTGTAGTAAAAAAAAATGAAAAAGACTAGGACTTGGAAGAGTAGCTATGAAGGAATTAGATAAGATCAAGTGTAAAAATATATCATTACTTCACAAAGTCAGGATCGTTCATGCCCCAGTATTTCTAATTTTTATGTATGGTTGTAAAAGGTGAAAAGTGAAAAAAGCTGAGAGAAAGACAATCAGACAATCAACTTGTTCCAAATGTAGTGCTGGAGAAGAGTTCTACAGGTATCATGGACTGCCAAAAAGATAGAAAAATGAGTCAGAGAGCAAATCAATCCTGAGCTCTTCCTAGAAGCCAAGATGACAAACCCGAGATTGTCATACTTTGGAATGCCACAAGGCAACATGAGTCAGTGGAAAAGTGGAAGGCAGTATGGCATTACGGGTGGATAAGCTCAGTCAAAGGCCATTTCCGCACGGGGCGAGGGAATCGCCCTGTGACACTACTTACCAGACTTCTTGGCTCCCCGGTCCAGTCCACGCCACTCCAGAGCAGTGCATGCTCGTCGATACGCACTGCTCCGGTGTCCCAAATGGTGGCTTCCGGTTGGTTGAGGGTCTTGACCAACTGCTGAAGCTCACCAGCCTAAAGCCCACTCGGGGCAGATTACAGGCTCGCATTGGGGTGAGCCTGCAAATCTGCACAAGGGAGCAGGCTCGCACTGGCGCACTCTGTGCTTTTGAAAGACCTGTTTTTAGCGGTCTTTCAAAAGCTCACTGGATGACCACTTGAGGTCGTTCTGGAGTGGGCTGAGGTGTGGATCTACATTAAGTAGGTCCGACCCAGTCTGCTCCCAGGTGCAGACGTCCTCCCTGGAGGACGCTGTGCCCCGTTTTAAAAAAACCCGTGTGGAAATGGCCAAAGAGTCCACAGCCCTGGGTGTGCAAGAACTAAGCAGGGTGGTTAATAACAGGGTGCCTTGGTGGTCATAGATCAAAGTTGACTTGATGGAAATCAACAACAGCAACAAATTAAGGGTAATTCATTTGGAGCTGGGTCTGATTGAGCAATGAACTGCTTTTCCTTCTTTGAAATGGCCGTTAATGATTCAACAGCAAAGATGGAAAGATTCAAATGAATATCTTGAGCTAAGACTGTATTTCCACCTTGTATTCTCAATTTTTACCAGGCAATTTTCTCATAACCATGTAGTCCAACACTCTTGTGTGCTGCAGTGGTCAACCAAGTGCTGACTACTCTTGCTACTAGGACAGAAGAATAAAAGCATTGCCATGCTGTTATTTGTGAGCTGTGTGTGTTATCATCTTTCAGACTTTGTTCACATTCTTCTTATCTAAACTGGACATGTTCCCCATATCTAAAGTTGTTTCCTAGATATCTTCAAATGCTTAATTCCTTAGCCAGGTAATGCCTGTGATCACTTAATATTCTGTATATAGACTATTTCCTTCTTCCTCATTGTGATACAGTCATAGTCCAGATTGACCACTCCCACCTGGCAAACAAATATATGGAATTATTACCATCATATGTTTACCTTCAAGCTAATAGTCATAAATAAGATCAAATCACAGAGCCAGAAGTACAGTGTCAAGATGATGGTGCAGATCATGCACTGTTCCACTGTTTTCACAACATATTTATTTATGCATTCTATTTATATTCGTTGTCTCTCATCAATGAACAAGGTTCAAGGTAGTGTGCAATTAAATAGTACAAATACAATTAAAACATACAATGAATAAAAGCATTAAAAATTAAACACACTAATAAAGGAAAATCATCGCACAAAGTGAGATCAAGTGGCAAAGCCAGCAGAAAGACAACATGGATTGAAGCAGGCTGTCTCACTTGCTAGGGAGTTCTTGACCCTGGGAGTGGCTACTGAGAAAACCATTTCTTGTATCTGCTCCAGGCATGCCGCAGATAGTGAAGAGATTAAAACAGGGCTCCCATTAAAATCTCAAAGACCAGGCAGGCTCACGTGGGAGAATATGTTGCTTTAGATAGCTATAGCCAACTATGGTAGAGCTTTACAAGTCATAGCTAACACTTTGAATTTTGCCTGGAAACAGACTGTCATAACAAGGGCCTTGTGTACTCCCTTTAAAAGATTGGCCAGTATTCTGTATTACAGTTACAGATTTGTCATTTGACTGCTTTGAAACTGATAACTCCTAGCACTACCAGTCAAAAAGACATTGCATAACTATTTGGTCTTTCCCTCCCTTTAACAGATAGTCTGTAGTGAGAAAGAAGGCCAGTATGCAAACAAAAGCATGTTATACAAATGGAACATGATGATATCTAGACACTGTATAAAATACCTCAAATGACTGCAAAATATAAGCCTGGTCTGGAAACTTCCCAAGACTCTCAAAGACTTGGCGCAAGAGCTTATTATTCTTTGGACACACTGGATAACTAACAGGCATTTTGTAGATATCCACTCAAATACAGATACCTAGAATTCACTATTGTTTTCTGATATGGTGGAAAAATAGAACCAAGAAAATTCTAGTTGTACAAAATGTGTTGTTGTGCACCTTCAAGTTGTTTCTGACGTACAGCGACCCTAAAGCAAACCTATCATTAGATTTTCTTGGCAAAATTTGTTCACAAGGATTTTGCCTTTGGCTTCCTCTGAGGTTGAGAGAATGTGACTTGTGGTTGACTTCCATGACTCAGTGGAGATTCGAACCCTAATCTCCAGAGTTGCAGTCTAGTATACCACATTAACTCTCTGTACAAAATACATACAATGTAAAATAAAACTAACTCCTGATTTTGCAACAAAATTATATAAATCACTGCTGTATCCACATTGGGGTTTGAGAGAATAGAAATGGCAAAAGAGAACATTCTTACCTTTCCCACAAGCAGTGCATTTGTTTGGTTCACTTCCTGTGCACTCCCTACACGTTGGATGGCATGAATGACACTGATTTTGAAATCCAAATTTTCCTTTAGGGCACTGAAGAACACAGCGTCCATTATCCAAAAATCTACTGCAAAAGAAAAGGGGTGAGTATAAAACTAGGATCAAGTAACAGAGTAATATCTTCTTTTTAAAAAACAAGTTTAAACAAATCCTGAGAGCTGCTGCCATTTTCAAGTTATATTCCTTATTCTTTGCACTTTGTTCTTTCTACGTGGAATGTGTTTATGACGTTTGGCAAGATAAAGAGTATGGCTAGTTAAGCTTTGAACTTCAACTTTATATTGCCATCTGGAGCCAGATCTTCACAGTCATCATTGATCTCATGCCTATCGGTCTCCATGTCTTAGCTACTGAAGTATTCTGAGATTCTATTAAAAATAAGTGAAAAATCAATACTTTTCATAGACCTTACTGGTAAAAAAAAGAAAAAAAATCTTTGCAGGTTTGCTCTAATATTCTATTGTAGTTTGTACTCAGATTTGCAGTGTCAGTCTCAAGAAATTCTAGCACTTACTTAACAATAGATATGCATTTTTGATAAGGTTTTGCTTTTGGCAGCTAAACAATAAATCTGCTTCTGCACCAATGTGTTTATGCCTGATGAATTTGTCTTCCAAATGCCGAACCTCATTTCAATTATCTCTCATTTCATTATTTCACTGAGATGGGAAAGAGAGAAAATGTGAAGTATTCTGAGACATGATGTTTTCCAGCAGCCCACTTTGTGCTCCGTCTGCTGTGGAATGCCAGTTGAGAAACATATTAACCAACTAATTAAGGCCAGTATCCAATGGAGTCATAGCACTCAAAGAAACAGCGTCTGTGAGCACAAGTGGGAGACAGGTCAATCTTCCCTTCCTCCTACTGTTTGCACATGCTCTAAAAGTCTTTAAAGCTGTTCTGGAAGGGGGGAAAAACTCTGCAGGATAGGTTTTTAGTGGCAAAGACCACTGGTGGGTGAGACCAAAAACCCCAACATTAGTATGAGTGTCACACTGCATTTGGGATTAACCAAGTCACCAAATGCATTTATTCACACAGTGCCATTGTTATATCCCAGATGACCTGCTTTAAAGGATACCTGATACATTTTGAAGTGTGTCAAATGGAATATAGTTTTCCTATAACCTGATATTACCAAAGGCAAACACTAAAAAATGCTGTACTGGTGTCTCCTATCTATAGAAATTATTAAAGTTAGTGTGAAGGGAAGAAAGAAAGTCAGGTCCGTGGTACCTTCAGAGATCTCTTTCCAGTCTTCAGGCTATCCAGAATATGCCAGCTCTTTCTTTCAAACTGAGAATTATTCTGGGTATGATTCTCGTTGTTCTGTTTTGGGTTGGTTTTCCCCTGAAATTTAAAGGGCCTTTCCACACTACACTGTTATAGTGCTGTTATTCTACTTTCAACATCCTATGGAATTCTAGAGTTTGAAGTTTATTGAGGCCAAAGAACTCTCGATGAGAATTCTCAATGCCTCTCCCTAAGCTGCAAATCCCAGAATGTCATAGGATGTTGAAACTGGACTAATAGAACTATAACAGTGTAGTGTGGAAAGGTCTAAAACTCAGTTTCTATTCTTTATATGGCTTCAGATGTCATTAATCTAATTCTGTATGTTAGGGCATGTTGTCAGTTGTTTTCCCTAAGATATTGTGGAATCAAATGGCATAGCCATCACCTGTTGTTAGAGTTCTGTTTCTCAGTTTTGCTATGGGAAGGACATTAGCTTATTAGAGATCTATTGGTTTTCTGTAAAGGCCCATTGCAATGTCTATCAACTTATCATGATGTAAATTTTCTCCTTTAGTTGAAATAGCAATCTGGACTGATTTCTTGTGGTAGCTCTAACTGCAAGGAGGCAATACTGCTGCTCATTTCAAGTAGCAAACTAGAGTGTAAAAGTGGTCACTTGCCTGGCATTACAGGGGACATATCCCTTTTTGTTGAAAAGTGCCCTCTTCAGACATTCAAAGTTTGAATTAATGCTAAAGAAGTGTAAGAAGGAGGACCAAGGATTTGATGTCTCCATCAACTTTTAGACTTTAAACAGCAGATTGATTAGCTGCACAAGCTACCATTTACAGTTTCCCTGTAATATGATATTTCTATTTAAATTATAGTAACTCTATATTTCATCTCTACATATAAATTAGCATTTGCAAATTTTATGCAGTCTGTGCTCTCTTGGCTTCTTCCTGATGACGCATAACCTTTTTAACTACCTTAAATATTGGCCTTTTCCACACAGGGTTTTTAAACGGTGCAGTCAGTCCTCCAAGGAGAACGTCTGCACCTCGGACTGGACTGGGTTGGACCTATTTAACGTAGATCCGCACCTCAGTCCAGTCCGGAACACCCCAAGTGGTCCTCCAGTGTGCTTTTGAAAGACCTGATTTTTCCGGTCTTTCAAAAGCACGGAGCGTGCCACTGCAAGCCTGCTCCCTTATGCAGATTCGCAGGCTCACACCAATGCAAGCTTGCGATCTGCCCGGGGGCAGGCTTTAGGTTGGCGAGCTTCAGCGGTTGGTCAAGACCCTCGACCAACTGGAAGCCGCCATTTGGGATGCCGGAGCAGTGCGTATTGACGAGCACCCACTGTTCCGGAGCACCGTGGACCGGACCGGGGAGCCGAAAGGTCCGGTGAGTAGCGGCGTGGGGCAATTCCCTTGCCCGGTGTGGAAAAGGCCATTTACTTGTGAGAAGAATGTTTTACAAGTAAAGTGCCTTAACCCAATTCAAGTGACAGCGGAGAAAGTTAATCATGGTTATTTCTACCTGGAAGGAATCTCCTTAACCTATTATTTATTCTTTGCTGTGTCTTGCACATTTAATGATAGCTCAAGGTATCTTTGCATGGACACTCAGTAAATTAGTGACAGTGAATGGAGGCTAGCTATCAAAAAAAGGAGAACCTTGATCATACTCAGGGATTAAATACAGAGTCTTGATCATACTCAGGGATTAAATACACACTGTTGCAGTAGCTAGGAGTGCATTTGTACTTTACACAGTCAAAGCTGGTGCAGCAGCTATCCTATTCCTAGAGCAGTGGTTCTCAACCTGTGGGTCCCCAGATGTTCGTGGACTTCAGCTCCCAGAAACCCTGAGCATTGACCATAGTGGCTGGGGCTTCTGGGAGCTGAAGTCCAAGAACATCTGGGGACCCACAGGTTGAGAACCACTGTCCTAGAGATATCTGATCTTGCTACAGTGACACATGACTTTGTTACATCCTGCTCGATTTATGTGGTTCACTCTGCATGAACTGCCTTTGAAGAACGTTTGGAAACCTCAGCTGGTCCAAAGAGCTGCTGCCAGATTGTTAACCATTTCATTTTGGTTATGAGGAGCATGTGACTCTCTTGCTTCAGAAGCTCCACAGACTACAGGTCTCTTTGCAGCCACACTTCAAACTGCTAATTATAGCCTATAAAGCCCTACATGGTTTGCAACCAGGTTATGTGGACTGTATCCACCCATACAAATTTGCCTGAGCTTTGAAATCTTCACGGGAGGCCCTTCTCTCCATTCCACTACTTTCAAGGGTAAATCTAGAGGGAATGCTGGAGAGGAGCTTTCTGATGGCTACTCCCAGGATCTCAGCTTTTATTCCTAGAGAGCTGGACTGGCTCCCTTCAAGTTCTCTTTCCATGGGCCAGTGAGAAGTTATTTCACCAGACCTTTGAGTACTGGCTGTTTTTTGGGAAACAGCTTTTAATAACTGTGCTACGTTGTTCTTATTTCTTCCTTTTTAATGGATATGGTTTTAATTTAATTATTCTATTCATAATTTAATTCTATCTGTATTTTTGTAGGGTTTATATTGCTGAGCAATTTTGTCTTTGTTTAATTCTGGAAACTTCTTGAGTTCCAGGGCTGAGAAAAAAGGCAGGGTATAAAAAAAGAGGAGGATGAGGAGGAGACGATGAAGAAAAAGATGAGAAGGCAGCCTTGGTTCTGAAAAATTCAGCTTGTGAGTACTGATGATCATTTGTGAACATGTGATGCTGAGCATGTTTCACTTTCTGAAGAATCTCTGGACATTCCTAGCTGATGTAATGGTATATAGGATGCTTCCATTCAGTTAACGTAAATATTCAGAGCTAAAGACAAGATTCTTGACAAAGAATCCATAAACTCTTCAGCCTGCATTAACTGACAACACCTAACTTCACATACCCTCATTATCTAGTCTGACAGCGCAGATCTTGTATCAGAATTCTTCATAAAGGTTCTTTTTAAAAATAAAATAAAATAAATATTCTATCTTTAAACTGAGGCCATTTCAGCACTGGACTTTTATAGTGCTAGGCCAGCCTACCCCTCCCTAAACTGCAAACCCCAGGATTCCATAGGATGTTGAAAGTGGAATCATAGCGCTATAACAGTCCAGTGCCGAAATGGCCTGAGAAAAATGTAGCACCTAGATGCAAATACAAAACAGAGGGAAAGGGAGGAGTTAAAAACCACTGCTAGCAGTTTTCAAATGTTTTTTTTTCAAAAATATGAGGAATATTCTGATGGCAGAATATGAATGCAACATAAGACATCACTTCGTGTAGGCATTTTTCACAGGATTTTTCAGAGTGAAAGACCCATGAAACTTGCTTCATACTTCCTAGAAGTTTTTTTAAAAGAAGAATCTCACAGTAAGAGCTCATCCCCTCTGAATGTTAGTCTAAATTACCTGGGTGTCATTCATTACTTGCTTTGATCCAAGCCACTTAAAGGCCATGGAGACACAAAGGATCCAAGGGATTTTGAGTCAGAAGAGGGTCTGTTTCCAAAAAATTAAAAATACCATGCTTCAGAGCACTTTCTATGATACTTGTATTTCTTTCTGAAATAGAATTGGTTACATTTCACTTCCTTTTGTTTCCATTATTATCTTGTTGAATTTTCCACAACTCTAAATATCTTCTCTCTCTCTATATATATATAGGGGACCCTAGAGCAACCTCTCCTAGTCTTACAGTTTGGACTATAACTTTCACCATTCTTATGGCAGTGAGAATGTAGTCAAATGTACCTGGAGAATGTCAGGTTGTAAATTCTGATTGAAAGGGATAAGAAAAAAGGAAACATAGTTATAGGATGTGAAAGAGAGAAAGAGAGAGAGATGTAAGGAGTCATAGAAAGTTTGAACTTTAACATAGATGTATTTCAAAGATACGGCAGTCTTCTATGTGAACAGCTTGTGCATTATAATGGAAGATATTTACATCAATGGTTGTATGAACCTGAAATACAATTCCCTGGGACACAACCAAATACTGAATGCACTGATTCAGTTACATGTCTTAAAAAGCATCTTTCAGAATAGTCCTTCCCAAACTGATATCTCCAGATATTTTGAATGTAATCTTCTATGAACCCCAGACAGCTAGGAAAGCTTGGAGTTAGCAGTCCAAAACATTGAAAGGGTACCAGCTTGGAAAAGGCTACGTTAGGATAGAGACTGAGTGAGCCATTTCAGGCCTTCCCATATGGTATGGTAGTGATGTGATTGTTTGCCTATTTGTCAGATGGGTCCTTCAGTTTACAGGTCACCGAAAGCAAAAAGTGGTTTGAGACCCGCACTGCTAATGAATGACAAACGGCTTACCTTGTGGAAACACAGCCAGTGCAGTCCTCTGAAGATGGTCCTCTGCACTTAGAACAAGAGGCCTCACAGAATTGACAGTGGCCAAGAGGGTCAATATATTCTCCTGGCAAATAAAATCCTACATATTACTTAATTTCCCTTTACATGGCACAGACATAGCCTTTTATATTAAGCAAGGCATCATACTGAGATGTAAGAAAAGCCATATTATATCAAAAGTCCACCTTGCCCTGCATTCAGTTAAAACATAGTGAACTTCCAGATGCTTCTGGGAAGCCCACAGGCAAGACATGACCATATAAAACTGTATCCTCCCATCCACACTCCTAAGTATTTTGATGTACAGAGGCAAATCACAGAAAGTACTGGAAATAGTACAGAGTCATCACAACAAAGTATCTATGGATGGACTCGAGGCCTTTTTGCCCTACACTGCTATTATTCCACTTTCAACTTCCTGTGGAATTCTGGGATTTGTTGTTTACTGACGCCAAAGAGCTCTCTGGCTGAGAACTCCTAAAGGCCCCTCCCTAAACTGCAAACACCAGGATTCCATAGGATGTTGAAAGTGGAATAATAGCACCATAACAGTGTAGAGCGGAAGTGGTCTCAGCCTCCATGAAACAGAACATTTTTGCTTTAAAGCTACTTCTAAATGAAGCAAACATTGAGTCAGTCTCTTAATTTCCTGGGGATGCTCCTTTCCTTAGGAAGTTAATCTATTTCAGTAGTATTTGATGGTGATGACTCTGATACATGGACTAACAGCAATTTGTTTCTAGGATTCCTGAACTAATCTTACCATGTTATATCTTCTTTGGCTTATACTCATTGAAATGAACTCTAACCCCCGAAAGCTATTTTTAAGAAAACAAAAACAAAAAAACCTACTTTAAAATTAAAAATAATAGAACAAAAAACAACCCCACTGCTTTTTGAATGCTGTGATTGAACTTGCTATCAAGATTAAAGATTAATGCCTGAGTTGGATGTCTATGTTTGATTATGTTCTATGTATCATGTAACAGAAAGTCTAGCTTGTAGTGTATTGGATTAGTCTATGTCAGTAACAGAAGTAGCTCCCAAATGTAAAGTACCAGAAAAAAATCTGAAGTATTCTTTAAAAGGGGTTAAAGATGGTTTGGAAGATGTAGGTTTGCCTGATACGAGGATATTTCATGTATTTCCCTATAATAATTCTTCCACTGGAGAGTGCAAAAACAGTAACTACGGCCATTTCCGCACAAGGCGAGGGAATCCCTCCGTGCCGTTACTCACCAGATCTTCTGGGTCCTCGGTCTGGTCCAGGGTGAATCGGAGCAGCACGAGGTCTTAGATCCGCACTGCTCTGGCTTCCAAAATGGCGGCATCTGGTTGGTCGTGGGTCCCGACCAACCACAAAGCTCACCACGCCTAAAGCCCACCCTCTGCAGATCGCAGGCTCGCATTGGTGCGAGCCTGCAAATCTGCACAAGGGAGTAGGTACACAATGGTGTGGTCCAGAAAAAGAGAAACTTATTTTTTTTCCGGTCTTTAAAAAGCATGCTGGAGGACCAGTTGGAGGCATTTTGGAGTGGACTGAGGTGTGGATCTCCGGTAAGTAGTCCGAACCTAGTCCGCTCCGAGATGCAGACGACCTCTGTAGAGGACACACTGCGCCGTTTTAATTCCCCGTGTGGAAAAGGCCTATAACTCATCTGTACTTTCTCTGAAGAAGATAATGTGTGGAAAAAGCACTTGGACACTGGACGGTGTTTTCAAGCAGGGATAGGAAGAAGACCCCCCCCCCCAAGCTAACTAGCGGTTCAGAGCACAACCAAGAGAACCCTTGGATCATTAAAAGCTCTGAAAGAAGTAATAAGGAATAATGTTAAAGAGCTGCATTAAAGTTTTGAAAACCTCAGTTACACTGCTTATATGACTAGGCATGAGCTCAGAAACAAAACAAGTAGCCAGCAATAAAATGTGTTGTAGTGGTAATGCCTAGTAGGACAGTGAAGATGACTTACACATTTAGCTGCTTAGGTACACACAAGAGTTCACAAAGACGAGATATCACATGTAAAAAGGCAGACAGAAATGAAGAGAAAGCATATGTGCAAGTAGTATGTGATTTCATATTGGCAAACAGGAGCATCTGGTATATAGAAAAGACAGAGAGAGAGAGAGAGAGAAAGTGAGAGAAATACCAGTTGATAACTAGATAGATTTAAAAAATTGTCTGCTTATAGAAGGGTCTGGAAAGGAAAATCCATATGGACACATCTTGATACAAAAGAAACAGAATACGTTTTGGGCAGATTTGTCCTGCTCAGCATAAGTAAGAGTGGTACATAGCTAAATCACTAAGAGAGAGAGAGAGAGAGAGAGAGAGAGACTGAAATGACATATCTCTGGAGGAATTCTGTGCACAGAGTTGGCTCCAAACTCTTTTGGAATTCTCTGTAACAAATGAACTGTTTTGCACTAGGGGGATTTGCAAACACACACTGATTTCCTGGAATCATTAGCACATTTCTGTCTGGCAGAGAGTGAAAATATTGAGCCTTTCCACCTTGCCTTTTGTGTGCAAGCAATATTTTTATTTTATTTTCTCCCCTTATGTTGTGCACAGGGTGGCTAACAAACTCTAAGGAAGAAATGAATAGATTTATCCCATTCCTGGCTGGTGTGGTAGACACTTGTGACACAGCAAGTAGCACTCCCCTCCTCCAATTCCCAGGATATATCTCAGTGGAATAGAGGAGACAGGCGATAGTGTCACCCTTGACAAAGGATAAATTCAGTATGTCAGACTGCCCCCATTATGTTATTCTTTCTGCCATATAAAGGCTTGGCTGAATCTTGAGAATCAGGTACAAAGATAGATTACTTTTATCTTTACCTAGGCTTCTTTTCTCAGTTCCAGTTAGTGAGACACACCTTCCTTTACTTGGGCCAGGTGCAGATGGAATGACCTCAAGCTAAAAGCCAAGAGCTTGTTCATTCTTCCTTTGGTCTTATTGCCCTCCCTAGCTTTAGGCCATTTCCACACTAGTCTGTTATCGTGCTATTATTCCACTTTCAACATCCTTTGGAATCCTGCGGTTTGCAGTTTAGGGAGGCGCCTTTGAGGCCCGTCCCTAAACTGCAAACCCCAGGATTCCATAGGATGTTAAAAGTGGAATAATCCTGCTATAATGGCCTTAGTGTTGATATCATGGGTTCTTTCAATCATACTTTTTGAACTAGGTTCTTGCATACCACACAGGATATGAAACCCAGCATATACAAAAACTGGACACACAGAAAAAGACGGTAACCAAAGGAATGAGTATATGTGTAGAGGCGATTTATATGCAGAGGTGATTTATCAGCTGCAATTGTTATGTATGGAAAAGCCTCATTTTTTTCTGAATATACTACTACTTATGTCTACTCATCTTAGAACTGGTATTAGCAGCCTGGCTGGCAACCAGGCTGACTATTGACCAACAATCCACAGCAGTACTCTGATTGGTTGTTAAAGAGGTGGAACCCCATGCTTTCAGGACAGGCTAAATGAACGTGTGAGGGAACAGGACAGGTTAGCTTTATCTTCCTCTGTTGCCACTCTATTCAAGCAGAGACTGATAGCATGAAGAGCCTCACATATGTGTGGAGTAAGGTTGCCAGACTGAAAACTGGAGAGGGCTCTAATGCCTTTAATGGTTGTATTGAAGAAAGAATTTCAGCAGGTGTTTAGCAACATCTGCTAAAATCCCCTCTTTTACATATCCATTAAAGGCACCAGAGCCCTTTCAGGGATTCAATTTGGTAACCATAGAGTGGAACTTCTCCAAGTAGCAAAGAACCATGGAAAATCAGCACACACTTTCTGCTTCACACAATTGTTCTTCATGTGAACAGAGTGATGACAGAAGGGCAGTGAGTCTAGACTGCTTTCTTTCCTCATGTTCAGTAGACTCTGTCCTGTATGTATGCACTTAGTATCCCATCTTTTTCCTTTGCACAGGATCCAAGACAGCTTACATCCTATTTAAAAAGAGGTACAGCTCACAAAAAGCCCTACAGGTTGAACCTCCCTCATCCAAAATGCTTGGGACTACAAGTGTTCTGTGTTTTGGATTTTTTTTTAAAACATTTTTTGTAATACAGTATCTTTTTAGAATAGCCTAGTGTCTCATTCATTTACAACTTCTGTTGTGTGTGAGACATGAGGCTGGAGAGAGACTGAGGATCTGTGAAATTGTGTGAATCCAAAGTAGTGCTTGGAGTGAATCCACCGCCCCTTTTCACACATCCTTAGTCTCTCATATTTTCCCACCAGCCATCTGCTTTTGTCTTCAATGCAGCAGCTGTGGCACTCCTGAGACTGGAGAGATGAGTGGGCAGGAGCACTGTATCTGCTGCTTCGAAGGTGGAAGCTGGTGGCAAAAAGAGAGAGACTGAGAATGTGAGAGACAAATAAGGAGGAATACCACCACTGCCTCAAAGATAAAAATGGGCAGCTGGCTGCAAAGAAGTATTTGGATTTGGAAATTTTCAGATTCTCAATTTCTGGGTAAGGGAAGACCACCATGTATTAATACAAACATTAAAAAACCAACCAACCAACCAACCAACCAAATAATTATGTTAGAAGCACAAAGTTAAACTATTTAAAACACATTTAAAACATAATTTAACAGATCAAAAACACAATCTCATTAAAAGCCCATCTGCCACATGAAAGATCAAGGCCTGCCTGAACAAAAAGGTCTCTGCTTGCTGCCAGAAGAAGAGGATGGAAGGAGCCAATTGGGCCTCCTATGGAAGGGAATTTCACAGCCTGGGACCAGCCACCAAAAAAAGGTGTCTTCCATGTCTTCCTCAAATGTGTCTGTGACAGAGGTAGGACTGAGAGAAAGTACTGCTTGAACATCTTAAAACTTGGGCACCCTCATATAGGGAGAAAATCTGGTTAGTGCTGAAATGTGAACCTTGGTGAAGGCTGTAGGCTTGCTGTTTCCTGTCTTTTCACATTACCAAGAAGTGGTAATGTAAAGTTTCTTGGTTAGAGTTATTTTGCTTGACATTTGATATTGGCCATGGTTCAGAAATGATTGTGGAAGGAATTAACACCCCAGATCTTATGAACACTAAGTAATCATACCATCCACTATACCATCCATCATACCTCTCCACAGGTCTTCTGTATCTTAGAAGTTTAGTGACACTCAGCAACACAACAGGGATCACTTTTGCCAGGATTCTATCAAAGTGCTGGGAAAAGTTGCCACTGTTACAACACTATCTGCAGCTTTTAAAAACAGAACAAAAATGTCTGCTCTACCCTCAGGAATTCTTGGGTACAACACAGGTTGCTGAAGTACATATGCCCCAAGATCTCTGGAAATCCCTAAGAATTCACTTTCTGAGACATTTTAAACCAGTTTACCTTCCTGCCTCAGTGCTGAATTTGCCACGTGCTGTTTTGTTCCCTTCCTTGGCCCTCACACTCCAGAAACACAGCATGACGGAAAGTGAATTGTAATAACCTAATCTTGCAGAAATGGATTTCTGGTGTTTTTTTTTTACATCTGTTCAAAGAGCTGCTAGGAGGAGAACATCTAATTCTTATTTAACGGACTGACAACTGAGTAGATTCTTTGTCCTTGCATTGTTTATTTATTATACTCTTAGACCTCTCAGAAACCTACACTCTCTAGATGAACTTATATTATATTAAAACTGTGCTAGATAAAATAGCATAAGGAAAATTCCGAAGCAGGTAGTAAAAGTTCTGTAACACATAGCCTTAGGTCACCGTAAATCAGAATTTTGTGTGTTTTTGTATACAGTTGTGTGAAGACACACAACAACAAAAACAACAACAGCCATAACATGCGTCAGCATTCAGCACTGTAAGAACCCTGGGAGAAGACTGGAACCCAGGTCCAGAGCAAGACAACCACAACCACCAATAACAATAACACGAAAAACAGCAACCTCCCACTTCAGCTAAGTACTTTATCAAAGATTTTAACTCTCCATTTGTTGAAGTGTGCCTTCAAGTCATTTTTGATTCATGGTGACCTAAGATGGACCTATCACAGGGTTTTTTAGGCGCGACTTGTTCAGAGAGGGTTTGTCTTTTTGCCTTCCTCTGAGGCTGAGAGAGTGTGACTTGCCCACGGTCACCCAGTGGGTTTCCATGGCGAAGTGGGGATTTGAACCTGGGTCTCCAAAGTTGTAGTCCAATGTTCGAACCACTACACCATACTGGCTGTCTTTAACTCTGCATACTTTTCATATTGTAAACAATACTGAAGCTTTCCTTCAAAGCAATTCCCCTAAAGTTTGCAACCTAAACTTTAAAGGAAGATCATGTAGACCAGTGCTCGAAGTTCTGTTTGGCCATGCTCAAAGTAACTTACTCAAAATATAATTTCACAGTGATGTGATTTATACTTACAGTGGAGCAACAGGCGCACATTAAAACAAATGATCTTTCAGGGACATTTGAAATACTGTACAAACATCTTTCCATATATTACAGGAAATAATATACTTCCTTGGCTCTAGACCTAGTGTATGTGTTTTTGATCAACAGAATATATCACAGTACTGGGTGTTATAAGGGAGTAGTTATGTAACAATATAAGGTATAGAATTATACAGAAAATAAAAGCTGATAGCAATAGAATACAAAGAAAATTTTCGCTGAAAGAGTCCATAGGAAATCCTTTGGACTTTGAAGTTATCATTTCGGCCCTTTCCACATGGCATTTGCCATGCAAAAGGGTGCCTGGAGCGTCGCGTGATTGTGAGGAGCAATCTGCATGACGCACTTACAATCGCATGATGTTCCAGGGGCTGGCAGGTGCCGATTGTGCACCTTTTCATTTTCAGCTGGAAGCCTAAAATGATGTGCAATTGTGCATTGGTCCCGGGCCCCGCGCGCACTTACCTGGTGTGTGGAGCCTCTGGAGCCACGCCAGTTGCGCTTCCTGCCCCAGCGCAGCCTGGGAAACTCCCAGGCTGCACTGCGGAAGGAAGAGGCGGGGCTCTCGTGCGAGCAGGCAGCTCGTGAGGAGCTGAAGCAGCAGGGATGCGAGAGCCTCTTGCCGGAGGCTGCTTGCACAATCCCCGCACCCCAGCGCTGGAAAAAGGTAAGGTGTGGAAAGGGCCTTCCTTTGGCTATATAATCTGTCAATAGAGAGTTGTTGTTGTTGTTGTTGTTGTGCACCTTCAAGTCATTTCCAACTCGTGGCAACTCTAAGCTGAAACTATCACAGGACTTTCTGGGGCTGAGAGTGTGTGATGTGACCACGATCACCTAGTAGGTTTCCATTGCTGAGTGGGGAAGTGAACCTGGGTCTCCAGGATGATAGTCTAATGCTCAAACCACTGCACCATGATGATTCTGGCAACAGAGGGTTAGCTGTGTATTAAACCATACTTCATAAGTCATTATTGCTCTCTTTGCAATGTGTAGTCTATTGTGTAAGTTAAAAAAAAAACATTAAAAATGCTTCTTGGGACACTCAAATTCTCATTTAGCATTGCAATGGACTTTGGCAACATTTCTAAAAAGATACTTTAAAAAAATCAGTGAGCCATAATCCTCAAGACATGTGCTTCACAAGTACAATTATACACTTGTTATTTCTACCTTTACAATTCTAAATTCCTCAGGGCAAACCTGCAATACCCATGGTGCATAATTAACCAATTGCCAGCACAAACCCTCTGTTCATTTTCTATTTTTGTAGGGGAACATGTAGGGGAACTAGAACAGAATTCAACTTCCTGAAGAGCAACAATTCTCAACTTTCATTCAAAGGGAATTTTTGAATCCCAGTGGTAGTAGAGAAAAGTTTTTACATGAACCCTTCTGTCTTCTCTTGTGTTCTTCCTAGGTTTGTGAAAGTTCGAGGTCAAAGTTATTGAAAGTTCTAGGAATGATATTTTAATTTCATATGTATTTATTATTTGCTCATTTCTTGAGGCTTGATAAAACAACCCAAAAATCAAAATATGTCCAGGAATATTTACTTATTTATTTATTTAACTGATATCTTACCTTTCATCCAATAGGAAACCCAAGTCCCATGCAGTATTCTCAGCATTCCTATGTGTACTGTGTGTATTACGGGCATTTTTAGTCTCAAGATTTTCCTGGCTAAAGAAAGAGTGGAAACTTTTTGTAGTGCTGTAAGTGGGAAGGGGAGTATGGAAGTAGGTTTATTCTTTAAGTCTACAGGGTCAGCTTGGACTTTTACCACATGATACTCCTACCTTAGCCTTCTTTTAAAAAAATGGGTTTGGACACCTATCATAAAAGGTAGAGATAAGATTTTTCTGATCTTGTAAATCCAGAAAAAACTCAGTATAATAAAAATGGGTTTATAATACCCAGAAGTAAATTGGCATAAATTTACATAAAAATTATTATTTTCATCACTCTTGAGCTTATGATTAAGATTTGAGCACTATTCAGGCATTATTCATGCTTTCTTGAACATGAAGAAAAGGGAGCCCTCACTCTTGTTGCTTTCCCGAGAAAAGCAATACGTCTCAAGAGGGGCTGTTCCTGCTAGGATGGAGACTGCATACAAAGAGAAATCTGGCAAATCAAGGATCTTGCCTGCATGGAATGCCTCCATCAGAATAAGAACCTTTCTTCTTCAGACACAACATTTTTCACATTAGGAAAGTCATTATGGAGGTGGTGGGTCTAGACTCTCCCTGCTCCTGTTTTCAAGAAAATAAGGTTGGTAATCCCTGAAAAAGTTTAAGGAGAGTTAGAAGTGGAAGATATAAAGTTAAGAAGGTCCATAAACAAAACTAAGGTGGCCAACAATGCAGATGAATAGAGAGCAGGGTGAGTTGAAGATACCAAAATGTATCTTATGGAATCTTACTGTTGTAAGTGGCCAGTTATGAAAATATATTTTATTAGCTACACAAAGCAGGTCTCTGCCAGCAACTTAAGCAAGCATTCCTCTGGGTTGTACAGAACCCTATGGCACTGTTGGAAAGATGCTTGTGTAAATTTCCACCTTCCCTCAGAGTGGGCTGGATGCTTCAGTTCTCTTGCACTCATGCCAGATCAATAGGATTTTGATTAAGATCTGCAGGAATCAAATTCAGTCTAATCTAGTCTAATCTATCAGCAAGCTGAGGGGGTCATATGCTGAATAGTGCAGACCAAAGAATCTAGCACAGCTAGCTAAATCATGCCCACTGACTTAGGACACAGAAGCTGAAATGTTATACTTGAATAAACATGTGCAAGAGTGCATTGGGGAGACATTGAGAAAATTGACAAATCAATTAAGAACCTACAGAACTCAAACTAATGTTTAAGCAGATGACACTCTTTCTTCTTCTTCTTCTGTTATGGTGTTACTGTTCACCCAAAAGTAACTTTGGCAAATTGCATCCCAGCAGAGGAATTGCAGGTGTTGCAAATGGATCATTTTGAATTTCAAATGTTTTTTTTTAAATAAGGAGCTTAAAAATAGGGGACTCCTTCTTGCCACCCTGCCAATTTCTGCATGGATTTTAAAACTGTGCAGAATCTTGGGATGAATGCTTTGGACCAGGAAGGACATCAGGACGGGCAAATGTGTTGAACCTGAACCTCTGGTTCTTTCACCTGAAGTACTTCATCAGATACTGCCCTGCGTTACCATGTTGGAGGCAGCAATTCCCCTATGCCTGTTGGAATATGGAATTCTTGTGTAGCACACCAGTTCTATGATTCTATTATTCAGTCAGGGACTGGGTGTTGACTTTTATTGCTGTATTTTTTTCACCTAGTTATTTTTGGTGACATATGCACAAATAACTCAGGATTACATGCATGTCTCCACCCCACCGCACCCCACCCCATGTTGCACAAAATGCTATTCACTATTTGCTTGCATAATATCCAAACAACCCCAGACACTTTTCAAGCCCCAGGGATGTTGGCACAGACATGTACTGGTTGTGGGAAGATGACCGGGCAGCATCTGTTCCACCTGCAGTTCTCCAGTGAATTGCTGGAGATTCAGAACATTTCAGGACCTCATTTCTTTTCTCCTGACTGAAGAATGGCAATTGGACATTGTCTGTTTGCCTCCCTCTAATCAGCAAATGGTTATGGCTTGAAAGCTGTCTTCTGAGGTTGGACATAGTGAGAGGCTCCATATGCAAACCATGACATTCTGTATGCTCTCAAGTAGGACCTGGGCCTTTGTGTTATATTTTAATTATGATTTTGGTTCGTAACGCGTGTCGTATTGTTTCTCACTTTCAGAAGGTTTTTTTTGGGTGGGGAGATGGAAAGGTGAAGTGGCAGGTTAGTATGTAACATATAGTTATGCGCTAAGAATTTAGCACTGTTTTAGAACCATGATCACTATCTGGATATTAGAATAAAACTTTGGGAAACACTGGTGAAAAAATGCAGAGATGAATTTTGAATCTATTCATATTTAACAACCTGTTTATGCATTCTCCTAAACACCAGGACTTAAAATGGTGAGGGTGATGAGGGCATTCCTATAAGATTATCCAACCATCAAAGTACCCATGCATGTGTGTGAGGCAGACTAAACATGTTGAGCTGAATATGATAAGAAGCTTTCTGCCAATCTCTGTGCTGAAAGGACATTGGGAGTGCAATGTATGTGTGCCCCTTGCCCACCTACAGAATTTTAGTCATTTCATGTTCGGGCAGACATTTGAACTGTGTGTGTGTGTGTGTGTGTGTGTGTGTGTGTGTGTGTGTGGTTCTGTCTGCTTTTTGGGATAAAAATCTCCACAATGCAGATTGTAAATTTAAAATGAAAAATACATCATCTAATATTAAAAGTAATATTGAATATCACTATCTAAATTACTTACTTCATCTCATTTCACTTATATGTCCCCTAGAATGTAACCCAAGGTGGCTCGCAGAAAGAAGCAGCTAAAAAATTGATAACATTTAAAACATTTTTTTAAAAAACAACCTCCTCATATTAAAAGCATAGGTATAAACAATATAAAATCATTCAAATGCATACAAAAAGTTTTTTAAAAAGTACTCCCTCGCAATAAGAGGGTTCCCTGCAAGAGATTACACATTAAAACTCTGCTTAAACAAAAAGGTCTTGCCTGCCTGTGAAAGGAGAGCAGTGAAGGGGCCAGCCTAGTCTCCCATGGAAGAGAATTCAACAGAGTAGGATCAGCCACTGAGAAAATAATTAAAATAAACAAGATCTAGCAAATGCAGCTAGCAAACCTTAGTTAAAAGAACAGTACACTGAAATTAACCCAAAGCTAGATTAGAATAAAGAAACCTTTTAAAATCTCTAGAAGGCCAGGAAAGAGGAGGGCCACCACAATTCCTGGGGAAAAACATTCCAGAACTGTGGGGTCATCACAAAAAGGGTCCTGTCCATGGCATTTTTCAGTCTTTCATCTGTCACTGGGAGAAACATGAGCCTCAGATGTTGATTCTTAACATCAGGTGTGTTCAAAGTGTTGCAAACAGTCCTTCACTTATATTCCTGTCAATATAATTACATTTTTTTTTAAAAAAATGTGTGGTTACTGAGGATATGCATTTGGGAAATCAAAAAGGAAAAAGAAAAAAAATGTGAAAAACCAAAATGTTTATTGGTATTGTCTGATTCCCACCATTCAATGATATTACAGAAGGGCTAGGTTGACAAATCCATGCTCACTCTGTATCATGATCCCTTAATGTCTTGCAGCTCCAGTACTTATCTCTCCTCCTGCCATGGGGAAACAAAGATCAGTATATTTGTCTGCAGAGTTGGGAATAAAATTGGGAGCTGCTTTCTGCCCATGATTGGTAATTCCAAGATTCACGGCTGCTTGCCTTTTTTTAAAAAAGGCCCTTGAGAGTTAAAGGGAAACTTATCAATGTTATTCTGTCCAACTGTTTTATGAGAAATGAGCCTGCACCCCACTTTTAGTGTTGTATCCAATGAAGGAAATCATAGCAATGATTGAGACACACATTTCCTGAAGAAAGAATTCCCAAGTCCATTTTAAAGCCTTTTCTTTTATGTTCTTCCCTGGTGAGATGATTACTGAGCTATGGAATTCAATTAAGATAGCCAGGTTTTTAACTTACAGCAGGTATATTTGGCCAGTAGTGCATTTACCCACAAGAAGAAAAGCAAGAGGCTGGAGTTCATAGTCTTTATAGCTCATGTCCTATTTCATATCAAAAAATGTGTCATTCCCCCACTTTGGATTCTAAATGTTGAACAAAATAACCTGTCAGTGCCAATGAAGATAAAGTCCTTTGTCATTGTTATACCCTTACTGTATGGAATGAGGGTCTGCCTTAGAGAATGGGCTATGCCACTCCAGCAAAGTAAGTCAGCATGGCTATATTTACATTGCTACTGGGAGAGAGATGGGATTAGAGTAGTATATGACACTACTTCAGAATAGTCTAGTTTTGTTGTCTAGTATCCTGGCACAGTGGTGATTATGAACATGTGCAGGGTGAGTTGTAAATTTGGTTGAATTAGCAATGCTGGTAAGGGCAAAAGTGGGTGAAAGGAGCCAGTGAAGGAATGGAAGAAAGAAAGATAGCAGGACTATCCACTGCAGGACAGAAATAGGGTTGCACAACTGAAACCTGGAGAGGGCTTCTGTACCTTGCATGGTTGTGAAGAAGAGGAAATTTTAGCTGGTGTTTCTTGTCCCACAACCAAGTAGGAAGCAGTATCTGGTGAAATTCCCTCTTCAACACAGTGATTAAAGGGACAGGTACTGTCTCCAGTTTTCACTCTTATAACCCTAGACAGCAGGCATATAAATCTGGTACATAAGTGTTCCAGAAGGCAGGTCTACACAACCTGGTAGAACTGGTACTCAGGTCTTGCTGCCACTTGATGACCAGAACTATCAAAATGGGATATCTTTTCTCTGATGCTATTCTAGTCTCAAACACACTCTTCAGGAATATCAGTGGTTTCTTACAGACTGTGATCTTATTGATCATTGTTCTATTGAGCAGGAGTTAACATGCATAGGACTTCATTACTAGTGTAGCTTTCCCCGCTTTTTTTGGAGGTATAGGATTATCTAGTTCACTTCTTGCTTGCTATCTTGCAAAAGGCAAATGCATACCTTCTTTGCAAACTGTCCACAATCCATGGAAAGCAGATAGAGTGGAAGACTCTCCCCTCTCCTGCATACATAATGCTGCTTTTGGGGTAGCTTTTGGAAAGGGAAGAAAAGATACCTTAGAACACCCAGGAGCCAAAATGGAGTTGTGGTTTGAGTGTCAGACTAAGCATGGATACCCTAGTTCATATCTACACTTACGCACATGACCTTGGGCTAGTTGCTCTTAAGCCTAACTTACCTCAGAGGGCGGCTGTAGCATTAAAATTGGGAGGGGGAGTGAGTGAGAGCACCATGTCTGTTACCTTGAGTTCCTTGAAAGAGGCGTGGGTTAGAAATGCATTTTGTAAACAAATGGTCATTGCCCCTTGTTGGAGCATAAATAATAGCAGGGGGAAAAAAAACAAGGTAAAATGTGGAAGTTTAGCAATTTAAGAGGCAATAAAAAGGCCACAACATGTGATATACCTCCCTTGGAAAACAATATTGCATCAGTTGGAAAACTATTATCTTTTTGCAGTTGTTGCTGGGCACATTTTGGACACAGCCTAATTCAGGATGTGGAAATGTTTCTGTTGGTATTGAGAACTAACAAAGAATCATATAGTCTAGGCCAGGTTATGTGATTCTGGGGCAGTTCCAAAAACAGGGATCCAATTGTGAAAGCAGTTGTAATGGAAGCCCGGCTTTGTGCTGTGTTATATAAGGCTTGGTGGTGCTGTTAGTCCAAGATAACTCCTCTCAGGGGCCCAGGGCCAGCCCCTTTCAGGACTGAAGGACAGGGAGGATCTGGACATTCTCAGGATGGCCAACGGCACAGTTTGAGAAGCAACAGCACCAACATACACTCTGCCCGCTCATTCATACCACAGCAAGGCACAGATGCCAGAGTGGTGGCCGACACTACCAGCAGAGGAAGACACATCTACACCCACTCTATCCCCAGGAATGTTTCTGTCTTAAAAGCATCACAGTACAAGAAGTGTGTGTGTCTGTGTATGTCAGAAATGGACAACTTGTTGGGCTACATCCCCAAGCCATTACCTCTGCATATTAAAAACATTTTTTCTCTGAAAGACCCCAAAGGGCACTATTTTTGCTCTTTCTAAGGAAAGTGGAAAAATTGCTCCTCCATGTCTGCTATGGAGCATTTGGGGGCATAGGAGTAGGAGTAGTCATCATCATCATCATCATCATCATCATCATAAAAAAATCAGAGGGAAGAAATGTAGCCCACACAATGCATGTGGCCTGTAGGGTCCCTGAAACAACAACCACAACAACAACTACTACTACTAATAATAATAATAAAAAATGTGGCCTGCAGGTACACTTTCTTCACCTCTGATCTATGTGCACATTGGTAGTTCCAGCAGCAACAGAGGACCCTAGATGATTTGTTCCAGTTTCACCCTTGATAATCTAGCCTTGTTCTTCTGATCACCTCTGTTTTACATGTATCAGATGAGATCCATTTTCAGTTTTAAACAAGGACACTTTGCCCAATCTCCCTGAAGTCTGACAGATATGACAATAAGGGAGAGTGTCTGAAAATTCATTCCATTTGGGATTAAAGTGACAAGGCAAAAGACAGAGGTGTATTTGTATCTAAATGAACAGAATGATTTCCAAAATTTGAACAGAAGTCTGAAATCTACATTAACTAATTATTAAAATATTTATAAATCCAAAAAAAGAAAAAAAAGAAAAAAAAAGGAAAAAAAGACAGAATACTGTTATCAGCTACTTAAATAAGTATACTTAAACTAAGTAACTTCACCTGGCCTGATGCCCCTAAACCTGGTGGAAATGTCATTCAGTCATGCTGAAATCACTAGCAGAATGGACCTCCTTCTCTCCATGCAGCTGGTGCCCAGTAAATTAGTGATTGTGAATATTAAACATTTGTGGACAATCTAAGTAACTATTCCATATACATGATTGCTAGTTGTCATGATTGTGGTACTACTGCCATGCCCATAAACCCCCCTGCCAAACCTGCTTTACCAGGCCTTGGCCACATGGTGAGAAGGAGATCTGATGATTAGATGAATGATGTTTCCATCAGGTTTGAGGAGGGACGGTCAGGCCAGGAGAGGTTACTTAGTTAAGTATACTTCACTTAAGTATATTTCATTAAATAGCTGATAGCAGCCTTTATTTTTTTCTAGCATACATTGCTAACAATTAAAAATAAAATAAACTGAAAATTTGCAAATGTGCATGTGGTATATATGCCAATGGTTTACAGACAATATGCAGTAATTTACAGGTCCTCATTTTGAGATCAGAGAACATATGAATCTGTAGCCTAGGTAGTGGTGCTCAAAGGACCTCTGAATAAAACTGGAGAGCTGTGCTGTAACCCTTACCACAAAGACAAGGTAATGTGCCCTCCTCTTCTGTGGGAGTTGTTTAAACAGAGCCTGGATGCCTCTGTCAAAATTACAGACAGTTCCCCCCCCAAAAAAAAATCTGGGAATGGATTACATGATTTTGGCCTTTTATGGATCTAGATTTCACTTATATGTGCCACCTTTATGTGGATGGTGAATGCTTGGCTGATGCACAAGCTTGATAAACAAAATGACATTGGACCTTTGAGGCACCAAAAATGATTAATAAGATAGCTGAAGGTATCAGTTGATACCCTGGCCGTAAAATCTAATATATAAATCCTCTTCCTCACTTCTATAGTGCACATGAAGCATCTAGGACTCTGCTCAGAGGCTTTTATAAGAGTAATACTTCCAAACTACATTTTCACTTCTAAACCACAGTTTAAGTAGTTCAATATATGTAGGGTTCTTCCCTATATACCATGTCATGGGCTGCTGTATGAATGTCGCAGTAACTGTCCAGCAACTGTCAAGATATTCAGTATACTATCATTATTTAAATTAGCTCTGAATTGTTTACATGACACTATGTGAAAGCATGTTGCAGTCTCAGAATACAATGCTTCCAATATCTGTAAGCACTAGGGGGACAAAAGCTGTCATACTTTGCATTACATGTAAGGAATTCCCATTTATGTCTTCTCAATAAAGGGCACAAGGGCAGGCTGTAACCCAGTAGATGAGGACATGCGGACATTGGAAGATTAGCGATACCAAATTCTTTGCTACCTTGCTGTCTCCATCCACAGAATGAAAGATACCAAACCATTTTGCAAATTCTACATGAGCTATCATAACCCCCTGACCAATAAAGCTGATTATATAAAATGTACAAAACCATGTGAAAATCTGTCATAAATAAAGAGATGTTCAAACTGTTCTCTACTATGACTTAGGTACATGATTGGATTTTTGTAAATACCAGTAATTTTTCTTTTCAGAGACCAATATTTTAATTTAAAACAATATTTCACTTTATTTCATTGATTTCTGTTTAGTACCAAATTGCTTCTTGGGGAAAAAAATGGGGGAGAGAGGAGGGGCTCAGAAAGAATATTTCTCCTTCTAAGCATAATATTTTATATATGGCTCATAAATGTGCTTTACTAGATCAAAGGAACAAAAACTCAGGTTAATTTAATAGAAAAAATAAAATATGGAATAACATTGATTTTGGCCAATATCAATTACAACAGTACTACCCTATTTTACAAATAACAACTGGACATTTTACACATGTACAGTATTCTTCAGTAAAAATGTATCTGGATTTAACAATGTGTCAGTATTTAAAAAATTAAATTCTCTATAGACGTGTTAGAAGCATTTGTAAGTATCCAAATAAATTTTTTACAATTCAATACATTATATCACAATTAGGAATATATAATATATAATATATATATATTTATTTATATAATATATATACCATTAACTTAAACTTTGAAAGCATTATTTTCTAGTTAATAATGTTATGTAGAGAAATGAGGCAGTCCAGACAGTACTAGTAGTTAAACCAGTATGGATTTGTGATTGTTTCAGAATTTTTTTCTAGGAAGCTGGGTATTACTGGAACTAAACACAATGACTGTGGTTTCCCAGAAGATGCAGATACCAGCCTTCACCCAGCATATGTAAGCTATGCTTAATTCCCACTGACATAAATTTGACAGATTGCTTATGATTAAGTTAATCACAGTAAATTTCAGTGGTCCTTAAGCACAATTAACTTAGCTGATCAGCGATGTCACATTTGACCTTTCCTTATTTTTTCACAACTTCCAAGCCAAAAATACTATTAGCATCTCCTTTACCATAGCTCATCTCCAAGCCCATTCTCTTTCTATGCTAGATATCTTCAGTACCTGTGAACCCTAGGCAACCCACGTACCCTTCCTTTCTCTCTTTAATGTAGCTGTCCCTTCAGATGCAGTGACAGTAGAAGGGTACCTAAGACCTGGATGGAGGGAAAAATAAATTGCTTGTCAAATGTTTTCTACAAGGTATTTGGGACAAATGTCCCCCCCCCCCCCCACATTTTGTGGAACCTGGGTGTATTTGGAACAGTTGTCTTCTCCATTTGGCTGCTGTATTAGCAGAAAGACTCTAGTGCTGTTAGGATTCATTCATGTTGTGCAATAGCATTTCTGCTAGAACATTAACATATAAGCTACAGGAATTAAGTGGCTAGATGACAAAATCCTGCATAATTCACCCTAATTAAGAATGCATCTAGTCCCATTATCTTTTTGCGTTTGTGTGTTTTAAAGTTACAATAATTAGTTAAAGAACTGCTAATGAAATGATAGGATACTGTCCAGTCCTGAAACCCAAGCTGAGCACTTGAAATTTTAATATTTAAATACACTAATCTTTTTAAGAAATATATTTTCTCTGTTTATCTTGATTTAGATGAACATATATTTTGCAATAATTCAGGTTTACTTTTGAAAGAAGGCATCGTTTCCACAAACTGGCACATTCTTTAGAAATGTTTAAGGTCTTAGATTTCAATGATATCTCACACATTGATTATACTGAGATCATACTGATCTCATATCAATATAAACTTATTTTGAAGAGGTAAAAAATTAGTTGGGTTTATCTTAAATAATCAATTTTTTTTCTAACATATGAATGCTTTGCATGACAATTTGCTGACAGGAATATACGGCATGCTTTTCAATACTATGTCCAGATTGCCTAGACAATATAATATGAAAATAATTGCTGTTGCTGTTATTTGGGCAGGGGGGATTTTCTCTACTTATTAGGTAACAGAATAGGAGTAACATCAGGCGTTGAGCTATAATATATTATTGCACAATTAACAAATTAATTCACTCTTGATGGAACATTGCTAACACATGCACATCAAGAGTAGAATTTAGTTCAGTATATTAATTCCAGTTATAGGCAGCAATCATGCAAATGAATGTAAAAATTTCACTGCAATCTGGATATCAACACTTATCATTTTACACCATTACTCTAATCCAGATAATGCATTCAGTGTGCATGAAACAGTATACCATGAATGACTCAGGTATACTATGTACAGAAACCCACACATAAGTCATTACATATGTATCTGAAGAATGGCATGCATACATGGAAGTGTGTGTGATTTTCACTTCCACTGGAAAAGCAGTTCTATTTGCATAAAATGATATGGCAATAGAACTGCTCTGTCCAGTGAGGAGAGCAAGAAAACCATGTATGCATCACAGCTTCTTTAAGAACCTCTGGATTTGAGTGCTGGTGACCTCAAGTTGTAGTAACATCAGTAAACACAAGGTGACCTCATCTAAAGCAAAATAACAAACTAGATAAACAGTAAATGTTCATGAGGAAACTGGAAAACATAAACTTTAATTTAAATGAACCCAGACTATTATCAGTGAACAAGTAGCGGGTAACATTAATGAACCAGATAGTAGTCAACATGGAATTTCCTCACTGAAAGAATGGAATCCAACAGTAATAACAGGAAGGGGTCGTCTCCCCATTGCAGCCCCAGGTACACCCCCCCAAACTGATCTTGAAGGTCACAAAATCTTCTGCTGCTGTTTTTGGGTGGCACAGAGAGCTCCAGGTGTGTATATGGGGGAGGGACTCTAATATTTACAACTAGATAAATATTGATATCAAGACCTTTCAAGGATAAAACATGTTTTGGCTAGAAGCAGATTCTTGGGAAGATGTTTTTAAAACTGATGTAAATGTTCAGCTCAAGAAGACTTCAAATGCCTTTGGGCTATTTGTATGTATTATATTATCTGGCTGATTGATGTTACCTCTTCCACTGGAAGACTCTGCTTATTTAAATTAAAGTCTATCTTTTTGAACTTTCCCCTCACTCTTTATTTTCTCAAATCTGAAGTTGTGGCCCGTGTAGAAAAATGAAACCATACTTCACTTTCAAAATATATGTGTTCTATGAATATTATTTTACTTCTAATGGTGCATACCCATTTCAAGTATGAAAGCTACATTTTTTAAATGCAAAAGCAACAGGTCTCTGCACCTTCTAGAGCAAGGAAAAAAGCCCTAAAGGTTCAAGAACTTTGCAGTTTTACACATATCATCAAAATAACTATGACCAAAAAAAAAAAAAATCAGATCCCAAAGCATAATGGCAAACATCTTGTTCATGAATTATGATAGTGGGGGTTGGCTTATGCCATTGCAACTTTTATGGTTGTTGTATAGATGAGAATTCTGTTCCCTCCACACAAAAACCAAAATCCTTCCTGAACTCACTTTGTAAACAGCACACCCTTGCCCAGCGTGGCCATTCCCAGGTTGTCATAAAGTGGGGAGGGGGGGAAATGAGTGTTGATGCACCTAGCTATGTTCTTGTAGATGGACATATGCTGCAAATATGTTATCTGCAGAGGACTCTAAGAAGCTAAGAGTTCTCTGCAGATGCCTGTCACAGTGCATCCAGCTACAAGAGAGAAAAAAAAATCCCTACTCATCTTCCCACATTCTGAAGACACAGAAATGGCCATGCAGGGGTGGGGGGCAGTGTGTGCACTGCATATAAGGTAAGGTTTTTTTGTGGGAAGGAACATTTGGAGACATAGCTACAGACACAGATCTAATAACACGTCTCCCATTACAGGATCTTGGCCCATGGTTATCTTTTCTTAAAAAATAACATAAGAAAAATTAAAGGTTTTTGCAAAAATTTAACAAATACTGTATAATGCAAATACAGCACAAAACACAGGAAATGACTAGAAAACATAACCAGAAGCATTTATGTCTTTTAATATTACAGTGGATGCAGAGCACAGCCCTGCAACAAAAAATATTTCTAATTCTCTCAGGGATTGCTTTATTACCTACAGTTCTTCCCCATTCTCATTATATAAGCACAAAGACAACTAAAGCAAGGCATATTTTTTGTTTTGTTTTAATCCATGTAAAGTCGTGTTGGATTCTTGAAACACTCTACACATCTTGAAGGGAAACAAACAAGAAAAAATAAAGGAGAATGTTAAAAAAATCCCAGGGATATCTTTAAGCTGATAGGAAATCAAATAACTTTAATTTTGGCATCAAATGCTTTGGTCACACCATACTGACACTGTGATCTTGGATGCTTTGTTCTAAGCATCCATTTATGAAAGGTAGGCTTGTTGTAGTTTTCTGTTTTAAGTTCCGACATACAGTTCACTGTCTCTCCAATGGGGAGAGAAAGAAGGATAGAGGGAGAGAGAAAGAGAGAGAGAGAAAGGTGGTTTGCTTTTTTTTCTTTTCATTTTTAACAGTATGGATTAATCTATAAGTCTACAGGAGCAAGAGGACTTGGGGAGGTGCCAATTCAGCCTTTTAGTGTACATGTTCTGCAACAAAGTTGCTGAAGTACTTTCCGTTGACAAAGATTATTCTTTTTCACTAGCATACAGAAGCCTCCTTCTGCCCAAGATTCTTCCGTTGCTTCCAGAGGCGATAGAGAATGGAGGGAAGTTGAAGTTTTTGAACAGCATGGTTTCGAGTGGAGGGAGGTTGATTTGTCAGACAGGTAATTTGATGGAAGAGACCATTCAGGAACAGGTAGCAAACAGAAAGTTGTGTTTCCATCAAAAGGAATTTCAGTCACAACAGCATTTGTTTTCAGGAAGAAATATTGTGTTCCAGCAAGGAGTGATTTGTATCCATTTATGAAAGGAAAAGAAAAAAAAAGATTAGAAAGAGAAATATTAGAAAACAGTGGAAAAATCCAGTGGAAGATATTTTACTGAGTATTGTGAATAAAAAGGATATTAAATAGCCACATCAGAAGAATATACACATAATTTAAAATAATCCAGAATGTGTAAAAAATAGTACTCTAATCCTTTCTCCTTCAAAAAAGAAGTGGTAATAGTGCGAAACATATAGATATCCAAAGTTAGTGTCTGTGTACTACCATTACAAGCACTGTACCAGCCTGTTCACTTGTTCCATTCTGGGAAGAAATCTTAATCTGGTATAAGTCTCCAGCTCTGACACACAAGTCTTCTACTCTTCTACAGGAGGGAAGTTTAATGAGCAAATTGGTTTATGTTGCAAAGCCAGTGACTCTGGACTGCATCTGATGGTATCTGTCCATCACCGCTAACAGCATTTGTCAGTGGAATACATTCCTTTCCCCAGAGCCTCTTGCAGAACCCAGGTCTGCTCTAGAGAGCTGGTGGACCCTCCAAAAGATATCAGGGGTTTGCAGGGATATGGAAACGAAGGGGGAGTTGGGCATCTTTTGGTTAATAAATATGGGGCTACTGTCAGATTGTTAGCAAGATCACACATTCAGATAAAAGCAGAATAATTTACTCAATATATTTTCTCTCCTGTGATGGAGAAAGCATGCATCTATCAGAAATTCATTCAAGTGAAAACACAGGCATCGTGGCAGTATTTTTACTGCGCAGCATAATCGTAAGTCAACGTACTACTAAAGACCTTTAATTCTGCCATCTGTCAAATGTTAGCTGGTACTCTCCCAATAAAGTTTGCTCACTCTCTGCTGACTACAGCAGAATTGGAGGACATTAAGCACTTTGTTCAAAATGGTCACTCAATTAAACTAACATTGTATCTTGCCTGTTGGTTTAGGAATTTTATCCCTTGTGTAAAAGAGAATGTGAAAGAAAAGGCTTGCAGTTCAGAACTGCCTCTTAAGAAAGTATGAAGTAATGAGATACAGAAGTTCAGAACATGTAAAGCAGAGATGGGAACTTGAGCCCCTCCAGATGTTGTTGGATTTCAACTTGTGTAATTCTTCACCACAAGTCATGCTGGCTAAGGCTGATGGGAGCTGCAGTCCAACAACATCTGAAGGGCCACAAATTCCTCAGCCCTGATTTAAATCGTTCTGGAAATGAGTTTATGCCTGAAAAGCAAAGAATATTCACAGGGCTATTTTTTTTGTTAACTCTCACATTAGTGACAAACAATATGAAGCATGTAAAAGAGAAATCTGCTTTCAGCAGTGCTTAAATATGCTTTCATTGAGGATGAAAGCTAAATATTTTAAGAGACTGAACAAACTTTAAGCAAAATCTTTTGCAAAATACTCCCCACTCCCACCAGGTTAAACAAGCTGAAGCCTAGCAGATTTTATATACTCATTCAATTTCTGTGTAAATTACTGTGATAACAGAAATAAGATCAAAACAAACTTAAAAACCAGTTCTTTTTTAAAAAAAAGCGCTTGCAGAGGACAGAGGAACAGAGAAGCAGGCAGGAAGACAATTGTTAAACATAGTGTGAAACCACTCTGAGTGTGCCAAGGGCAGAAGTCAGGATTCTCAAAGCAGGGGCATGTAGTTTGAACTGTAGCTGGATACAAATCATGATCCAAGGGAGAAAGAAAATTCAGTGAAGGTAGTAGAGCACTCAGAGCAAAAACAGAAGGAAAAGGAATTGAACCAGCCCATCAAGAGCCATAACACGCAGTAGATAAGATGGAGCAAGAAAAGGAGATGCTGGCAGGACATAAGGTGGTATACAGAACAAGGGAACAGCAACAAATGAAAGGCACAGATGTCTGAAGGCAATCTACACTCTACCCACCATTAAAATATGTCAAGTGGTGTTGCCAGTCAGCAGATAGTTAACTAGCACTACTTCTTGTTTTACACAAGCTACTTGGAGAGCTTTGGAGGAATACAAATCTGAGACTTCTTTAACAACCTAGGAAATGAGCTGGCAGGGTTTGCCAAACCTTATAGTCCACATAAAGCTTGCCCCACTAAACAAGTGGGACTAGCAAGATTCAGGGAACTTTAACAGAACCACAGCAACCTATTGTTTCCAATATACAAAGTCACTCCAATATATATTCACTTTGGATGTTAATAAAAGCATCAGGAAGAAATACTATTTTTGAGAACAATTACTTATCCTGCTACTATAAACTTAAGTCATCTAGTAAATACTGGGAGATGGTTTTTCAGTTGAGGAGTTTTTTTCACACTAAATTTGCCCAAGTGATTATAGCATGGAAGAAAGCAGCACAGGGAGTTAGTGTAGGGGAGACATGGGCCCATTCCACACTTTACGTGCATCATCCCGGTGTCATCCTGGCAGTGCTTTTGCTGGGATGGAGTGTGTCCCAAATGCCCCCTCCACACCTGGCCAGCTGCTGGTGGACGGTAGCATTTGGGACATTCTCCTTACTTCCACAGTGCATCCAGTCTCCTCCTGTGCTGCACTGAGGAAGGAAGCGCCTAGATAGAACTTCCACCCTTTTTGCATGGCTCCAGCCTATGTGATCATTGTGCAAAAGGGGCCTATTACTGGATTTTTTCCCTGATAATAGTATAATGTGCGATCACGACAGCTGGAGACATGACAGAATTGGGACTGCAATGATGTTGTATGGTAGCACACATCGCAGCCTGGCTTTAATATGTCCCCATGCCAAGATGGGGCCATAGTGTGGAAATGGCCACAGATGTGTTGCACTTTTATATTTATTGCCTAACAGAACTAACCTTTATTGCAACAAACAATTGTAGGGATACAACTATCTGGATAAGTTTGTGATACTGCCAATGTAGTGAGGATAATTTCACTACATATCCACAGTGGCTAGGATGTCCAGTATTAGCATAGTTTAAGGATGTGCTGTGTTAAATTATTTGTTCTTGCATAATGTGAGAATGAATTAATTTAATTCATTTTTTCCCTCTTTGTCAGCCATCTTTGAAATCTCGAAAGTATCTCTAACAGCACTGATCCTCTCCTGCTCCCCTGCATCTAGCCCTTGAGGAGGGAGTGGGGATCAGCAGGTGGGGATCAGCAGGTTGTAGCTTCACCACTAGTGCTCTAACAGCTGGTTCATGATGATGCAGAACATAGCCGCTGATCCTCTTCCTGGGCTCCTCACCCACCCTCCCAGTTTGGGGAAGAAAAGGAAAGAGGTGAGTGTCTAGGTAAGGATGGGAGTAGTCCCTGGGTATGTACAAAGGCTGCAGGGGAGAAAAAAAAACTGAGAAAGGGGCTTGAAGAGACTAGTCCTCATTTTGTTGTTTCCCCCCTTGAGTATCTAAATATTCTTTCCATCTCTAGCATACTTATGGTCAGAGTCCAGATGTAGAACCATTAAGACAACACAAATTGTAACCACATAGCACAAAGGCTTATCTTTTTCAACAGTTAAGTACCCCCTTTCCTCCTCCACCATATTCTTCCACCGTTGTGGAATTTTGGAAGTGCAAATTCCAATCTAAATATTCTTCTCCTCAGGAAAGGTTTTGGTCTCACAATATATTCAGCTATTCATTGTTATCAGTAAGTGATAACAGTGGTATCACAGTGCAATCACAGTGGTAGTAGGCATTGGGATGGAAAGAGTACGAGAAGCCCCACATTCAACACTTTGGCCATTTCCACACTAGACTGTTATAGCGCTATTATTCCATGTGCAACATACTATGGAATCCTGGGGTTTGCAGTTTTGGGAGGGGCTGGCTGACCCCTCCTGAAACTGCAAACCCCAGGATTCCATAGGATGTTGCACGTGGAATAATAGTGCTATAACAGTGTAGTGCGGAAATGGCCTTTGTTGCCAGATGACTCACTCTTTTGATGCTTCTGTATTAAGGATGAGTTTCATTAATTTGACAGGGGTTCTACTCTTTTCATCAGTTCTTCTTACCTGTGGAGGCTTGCTTGGAACTGCTCACACATATGCACTGCTTGCAAAGGAAGATGAGAGGGGGAAAACACTGCCAAGCCAGCTGACAACTTTGCAAGTAGCACACAGGAAGTCAGTCTCAAGGGAGCCTCTGTAAGTCCTTCATGCTCCCTACAGTACAGTGCATCAGATCTGCTTTGCAATCAATTATGTTGTAAGGGTTCTGGTCTGTGGCTAAGTCCTTGCAGGATACAGCCCAGTGCCTCAGACCCAGCTGGCTGCTCTGATGCAGGGCAGCTGAAGCAGCCAGCTAGATAAGGGCTGGGGTTATTCTGCAGCTCTGCTATAGCAACATAGTCTTTAGTATTGCCTGTAGCCTCTCTTGAATTTGTAGTGGTCATGACCCTGCTGACTCCTGGACTCTTGCCTGTTTTCCAGATCTGCCTCTTGCCCTGTGGACTCTTGTTGCTTGGTAGGCTTCTACTGCCTTGAACCCTTGTTGTGCCTTGACCTTCTGCCTGGTTCTTGCACCTGCTTTTTGGCCCTGTGTACATCTGTTGCCCAGAAGGCTCCTGTTGCCTTGAATTCTCATTGTCCTCTGATCTCCTGTCTGTCTCCTGGGTCTGCTTCTTGCCTCTGGCTCTGTGAACTCTTGCCACTTGAAGGACTGCTGCCTTGGACTCTTGTTGTCCCGACCTAGTGCCTCTCCTTTGGCCCAGCCCCGGTGCCTGTTCCAGTCAGCCCTAGCTGCCCATGCCTTGGACCCTGACATATGTTTTCTGACATTACTCCAGTCCCTAACTTGTCAGATAAGTGGAGGAAGCCTGTGTCCAGAATTATTTGTTTCCAGGTTGAAAAATGGATTCCTGACAGACAAGGAATTCTGCTGGAAATTATAATAGACCAGTGAGAACTTTGCATAATTTTCTTCCAGTATTTGAACATCCCAAAGTTTAGTGGAATAATTTTTCTATGAGAAAAACCTTTGTTCTTTTTGCAGCACAAAAAGACCACATATTTTTTGGCACAAAAAGACCACATGTTTTTCTCGGCAGAAAAAATTCCTCCACAAACACTGGGATGTTAGAATATGGACAAAATACTGTGGAAGAAGGTTCCATGTTTTTGCACACAGTGTGGAGAAAATACTGTAACTATTTGTCCTCAGATGTGAGAATGAAATGGTCAAGGATTTATATCCCTAGTGGGCATAGCTCACTAGCTAGTGTTGTAAATAACAAAGTTGGAAAAATATCAATAATGTGCTTTCCAGCAACTATTTTTCTTATTGTATTTCACTGAAAACAGGTTTGGGATCATTATAATTTAATGAATGGCTTATTTTCTGAAACACAAAGGCAGAAACTAAAGTTATATTCCAGGGCATGATATATTAATGGTATGAAAAGTACATTTCCCAAAATAAATAGCTTAGTGGTTTCTATTTCTTTGCCCGGAAGTTCCCAAGTTGTTGTTCTATTAGATAACTCTTTTAACAGTGCTGCAGACTCCTACTATTCTCAAAAGACATTATGTCATTTTCTTCCCCCCTCCTTTACCTGATATTTCCGGTAACAAAAAACAATAATGGGAAAACAGGAGAACCAAGATGGAAGACTACAACTCCTGAACATCTCATAGAATTCTGTGAATGAGTCGGTGTGATTGCACAGTAATAGTTTTATCTGGGATTCTGCTATGGATTAAAAAGTAGAAACATCTTAACATGAACACTGTGTACAATTTAGGTAATATGGCTAATTGATTCTGTCACGTATTATTTTAAATAACAAATACACACACACACACACACTTTAAAATAATAAAAGAATTAATTAATGAATAATGAAAATATTTAATAATGAATAATCTCCTCCTGAAAATCAAAAACATATAATTAACTGCAGATCATTTTTGTCTATGTGCTATGAAACAATTTTGAAGACTTCATGAAAAAAATAGAAAAATACTTTATTTGGAAATATATAAAAACACTCACCATCTTTACAGACTAGACCAACTACACAGAGACCTGTATCTAAGATATAGCCACTTGGACAACTTGTACAATTTTTATCTCCTGGACCACTGCATCCTAAACAGCTGGCATCACATCTTAATGAAAAAATAAAAAGTTATATGTTAATTGTGGACATTAGAATCACACCATCTTACAATCAAATGTTGCTTGACATTTTCAACTTCATAAAAGAAAAACTGCATTGCAAACTATTATAAAAATCAGATGTTATCAACAAAGAATAGAAAATGAAGCTGGTATAATGAAGAACATGGCTATACCATCTTAGCGCCATTTTAAACTTTTGAGACTTGGGTCTATGGAACTCTCTGGCATAAAAAGCTCTTAGGCAGACATTACTATAGGGAGTATAAAGAGCTTAACCAGGGACTTGAATTCTGCGATGCTGTACATGTCATTTGTGTTACTCTGCAATTAAGCTGCAATTCCCAGCATCCCCTAGTTAGCATAGCCAATAGTGTGGAATGATGTGAGTTGTAACTCAACATCTGGAGAGCTACGTGATTCCCATCCCAGAAAAAAAAACAGGTTTCTTACAGTAGACTTCTTAACCTTGCCACAAAAATTAAGCCTCTATATTCTACAGAAATTTGGTAGTATGGTTCCTAAGGTATGCAGGGATAGACATCACTGCTAGAAACATGTTTAGAAGATGAAAGAAATTAAGAACTTTTTTTTCTAAACAGAAAAAACACGGTGTAGCTTTTTATAGTATATGTAAAACAGACATATATACATTGTATAACTGATGGTTATTCCCCCATTATTTTATTTTTTGGGGGGAGGGGTACTGTAGGGTTCATATAATTAAAAACTTCTTGGGAATAACACTTGGTCTTGAGTAAGCATGCACTGTAGTTTTAATATGTAAGAGCAATGTCTATTTTCTTTGAATGTACAATTTTTATAATCTAGATAGGCGATTGCATTCACACATGTAAATATGCCCATTTTACATGGTAGTATAAGATTGTCTCATTGTACCATTCTTAAATATCCATGGCTAAATACATTTAGTTTCCATTCCTAATATTTAAGATTCCCCTCCCTTGTTCGCTTGACCAAATAAACTCTCCCTAGCTCTTTACTGAGATCAGATTTTACCCCCAAACAATTACTCACTACTTTCTGTACAGCTTCTGCCTCAAGCTCTTTCTGTTGTTTTGGCTCATATGATGGTTGAAATTAGGAATGGCATCGTGTGTCTGTGGATGTTGTTGGACTCCAAATCCCAGATGTTCTAGACAGTTAGCCAAATGGTGAAGTATCCTGGGAGCTTCCATCCATCTGGGGGTTGCCCTAGCTTAGATGCTTCAGATCAGGGATGCAAATCATGTAGGCCTCCAGATTTTGTTAAACAGCAAGTCCCACCAGCCTGCTTTGGTATAGCCAGCAGTGATGAATGCTAGGATTGCTAGACCAGGAGCATCACTTCCTTCCACTGTTTTAAAGACAGCTTCCTGATTTTCTACCTCTGTCTTTTCTTCTAGTTGAAGCCCCAAAGTACTGGGCTGTTGCCTACAAGAAGCTTCACCAGACTATTGCAACAAGGTTTCTCACTCTCTTTAGCCACTGTCTTTCAGAATCTCCTAGCATATTTCTCTCAGATTATAAGGCTCTTCTTCTACAATTCTGAATGAAGCTTTCTTGAGTTACTATCTCCAGTCTACAGGTTCTCTTCTGACTAACAACTAGCCATCCCTTACTGACCAACTTCCTGACTGACATTTTATTCTCTAAGACCTTTTATTCTCTCTTTATTCTCTAAGACACTCTCAGACTAGTGAGACTCTCAGGCTCAAGAGTACTATCTGCTTCTTTTTCCACTTGGAACTGACTAGCCCAATTGAAGTCAGTAATCTCTTCCTAAACCGTAATGGGAAACTTTTCTTCCAAGCCTATTTTAGCCATGATAGTTTTTAAAGATTGTACTTTCCTCCCAGGCCTTGAAGCCTTGTAGCTTCTACATCTCTTTTGTTCCTGGATTCTTCTTGTCTGCTTGAGAGCAACTTGACAAGTTCATGCTATGGTTCTATTACTATATAAAAAAGCTCATTTTTCTTCATGAACTAGCTGGTTTTGTTTAGAGAATCTCAACCTCAGAACTAAATAGCACTTCAGTTTACATCATGGCAGCATTAAATCTACCCTGGAGAGGGAGAAAAGGTTCCACTCCTTCAATAACAACACCATGTTGCTCCTTTCAGTCCCTGAACACGCAACATACATTTTGTATCTTCCAGAAGCTGCGGAAGTCTTAGGAAAATACAGGTCATATGTATATTCCAGAACTCAATGAAAAGTCCATCTGTAATTGTATTTTGATTGTAACTTTGATTGTTTATTAGACTTTTAGGCCATTTCTGCACTAAACTGTTATAGTGCTATTATTCCACTTTCAACATCCTGTGGAATCCTGGGGTTTGCAGTTTAGGGAGGGGCCTTTGAAGCCCCTTTGAGGCTCCTCCCTAAACTGCAAACCCCAGGATTCCATAGGATGTTGAAAGTGGAATGATAGTGCTATAACAGTCTAATGCGGAAATGGCCTTAGTGTTACACGTAAACAAGAAAAGTACATATTAAACCAATATGTGAAAATTTCATTTCCTAAGGTACTCCAGGGCAGCAGCACTTTTTCCATTTAGTCATACTTTACACATTAAGCTGGTATATTTGGGCATTTGATGAATTAAAACATAGAGAACAAAGACTTCAGAGAACAACTACTAACCTTTTGCAAGTTTTGTATCCGTTTTCTAGAGACTGATCAAAATAGTAGCCATTGTTGCAAGCTAGTACACATCTTCCATTCTCCATAAGATACTCTTCTGTGCAATTTAGGCAAGCATCAGCTCCTGGGCCTCAAAAGCCAACAGAACAAACAAGGTACATATTGACATATCCTCAACAGGGCAGAGACAACAGATATGCAATTTTTCAATTTGTGCAAAGAAAGATAAACAATTACTGAAAATACATTGGGTGGATTGGAAGAGCCATGTGTGAAATGCTCTCACTAAGCCAACAGTCTTCTGTTTGCACATGGAAGCTTCACAAGCTACTTACTCATCAGAGAGCTAAACGTTTAGGGAACCTTCTGAAGTGATCTCCAAAGCAGGAGAACAAGAAGTTGGTGGTAATGGAAATCTAGATACATCAGTGCATCTTTAGATAACTACATTTATTTATAATGCCTCTTTACACCAAAGGGCGGAACAACAACATATACAATCAGGAACAAAGACATTAAAATAGAAAACCACTGCAATACATCACAGGCATTCTTTTTGTAGATATACGTAACGTATTGCAAAATATAAAAGGCAATAATAAAAAAGTCCCATCATATGAAATCTCATTTTGTAGGGGTAAGTTTACAAGTTCGATGGGAATAATTACATGCTATAAGACATTTCACGATAAGCTTTCTTCCTACTCGATTGCTTGCTATAGCTGTTGTTTAGATCCATAAAGACTTAGAACAAGCCTTTCTCTAAAACAGCTTCCATACGTTAATATTACAAATGAATTAGCATGTGAAAAATATATCAATACTGTGATATTTCCTTAGGAAAATTAATAAAGTGTAATGTTGTGCTATCTGTCTGAATATCTTCCCATATAACTAAATCAGAAATGAATGCAAATAAATGTTTTGAGTACTTTCAAGTGGCATTTACATCAATCAGAAGAACCATGGCTTGATATCAAAAGAATATTATGAAAGTGTTCATTATTAGGGGTAACACAGAAAACAGTGTTATGGTGAACTCAATTAACAATTTATGGAAACATTGTGACTATATTGCAAGAGGGATCAAATTATTTCAATTGATTAAAAAATATCAGAGATACCTGTACAGGAAGCACAGGAATGATGGCACGGTTCACAATCCCTGCCATTATAATATTTCCCTTCTTCACAGCGGATAACACATCTGGAGCCTTGTAAACTGCACAGAAATACAAGAACTATATGAAAAAAACCTGATTTGCTAAGAAACAGAAAATTCCTTTATATTACAGTGACCTTTTTTAAAAAAATGCTGTGTGAATTCCTCATTGTTTTTAAGCATGGTCAGATTTGAAACGATATGCCTCAGTCTGAAACATACTCAGGGTAAACCTGCAAAAGTCAGTCAAGCTGAAGTTAACTGAAAGCCAAGGAAGTAGAATGTGGTACTGAAATGCTTATACATAATTTCTGTTACACTAACACTATGCCCACTAACTGGAATCGTGGCCCATAGAAGGTATTTGAAGAAATGGAATTCAAATCACACTGAAATGGGACCATTCTTTTGTAACACAGAATCATAGAATCTGAGAGCTGGAAGAGACCACAAAAGCCATTTAGTCCAACCCCATGCCATGCAGGAATACACAACTAAAGTGCTTATGAAAGATGCCCATCCAAACTCTGTTTAAAGGCCTCCAAAGATAGAGTCCTCCAAGAATTCTCAAAAATTACGGACTCTTGCTCTGAGATTACAGCTACACGTTCCTTTAGTATTCTTGTATGGAACACATCTGGGCTAGCTAAATATTTCTTTACTTCCTTTTTTACCTGTCCTGGTCTGTAATCCCCTTACTGCATTGTTTATTCTATTGTTGCCAGTTACAGTACTGTTTTCTTTTAGGGAGTAGATCAAGGCATAGAAGGTATTAAATAGTTTGGACTTCTATTTGTCCCTGTAGAATTCTGCAATCTCTTCTGTGCAATGGCCCTATCATTTCCTTGTTCTGGCTCTCACTGCAAACACAGCCACCCCACCCCCATTTTTAAAAACCTCTCTACCAAGCCTGAGCTCACTCTGAACTTTAGACTTTCAAATTTCCTCCTGCAAGTACTGGCTATTCCTCTGTATTCCACCTTCTGCAATTTCTTATACATGCCCCTTTTCAGTCTCAGCTACTTCATCCACCGTGGTTTCTTTAGACATTACCCAATTTTTTTTCATTCTTGGAATTATTTGCAACTGTGCCTTAAATATATTACCTTTAAGAAACTCCCACACACTATGAACTCCCTTCCCTTTCAGCACTTCTATGTGATTTCACCCAGTATTTCCCTAAGCTTACTAAAATCTGCTTTCTTGAAGTCCAAAGTGAGTGTCTAACTATGGCCATTTCCACACTACACTGTTATAGTGCTATTATTCCACTTTCAACACAATATGGAACCCTGGGGTTTGCAGTTTAGGCAGGGGAATTTAGAATTCTCAGCTAGAGAGCTCTTTGGCCTCAGCAAACTATAAACCCCAGAATTCCACAGGATGTCGAAAGTGGAATAATAGCACTATAACGGTATACTGTGGAAATGGCCCAGGTTCAGCATCTCCTTTCCTTTGTAAAACAAATCCAATGAGGACATGGTCATGTTCACGCAAAGATCATACTACTTCCACCCCACTGACCACTTCATCTCTCTGGTTAGTATCAACCCAAAATAGCTGACCCCACTTGTTGCTCCCTACAGCTTCTGTATAATGAAATTTTCTGCAAGGCTGGTGAAGAATTTTTTGGACATTACATTCTTGGAAGAAGGTGACTTCCAACAAATGCCAGGGTGGTACAAGTCTCCCATTACTTTCCTGTACAAATATTTGGTCACTTATTTTAGGAAAGCATCCTCCAGATCTTCAGTTTGGCTGGGGGGCCTATAGTAGATGCTTACAATGAGGTCATTATTGTTACTCTCCCCTTTAATTTTTACTCAGAGGCTCTCAACATGTTGTCTGTGCTCTAAGTCATGGATCTTCTCACATGTGTAAACATCCTAGACATATAATCTTTCTCCTCCTTTCCTGTTTTGACTATTTCTTTGGAAAAGGTTATATCCTTCCATCATTATGTTCCAATCATGAAACATATCCCACTCAGTTTCAGTGATGCCTATTAAATCATAAATGTGCTGTTGTATAAACAAGTCATAGTTGCCTTTAGAAAGTATCAAGTATTCTGGAAGCATTACTTTCCTTTGGGATGCAATGAGATCTTGTAGCACCTCTAAGAGTCACTGAGAGACAGAAGTTTGTAACATAAACTTTCGCAGACTGGGTTTACTTCATCAGATAAATGGAGTGAAATGCCTATGAACAGACACTTATACAATGAACAGATAGGATGTGTGTGTGAATAGTAATAGAAATTTCCTGGTATGCAGGTATAAGATTATGGTCTATTACCTACTTCTAGCACCAACTTTTTTTTTTCAATCACCATTTTTTAAAGCAAGAGCTTTCAGATCATAAATGAAATCAGGCTGCAGTAGTTAAGATAACTGAACAAGTGGATGGAGGAAGATGCACAATAAAGAGCTAGTAATAGTTATAAGCACAAATTCATAATTTCTTTTTCTATACACATGCATATGATATGGAAGAATGGGGCTTCATCTTTCATTTTGCTCACACTGAAGTCTTTTTCTTCATGTACCAAATTGTTCTCCTTTATCCAGGATAATATATGAATATACAATAAAATACTATCACATTTACATGAGGTTAAATAATGATATTATGTAACTTTCATTGTTACTTCATAGATACAGCTGCTTCCTTGGCTATCATGTAAGCTATTATTTCCTTACCTTAGGCCATGTCTGCATTCTGTACAGGTTTGAAATTCAGTGCATGTCTTACAGTTTTCACTGCATTTACGACAGACAATCTTATCTGGAAAGAGAAAGAAATGTAGTTCAGGGAAAAAAAATAGTTCAGCTACACTCAATTAAATGTTATGGATGTGTCTCATTGCTTATTTGCTTTTTCTAACCTGATGTCATAAATGGGAACTAAAAGGCTTCCAAAGTAACATTTTTCAAATAATTTCAATTATGTCTATATATCCAAGATTTTACTTCACTGAGGGAAAACACTACGTAGTAAAGCCTGGTTTGGCATAGCTCTTTTTTCACTGGCTTACAATAAACTTTTCATTTTTTCCAAAAAACGTCAAAATAACTTTCAAAATTTAAAGCTTCATTTTTTCCTCCTGCTGAAGGAAAATTATCATTGAGTATTCTACAAATTATTTGTTTTGTGTACCCATGCATGTGCATGTACTTAATAAAACTAATATAACTAATAAAGTACACAATGCCATAGACACTGTATTTACAGAATCAGAATGCTTATATAGATATGAAATATATCTTTCTGACTGTCCTTACTGAGGAATTCAAATCTAGACAAAAATGGCATGGAAACTGAGCAGAAACAGTAAAGAGGAAAAAGCAGAATTATGATATTATTTGGAGAAGGTGTGATAAGGTCACTGTAAATTGAGATATGCTAGTACGGGCAATTACAGCCCCTTCAGGAGCCCTTTTTCTGATCCTGAATTATAACCTCCTATCGGCACTGATCCTCTTACTGTGCAGCACAGATGAGAACAATCCTTCCTGCAAGAGGTTGATCACTATATTCCTCTGTGGTCTCTCCCTATGAGTGAATGGTGTACATCTGGGCAAGCATGTAGAGGCCACATGTGGCTCTAATGTTCATATCACTGCTAACGTGCTTTCCTGGAGACAATGGAGACTAAAATCGGAAGGGAGCATTCTTATCAGTATCCTACAAATAAAAAGTGCATTTACTACTTATCTTAGTAAAAAAGAGGGGTGAAGCAGGAGTACAAATGAGATGGACAAAAGGGATGAAAGAGGGTCATAGGAGGGGAAAGCTTAGGGCAGTAAAAGCAAATGTCGTTGCTAGAAAAGATTGTATGAACAAAAAGTCAGGGAATATGTTTTATTTAAAACATCATTAACAGAACACCATTTTCCCACCAAATTATTCTCTGGCATGGGATGTAAGCTCAGAATTTGTGCATTCCAGTGCTAGTGTATATATATGCAAGGTAGTTTTGTAGGCACATGTGCTGAGACTTCTTAATATGAGTCAGCCCCCTACAATCAGTGATCACCAAAAAAAAAAACAAAACAAAAAACCCTATGTGAAATAAAAAGTTAGTCAGTATTTGAATTAAAGAGAGTGAAGAGGACCGTGAGAGTGAAAAGGACCTTGCTTGGTTTTTTGTGGTGTCATCAACAGAAGCAGCTGCCATGACAGAGTTCCACTGTTGTAGCTATGTCAGATGAAGCGGGATCTTGGCCATCATTCCCATTCAGTAATAGGATAAATTGTGCACTACCACCAGCTTATCAACATCTATATGCAAACCTGTGCTAGCTGGGAGAGCATTCTTAAGGAAAAAGTAGATAAGCTTTCTCCAAGAGAGCTTGTTAACAAGAAATCCATTTCAATCTAATCATTACTCATTACTAAGACAGCCAAAAATAGGGAACTAGAAAAAGAAAAGCTTGCAGAAGAGTTAGGAAACTAGAGTTGAATAATAGGTCTTGAGCAGTCAGGGAGTTTGATGCCTTTTCTTGAGAGGTCAGAGACCCATGAAGTCAGGATTCTATAGGATTATTCCTAGAGAAAGCAACCAGAAAAGACTAACATTGTTTACCTCCTCCTGCCTTGGAGAAGTTTGTTTGTTTATTTTTAGAAATATTGGCTTAAACATTGCTACCAGGAATTTTCCAACACACGGCTGGCAAAGCTTTTTACACACATGGAAGCTGGAAGGCCAAAACAAAAGGTGTTTCCACTAGCACACATTCATCACTGTTGCTCACATACAAGTTTCGAGATGGGGCATCTTGGAACAGAACAAGTTTTTTTATAAGCTATATAAAATTCAGATGGAGATTGGATCAGTGTAAAAAGCTTACTACTTCTCTCCCCCAACTGAGTAATTTCAGAGTAGATTCAATTATAACTTATGTTTCCCAAGTGTCACAAAATCCAAGGTCATCTAGGGTGTGAGAGGGGATTCTTAGTTGCTGTGACTAGCCCGTGGAACTTCTTGCCAGGTCTGTCTCATATCTTTGTTTAATTAGGTCTTTAGAATAAGAATTTATTATGACTACCTCTGGTTCAATTGTTATTTTTTTTAACTGCTCTTCTTATCTGCTTTTTCTTTGGAATTTTATTTCATTTTTTAAAAATCTGATATAAGCTATTTGGTGTTCAAGCTGAAATAGAAGTGAGGGTATATAAACTGTTCAATATGTAACATAACATTATAGTACAGAACATTAGCATGAAAATTTCCAGTTGTTTCCAGCATTCTAACAAATAATGTGAGAAAACTTACTATTATCCAGGTAAAATCCATCTGGGCAGCTGGTAATACAACTCCTAGATTCTTCATTGATATAGTAACCTGGTTTGCAAGTATTGCATTGATCACTGTGACTTCCAAAGCAAGTTTCACAGTTGGGTGAACATTTTTTGCAGCGTTTCTTGTCTGCGCTGTAGTGACCGGGTGGACAGTTGGGAACACATATGCTACATTGCACAAGATAATAAAAGACAACCCAAGTTATCAATAGATTTGGCAAGAAAAAACTCATTCAGAACAGTGGCTTTCCAACCAAGAAGAAGGTTTATCTATGAAAGTACAGACCATAACCAAGGATGGTATGAAACAAATGCATATGCTTTACATTTACATTATGCCTGGATACAGACTTTTTATCTTCCACCAAGCAGTGCAATATAAATGCGACTGTACAATGGTTATGACTGTCAGATTTTGAAAAAAATAAAATGTTAGCCCATTAATACATGCATCCGTAGTTATTATCTGTTATTATTTCAATGTATATCTCAGCTTTATATAGCACAAAAGAAAAAAACATTTTCAAAATATATATCATAATGATAAAATCAAAAAGGTAAATCAGATGCAATGAATACAAGCCACCAAGTCACATTAAAGCATACTAAGATGAACCCATTCCCCCTGCCAATTAAATCAAGTCAGTTTGACAAGCTAAATACATGTCCAATCAAACTGACTATCTAAATAAAAGAAGGCTTTGCCTGAAGGGTATCACGGAGTGGCTAAGTAGGTATTTTACAGCTTTGGCACAGCCCCTAAGAAAGCCTGCTCTTGAAGACCTAACAAATGTGTCTGACATTGGTTTGAGTGAGGTAAACATCTGAAAGATATTGGCAGGACTGAAAGAAGATCCTTCCTTTTAAGGATCTTTGAAAGATTTAATGGTTTGTCAGGCTTGTATAAGAGAAAGCTGTCCTTCAGATACTCTGGTTCCAAAGCATTTAGAACTCTGTAGGTTGTAACCAGCACTATCAATTCTGATGCTCATTATAAAGTTGCCTAGAAAAAAATGGGAATGTTAAGAATCAATTGCTCCCTATAACTTTTTTGAGTTAAGAGTTTGGCTGTAGCATTCTGAGTCCTAAATCCTACTGTTAGATTTACTGAATCACCTAGATGAATTTACCTACATGTTTGCTCATCATTCAACAATGGATCTCCTCTAATTGAGATTAATCAATAGGATTCATGCTTGAATCTGCTGATGTTTTCAGCTGTTGTAAACATGTAGCTTCATACACAGCATGTTGCAGTAATCAAAACATGATGTAATGAAGCCATGACCAGATCTCACACTTCGAGATATGGACATCATTATATAGTTTCATCTGCCCACAATTTGGATACACAGGTTCAGAGATGGATCCAGGAGAACATCCAAGGAAGGTGTATCTCCATCCAAGGCAAAGTGATGGTCCTTTCTCACATCTGCCATTCTATCAACAAGGAGACCTTCTGTCTTGTCTGGATTATGGTTTAATCTGTGTGTCTTGACCTGAATCATTAACAAGGCCCGACTCCATTCTAGAACTTCCAACAGTTTCTTTTGACAGAAACGTAAAGGACAGATATAGTTGGGTGTCATCTTCCTACTGATGACACTAACCTCAAAACAAAACAAACCCTGACAACTTCTCCCAGTAGTTTTATACAGAGATGTATTATCTTGTGAGACAATATAGGCCCAAGAGAAAGGCACTTAATGGGAATCCCACAGTGCCATTATGGATATGTTTTTCAGAGTGGGCTGCAAGTAACAGAAAACAATGCTTCTCATTGCTTCTTCTAGGCCAGTGAGGATACCATGGTCAAGACTACTGAAAACCACTAAGTAGTCCAGGAAAACCAGCAGAGATTACTCCTTTGTGCAGTTCTCCGGGCAGACTCCCATAAAGGCAATCAGCAAAGTCTATGAAGTGTGATCTCAGGCTGAAATTGATCTAGATAATCTACATCATTCAGTAATACCTGGAGCTCAGATGCCACCGGACACTCACGTATCTTACCTAAGAACTGGATACTGAAAATTGGCTGGAGTTGATCCAGAATGATAGGATACAAAGAGGACTTTAAAAACAAGCAAACAAAGGCCTTGTCACCACCTCTCTCAGTCTCTTTTGCTCTTCTAATTTCACAGAATCCTCAATATTCTGAATCATGCTGGGACCTTGGGTCATTATATTGCTAATGATGTCTAGTATGTAGAAATGGTGGAGAGCACTGTGTGGCTACCACAATGTAGTGACAACCTGGTAGTATGTTAAAAAGTAGGATGGAGCTGCAGAGCAGAGATACAAAATCACACCATGTAAGTTATGGGTCATCTATGTCTGAGTACTATGCAGGTGGCAGTCTGCAGAATCCACTGTACAATATGGATATGGGACTTCCCTTTCCTGCCTCCCAGAAACTCCCATGTTCTCAGTTAGAAGGATGATATACTACACTCACAGTTCTTGGATAATGCTCTTGGAGAATTCCTTCAACATGGCACTGGTAAGTGGCAATTTTTTCACAGAGCTTTCTTTTCAAATGTGTGCAGCTGGTTCAGGCCAACTGAGAGGCTAGTGAAATCTTACATGCAATTATACCTATTAAAACCCCAAGCTCTGTAAAATAAAAATGACCATGAGGTTGCAGAAAGGATGGTGTGGGGTAGAAAAGCTTAAATCCTGCCTTTCTGTCCATTTGTTAATCCAAATCTATTTCACAAGTTGTACGAAATGTGCTTTTCTGTAGGGCACAGTATAAAGTAGTAGTTCTGCATGGAGAACTACAGTACAGTTGGTCACTCAACACCTTCAGGCTTAACATTAAGTTGCTGCAGCTCCCTTGGCAATTTTGTGGCCGGTGGAGAGTGGGTGGCCAGAGGTAGGTCTCAGCGAATGATTAAATCATTTCATATCTGGCCACAGGGACATAGCCAAACACTTTGCTGACCTCATACCGCAGAATATCTGGGGGAAAGGTGCAGCAGCTCAATGGTAAGTCTGGAGGAGGTGAGCTTGGGTCATTGAGGAGGAAGGAAGAGAATTATAAGCTCTGCAACAACCAAAAAAATGACACAAGCCGGTCTAAGAGGGACTTACACCTGTGTATGTCACTAGCAGGATGTCAGCCATTGTCTGTTGCGTGTGTCTGTATATGAAGTAGAAGTTGGACAGATAATGAGGACCAACACACACACACACACACACACACACACACTTCTTATCACCCAATCCATTCTCCTAAAACTGCATGAAATAGACAATATTTTTTAAAGAGAACCCACTGACATATGGTGCATTTTCATATAACACGCAATTATCCCCTCAAGCCCACTGACGCTCATTATAAAGTTGTTTGTTGTGTTTAGCAGACTGCAGCACTGAAAATGGAGACGCCTAGTGAACAAGAATTCTGCCTAGCTGCCAAACAAGTCAAAGGTTATCATATTTATTTGGAGTGTAATAGGTAACACAAAACACTGTCTTCTTACCGTGTGTTGTTTTTAGACTTGTAGTAATAATGTAGACAGTCATTACAATGGTCTGGTCCTGGGCCACCACATCCTACTTTACTACACTCGGCATTGCATGGACCTTTAATGCAAGGCATAAAAATAAAATAAAATAGAAATCACAGTTTTTACTGCTCAGTAATTGTTAGAAATTACTTTGGCTCTTTTATGTATTTGACTTGGCAACTGAGAAGATAAAAATGGAACCATTAAGGGGAATTCAATGTCCCCAAGGCAGACTCCTGTTGATCTGCAGCTGGTCTGGTCCATTGCCTGCCTTCAGTCATTATCCAAAGTTTTCTGAATTGAGACACGTTCCAAAGGGCCTTCTAATATTTAACACAAATATATTGATGGACATATTTGAAATATGCTTAATGTTACCTGCGTAATCATCAGCCCCATAATCTTCTGTAGGATCTTCTATTGGGCTTGAACGCACTCGTTCAGCTTTTGGAAAATCATTTCTTGGAGAATAAGGCTGAATAGATGTTCCATAAAGTACTAAGGACCATTCCTTTAATTTACCTAGATGGGATACAGTGAAAACAGAAAAGACAGCATTAGAATTCTAACTATGATTTATGTTGTTATAAAATCATAATAGTTATGGTTAAAACCATCATCATCCCATGAACAGAAATAATTAAGTCATCCCTCCTAACTTCCAATAACGTACACCTGCCCAACTACAATGACAATTTCAGTATTTGTGTCAAGAATGAGAGAAATTATGTGGCGCTGCAATAAATAATTGCAAACAATAAATAATTGCAAACAATGAAGAATAGAATATAGAAGAATAGAAGAAAAGAATAGAAGGCTAAGTTTATTCGTACCCCAGCATTACCCCTTTAACTACAGTCCTCTCTCTGCGTTTGCGGGTTTGACCTTCATGAATCTGATTATTCGCGAGGCATCTGTTTGCCTCCCTGACATCTTCTACCTCCCAGCCCTTGCATTCCTCTCTCCACGCTTGGAAGGCTTGTGTTTAAAATGGATATTTTTTTTTTACTTTTGGGTGAGCAAAGCCCCCTCCCACTACTGAAGTCATGGCCTCTTTGCCGTGTGACTGCACATTCTGCTGTGTGTTGGCTGTTAATTTGTCATGTATTCTCTTTGCTTCTACCCCCTTCCTTTCCCAAGATGTCCAATGAAAGTAATTAGAACTCCAAAACTCCCCTCCTCTCTCTCTGAGGGGAAAGTACCAGTAAGCATTTTAGATTGTCTCCCCTCCCCCACCAATGCCGGGACCAGTAGCAAAGGAATGGGAGGGGGAGAAGCTCTGGACGGGAATAGTGGCGGGGGGAGAGTTATTCATGATTTTTCCACTTTCGTGAGAGTTCTAGGCCCCTAACTCTTCCAAATGTAGAGGGGCTACTGTATTTTTGCACAAAACATACTGAACATAGAGCATACTGTGCTGAAACCTTTCATGAACAAGAGCAAGTAAATTCTGGTCCCTGTTAGAAGTATTACCAGCCTCACGAATTAAAGCTGAATTACTATTTCTCTTAAGCTTTCACTAACAATATACTTGAATGTGAGCTTATTCCACATGTGGAGGAAAGATGAGGAGATAAGAGAGGAAAAATACAATGAAAGTCCATATTCACATTTAGATGTGTATCATCACATGAATGCAACATCATGTGAGAACACACAAGTAAAATATATGAAGGTCCATAGGTGGTATATTGAACACAAGGCTATTCAAAGTAGAAAATTTAAGTGGTGAATAACAAAACCCCAACAGTTCAAATTATGACTAAGTTCAACAGTTCAAATTATGACAGTGTGAAGAAAGCATATTATAAAGAAAGTGGTTGTTACTCAGGGAAGTCAGTAATGAGAAATTTTGGTGGGTGAAACTGTAGGTGGCTGCTGGGTGGAATTAAGTGGGGCAGGAATTACTGGAAGTACTGGAAGACAAGAGCAAAGCCACTGGCATCATGCAAAGGCATACTTGCTAACACTGCTGAAAAAAGCAACTTACACCTGTACAGGTAGATATGCTTGTACAATGCAGGCTGCTGAACTCATCATAGAATCATTGAACCATAGGGTTGGAAGAGGCCTCATGAACCATTGAGTCCAACCCAGTACTCAGTGCAGGATCTCCAGTTAGAGCAGGGGTGTCAAACTCAATTTCATCTTGGGTCACATCAGCATTACGGTTGGCCGCAAAGGGCCAGTTGTATCTGTAAGACTATATAAATGTATCTACTCTTTTATCGTATTAAATAATTGTCTCTGTATTTGATTATTACTAGTTTTAGTAATAACTAGCTCTGAAACTAGAAGTCTAGGAAAAATAATGGCAAGCAGATATTCAAGTGTACAACTATTGTAGAGTTTATTGAAAAATGAGTTTTGAAAACAGAAAGTTATTTTTTTAATCATCAGTCAGATATTATCAAGCACTGTTTATTACACTAACTTTGTTTAACTTTTTGGTCCCAGTTGAGGCCCTCTCTGTGTCTCTTTTTGTTGCCTCCTCCCCTGTGGCTCTTTCTGCTCCCTGCCCCTCTCTGTATCTGGTGAGGTACATTGCAGACCCCCAGCTGTTGGTATTCTGAAGAGGGGCCCAGCAGACAGCACTCGCAATCTACTTCTACTTCTGATTGCTCCTCTGTTCAACTTTCACGAGCCACACAGAGCGTTGCCATGGTAACCTGCAGCAACTCTCTGACAGCGAGACTTGGACAGAGGAGCAGTCAGAAGTAGAAGTAGAAGTAGATCACAAGTGCTGGCTGCTGGGCCTCTCTTCAGAATACCAGCAGCTGGAGGCCCACAATGTGGGGATAGGGCTCACCAGATAGGGAGAATGCCACAGCTGCAGGAGAGGTGAAAGGGCCACATGAAATGGCTTGGCAGGCTGAATTTGGCCTGTGGATCTTGTGTTTGACACATGTGAGTTACAGCATCCCCAGCAGGAAGCTGTCCAGCCTCCTTCTGAAGACATCCAGAGAAGGAGACCCCACCACCTCTCTAAGTAATTGGTTCCATTGCCTAAATGTTCTTTCCATCAGGAAGTTCCTTCTAATGTTCAATCAAAATCTACCCTCTTGTAACTTCAAACCATTGGGTCTGGTCCTTCCTCTAAGGCAACAGAGAAAAGGCCTGTCTCCTCCTCTCTGTGACAGCCCTTGAAGTATTTAAATAGTGCTATCATGCCACCCTGAAGTCTTCCCTTCACCAAGCTCAGCATGTCCATCTCTAGCAACCCTTTCCCATATGTTTTGTTCTCCATACATCTTGTTACCCTCATTGCCCTTCTCTGAACCTGTTTCAACTTGTCTATATCCTTCTCAAAATGAGGCACTCAGAACTGAACACAGTACCCCAGATGAGGCTTGATCAGTGCAGAATGCAGAGGGACTATTATTTCCTTAGACTTGGAAGCTATTCTCTTTTAATGCAGGCTAAAATAGCATTCACCTTCTTTGCTTCAGCATCACACTGCAGACTCATGTTCAATTTCTGATCAACATTAATCTGAAAGTCCTTTTTGCAGGTAGTGCTCCTGAGACATGTATCCTCCATCCTGTAAGTGTGCATTTGATTTTTGTGACCTAAATGTAGAATTTTGCACTAGTCTCTATTGGATTTCATTTTATTAACGTCTGTCAATTTTTCTAGTTTATCTAGGTCCTTTTGAATTCTGTTCCTATCTTCCAATGGGTTAGCCACTCCCCTCCAGTTCTGTGTCATCTTCACACTTGATAAGGATTCACTCCACTTCATCATTTAAGTAACTGACAAAAATGTTGAGGAGTAATAGCCTTAGGACAGAACTTCAAAGCCTCTGCTTGAGACCTCCTTCCACTCTGATGTGCAGCCATTGATGATGACTCTTTAAGGATGGTTTTCCAACCAATTCTGGATCCACTTGATAGTATTCTTGCTTTACTGCTATGTTATGTAAGCTGCGAGGGGTAAGTGGGAAGCCCTCCTGCCCAGTGAGTGCCAAGCAAACCCTTCTGAGGCTTTCCCCCAAGGAAACTGCCTCATTGACCATCATTCTTGGCTTATATTACTAAGAATTGGCTATATGATGCTGGCTTATCCAGCTTCACCTGGCTATATTTTCACTTTTATTTTATTTTTTACTCCATTTTATGAAGTGGTTGCTGAGGCTGCTCATATTAGATTTTAGACTACATATGTATGTTTTGCTTGTCAGTGTGGGTACTTGGACAGAGAAGGGAGTTTTAAACAGTAAAAAGTAAAGAATAAATTAATGAGGTTTCTGAGATTGTAAGGACGAAAAATGTTTTTAACTATAAACGTGAACACTTCGGTTGGAGCTACATGGAGCTACAACACTGCTTGCATGGCTGAACTATTTTAATAATGCCTGGGAAGAGCTTTTGTGGTGGACTAACTGCACAAGGATTTCAACTTGGATAGCCTACATTTGAGCCTACTTTTTAGTCAGAGCACCACTTCACTGAAAATGCTTTTGGGGTTGGTAGAGAGTAAACAAATCTCAGATACTGTGGTTTATATCTGTTGCCCATATTTGTTATGTATACTCTGTGATCTAACTGCCAAAAGACTAGCAGAAAATGCACTGTGAGAGGCTGAAGGAAAATACATTGCAGAAAATAATAATCATCATTCCAAACCTATCTAAATTACACTAAGGGTGGGAAGACTGAAGGAGAATTTAAACAATATTCATAAACTCCAAAACCTCAGTGGCCTAACCACAAAACTTGAGACACCTGCATAAGAATTAAATCAGAAAATAAAAACTGGCCATGAGAGTTAATCTACATTTTTAAACTGTCACAAATTTAAAAGAAATACAGGAGCATAATTAGAAAAAAAAATAGCAAGACTACTGTATCGCTTTAAGCCTAAGATTGTATCACCATCAGAATAATGGAGTTCATACCTGGAGTCTTGACATTTCTCAGCTGTGATGGAGTATCATAAATTTCCAAAATCCAATCACCAGCTGCTTTTTCTCCCCAGCAATGGGTAGTCATGAATTCCCAATTTTTAAACCCCTCCATGGAATGGTCAAACAACCTTTTGAGGAAACCAGTACAGATATTAATTAAAAAACAAAGATAAGGAAAAACAGACAAGTACACAAACATCTATACACATATGGGTGTTTTTGAATTATATTGGTACTGTATAACCTACAGATGAAAGTGTATTAATCTACTGATCCAGCTGTAACATACAATGCAAGTGGTCTCCAACCTTATTAGGCCACAGATGCATTTGACAATTCGAGAAACTGTCCTGGACAAAATATTCCCATAGGAATAAATATAATAAATAGGATAGGAGGCATGGCAAATCACCAAGAACAAGAAACTTCCTCCAAAGATCTTTCAAAGGCATAGGTTGGTTCAGAAGTTTAACATACAAAGAAATTCCCTTAAACCCATAACATCCTCACTGCAAGCTCATAACAACACAATTACTGTTCTTTCTACATCATCCTTGAACTTCCTCTCTATCTCGTCCTGCCCACCTCAATCACCACCCTTCTTTCTTTCTCTCTCTCACATTCAGTCTATACCTATTCAAACACATAACTTGTCCAGTCCCCCTTTGGCTTTCTCCTACTCTCTGCAGTCCCAAGTCCCTCTTTTTGGTGGCCTCCTTGCTAGCTTACCGCCACTTTTCCTAGTCCTCCTATTAGGGTACTATCTCAGGCTCTGAGATTTCAGGGCCAAAACTTGAATTCATTTACACTGTCACACAGGAAGTGCGCCCTGATGTTACAAGGGTATTATAAAGGAAAGCCCAATGTTGTCATGGAGCATGAAACATTAAATAAATGGCACACAGTGCACCATTAAAATAAATTCAAAAGACAAACTTAAGTAACTAAGGAGAAAAATATGTATATACCAACTGAGGATTGGAATAGAGTGCCCAGGCTTTGGAACATAAGACCAGGCCCTAAGATCTGAGAACCCTGAATTTACTGTTCTCATTTTTTTTACTCTGCATCCTTTTGCCCACAACAAGAGAGTAGCAAGAGGGACCCCTTCCTCTTCCTCTTTGTTAGTGACTGCACATATTGCAGGGAAATGCACTGGCCCAGAGCCACTAGCAATTCTCACTTTCTAAACATGTCTCCAAGCCTCACATGTGTTTCAGAGACATTTATGGAAGATGAAAATGGCAATGGCTGGAGGCCCTCAGTCTTCTCTCCAGATGCAGAAAGGTGCAAGGTACCTTGTCCAGTGTCAAGGAAGATGTCTGAATTCACACAGTGCCTATGGGCACCACAGTCCCTACTACCAGTGATTATACAATGTACAATGTATAATGTACAATTAGAATGTAATTATAATTATACATAGTACATATTGCCACATACAGTTGGTGTATTATTGGCACTCTTGGCTCCTTTTTCTTGGCAAAAGGCACACAACACAGGGTGCTACACTAGAGGCCTAGGACTAATGCTGTGCAAGGGGACTTATAGCTGCTGGTGTACTGTTATGAGGTTGGACATAAGTGCTATGCTGCACTGATACTCTTAAGCTTGGTACTACAAGCAGAATACTATCACAACATGCATATATTTGAAATTCCTGTATAGGGATGAATTCACAAGATATTCCTGTGGTCTAGCCATGGTTGTTTAAAAAGTCTAATTTGCTGAGATGCTCCAGCATCAGAATTATCAGCTGCAACCTCGAAAGGAAGGAAAGTTCCCATGGGTATCACACAGAAGCAACACTATGTTGTATGCGTATGCATTTCTAATTTTGACTGTGTTAGAGGCAAGGGTTAAAAGCAGCTGAATAATAATTTAGGTGAAAAAATTAAGTCCAGGTCAACCTATCAGGTATAGTTTGGCAACAAGTTTGGGTCTATTGGATAGAAGGGACAACATGCCCTTCATTACATACCTCTACGATTATAACATATTCTGGTTTTTCTGAATCAACAGCTTAACATACAAGAAATACCACACAATGACTAATGGGACATAAGGTGAAATTAGTATATTTAACCTGCACCAATATTTTCAGAGTTTTGTGTAAATTATTCTTTACACAGGCATTTTCCACAGATATTCTAATGACAGCTTGAAAATGGGAAGGAAAGTAACCACTGAGGATTCAAGACAGCACAGCACAAACATTTACTTAAATCTTTCAGTCAAACCTTAATTATATCACATTTCTGAAGAAGCCCAAGTTGAGAAGAATCTGTCTGGAATAAATAAGTACTATGAAACGTTTCCCCCACCAAGCATATGTGTTACATTAATGTTATATACCATAATATATTGCATGTTATCTAATGTCACTGGAAGATGCCTCCAGGACACTAGTCTAATCATCTATTGTTATATATTGTTATAAGATAGTATGCAAAGATATTATTATAAGATAGTATGTAACTATTTGCTCTTTAATTAAATGACAAATTTACTCAAAAAAAATGGACAAAAGGAAAAAAAAGGAAAAGGTTATAGAAACTTCCAATAGAGCAAACAAGTTATTCTGTGACTTTCTGTCTCCTTGAATTTTACAGTACATAGCCTTGGAAATTTTCTGGCTCTTATTCCATTCTCTTCACACACTTTTGCATGTATACCTGCAAATAACATTGGAGCCAGCAAACCATAGATTTTGTTTTGTGATTGTATATCTTACTTGCATTACATAACAGGGTGTCAGAAAAACAGTGCATTTCTACAGACATAAGTTCCAATTGGCAAACTGCAAAACAGTACCAGAACATGCATCATGTTGGTTATTTTAAGATTCATGTCTGATTTGTCCCCATTGAAGTGAAAAAAATCTCACATGGTATGGTAGCTGAGGAAAATCTGTGATTGTTCTACAGCCTTCCATCCTGTATCAAAGCAGGTTTCACTATAAATCAAGCAACTCAAATGACTTCTATTCAGGCAGTCTTTTAGGTAGATTTTACTATTGCCAAACTATTCTCACAATTGGTTTTTCTCCTCATTTTAAAGTCTAAGATTCATTGCCTCTTGCCCTATTTGAAGTAGGTAATGTCACTCTCTGAATCCCCATTTGAAAATATGGATATTCTTGCTATTCTTTGACCTTAAAGACTCTTTGAATATCCCCATATAAGCTGTCATCTTGACTCTTGGTCATCTTTACAACTGTCCTCAGAATCCAGTGCCTAATAATTAACGTTATCTTACCAATTTACTTCAGTTTTCCAATTACACCATGCCTGTTGGATATGACATGCAATGTGTTTTCCATCAGAGTACTTAAATCCTTTGCACAACTACCTCCTTCTTAGATACATTGAGTGTGTGCCTTCTACATTGAGTGTGTGTTTGCTTACAGTAACAGTATAAATTTGCTCCTGAAAGTAAACCTGCATATGATAAAACAGAGCTACAACAACAGGAAATGAAATGTGTGTGTTTCAATATACTAATTTCCTGTTGTTTACATCCTTCTTGTCTGCCCCATCCATTTACTTTATTGCCTGTTCTGTTGCACTCTGGGAAAGACAGAAAGCTGCAGTTTTCTCCAGTGTTTCCTCACACTTTACACTCCTCACCAAATTCCCAGCACTGCATTTGAAAATTGCTTAGAACTCATATTCAGAATTTTGGAACACTTATTTCCTTTGGAAAATCAGGAATTATTGCCTATTGATTATCTAATCTAATTGTCCAGTAGAATAACAGCATGTAATTTACTTCTCGAAACATGCAATGTACATCTGGAATACCAGGAGTAATCTCACTTTTAAATGTGAATTTTCTTTTTATTGAGTAGGGCTACAATCTGTGCCCAAGCACCTGGGCGCAATACCCACTAAGCTTAATAAGGGTCACCTCTGAGTAGACATGTATAGGACTGCACTGAGAGAGTATTTTTCATTTTGCCCTATATACAAAAAAGTTGCCTGTGGACTGGAGAATGCTTATTCTTCTCACAAAATATTATTATTTTGCACCATTCTTTAGCTTGAAAGAAGCAAAAATAAATGTTTTTCCTCCTTCTGCTTTCTCCTGCTGCCTCGTAGTTTCCTGCAACACATGCATCCCCAGAGCCACAGAACCTATTTATTTTTCATTCACTGCCTGCCTGCTTGGAGTGTTGCTAATGCATCACAACAGTACTTGTTTCTGTCAATTATATCAACAGAAACACTCAGAGCCTTTTGGAGGCTCATCAACAGCTAGTTCAGACAGAGATGGCAAAAGGTGCATGGAGGAGGAACCTGCACAGAATTAAGAATGGGGAGAACTCTTTTTAGAAGATGAAAGCACATTTCTACTTTTTTTTTTTTTAAGTAGAATGGAACAGTGCAAAGACAATTACTAAGGAAACATAGGCTGAAGGAGAAAATTGTGCCTTATGGTTGTTAGCTGGATAAAATTTGCAATTTTAGATATGCTGTTTGGTCAAAAGATTTTAATCACTCAACTTGAAAACCAGTAACAACTGCTGTCTGTTCCAATGGCAAAGAAGGACAGATTGCTTACCTGTAACTGGAGTTCTTCGAGTAGTCATCTGTAAACTCACACAAGTGGGTCATCTGCACCTGTGCAGTACCGACTACGGAAACTTCTAGAACTCTAGGCCTAGCATTTTGGTAGGAACCCCTCCCCTTTCCCCTGCAGCTATAAAAGACTGCCTGGTGCCCGCGTACTCAGTTCCTTGACCGCCGCAAGGTTCTGGTCCAAAGGGCGTAACAGAACATGAAGAGGAGAAGAGCAGGATTGTGTGAGTTTACAGATGACCACTTAAATAACTCCATTTACAAGTAAGTAACCTGTCCTTCTTCTTCGTGGTCTCTGTAACTCACACAAGTGGGTGGCTGGCAAGCTAATATCACAGGAGATGGGAGTGTCATGGAGCCCCTGGAGTCCAGCACCCAAGAGGAGGAACGTAAGCTAATGCTAGGCATAGTAAAACCACAGAGTACAAATAAAGAGCATGATTACCAAGGGTTTATAATACTGTGGAGTACAACACTGCTCTGCCAAACGCGACATACCTAGAGGATCTCTGGTTGATCCTATAGTGGGAGACAAAGGTAGGATGTGACCAAACTGCCACTTTGCAAATGTCCTGTAGCAGTACACCCCTGAGGAAATCCGCAGAAGCAGAGAAGGCTCTGGTAGTGTGACTCCTGATGTGAGAAGGTGGGTTTCTCCCTGCCAGTTCATATGCAAGGCAAATGGTGGAGGCCACCCAATTGGAGAGACGCTGAGAAGAAAGTGGAAGGCCTTTCTTTATGGAGGAGTAGCAAAGAAAGAGTCTTTGTGATTTCCTAAACTCTGCGGTGTGCTGTACATAGAAGGCGAATCATAGAATCATAGAAATGTAGAGTTGGAAGAGACCACACGGGCCATCCAGTCCAATGCCCTGCCATACAGGAACACCCTCAAAGCACTCCCGACAGATGGCCATCAAGCCTCTGCTTAAAAACCTCCAAGGAAGGAGACTCCACTGCACTCCGAGGCAGCTTGTTCCACTGCTGGACAGCCCTGACTGTCAGGAAGTTCCTCCTGAGGTTCAGGTGGAATCTCCTTTCCTGCAGCTTGAATCCATTGCTCGTCGTCCTGGTCTCTGGAGCAGCAGAAAACAAGCCCTCTCCTTCCTCTACATGGCATCCCTTCAAATATTTAAACATGGCTATCATGTCCCCTCTTAACCTTCTCTTCTGCAGACTAAACATCCCCAGCTCTCTAAGTCTATCCTCATAGGGCATGTCTTCCAGGCCTCTCACCATCTTGGTCGCCCTCCTCTGGACTTGCTCCAGCTTGACCATGTCCTTCTTGAATTGGGGTGCCCAGAACTGGACACAGTATTCAAGATGAGGTCTAACCAAAGCAGAGTAGAGTGGTACCAGTACCTCCCTCGATCTAGACACCATACTCCTATTGATGCAGCTGAGAATAGCATTGGCTTTCTTGGCTGCCGCATCACACTGCCGACTCATGTTCAGCTTGTGGTCTATGAAGACTCCTAGATCCTTTTCACACGTACTGCTATCCAGCCACGTGTCCCCCATCCTATATTTCTGTATTCCATTTTTTCTACCTAAGTGTAGGACCTTACACTTCTCTCCGTTGAATTTCATTTTGTTAGCCTTGGCCCAGCTCTCCAATCTATCCAGGTTATTTTGAATTTTGATCCTGTCCTCTGGCGTATTAGCAACCCCTCCCAATTTGGTGTCATCTGCAAATTTGATGAGCATGTCCTCTATTCTTTCATCCAAGTCGTTATTAAAAATATTGAACAGCACTGGGCCCAGGACAGAACCCTGTGGCACCCCGCTAGTCACTTCTCTCTAGGATGAAAAGCAGCCATTGGTGATCACCCTTTGGGTTCGGTCGGTCAACCAATTACAAATCCAACTAACAGCAGTCCTGTCCAGCCCGCATTTTACCAGCTTCATTGCAAGAATGTCATGGGGAACTTCGTCAAAGGCCTTACTGAAATTGAGATATGCTACATCCACAGCATTTCCTTCATCTATCAAGCTAGTAACTCTATCATAAAAAGAGATAAGATTAGTCTGGCATGACTTACTTTTGAGAAATCCATGTTGACTTCTCATGACTACCACGTTGCTTTCTAAGTGATTAGAAACTGACTGCTTAATGATCTGCTCCAGGATCTTTCCGGGTACTGATGTCAGGCTGACTGGGCGATAATTATTTGGGTCCTCTTTTTTCCCTTCTTGAAGATGAGGACAACATTTGCTCTCTTCCAGTCTTCTGGAACTTCTCCTGTCCTACAAGATTTCTCAAAGATTATAGCAAGCGGTTCCGAAATGACCTCTGCCAGCTCTTTTAATATCCTAGGATGCAATGCCCTCCATGTATCTAGGGTATGGAGGTTACGCACCAGGTCAGAGGAGGGGTTAGGAAAAAAGGAGAGAAGGATTATGTCTTGGTTGTGATGAAAGTCGGAGACAACCATGGGGAGGAAGGAGATGTCTGGCCTTAGAACCACCCTATTGTGGTGGGAATGAAGTATGATTTGTTCACTCTTAGTGCACACAGTTCAGTAGCATGCCTGGCCAATGTGATTGCAACTAAGAGGGAAGTCTTCCAGGAAAGGAGCCAAAGATCAGAAGTAGCCATCGGTTCAAAGGGGCACTTGGAAAGTTATGAGAGGACCAAGGATAGGTTCCATCCCAGATGTCAGGACCCTGGAACTCCAGGACACCAGCTCTGAGTCTGAGCCAGAGTCCCTGGAGCCTGCTGCACCAGCACAGCCCACTCCCGAGGCTGCCCCAGGCACAGAGCCCTTGGCCCCAGTAGTCCCAGCAGCAGAGCCAGGGGCTGCCCCAGACCCAGCCCAGCCAGAGGAGTCGCATGGTGAGTTTGAAGAGCAGGTGCCTACTTACCAGCAGCATCGGGAGCAAAAGAGTGCTCTCAGGAGGTCAGAACGTTTAAATAGAAAACACCAGACAATCAGGGCCCAGCTGCGATAACACCTGGAAGAGTGATCTGTCTATAAAAGCAATCACTCAGCCTTGGGTCTTTTGTCGGCTCACAACTGACCATTCTGGGCGAAGTGCTTGTTGTGGATCTCAGCTTGGCCTCCTGAAATGCTGCCCGACCTGCTGGAACATCACCACCTCTTGATCCCGGACCAGCTCTGGTAACTTTTTTTGTTCAAACAGACTTTGACTGTGTGCTCACCTGGCTGTGACGTAACAGCCAGGGAGTCTCCCTGCTGCCGGTATTTACTGCCATTTTTCCTGTTCTGTTCTGCTGAAGAAAAGCCCTTTAATTTATTCCCTGCCTTATCTGCAAGAGACCTGTAGCCAGCTCCCTTGGCTGCTTGCCAGGCCTCGGCGTTGACACCAGAGTAGGAGGACGAACCGGAGGGTGGAGATGATTGTAACCCTGAAGGACCAAGGGGTTTTGGAAGCAGGGGGGTCTGCCCCTTTGTTGAAGATGGGACGAGATAGCTGAGAGGTAACAGCAAATGGAGGAGAGGGAGAGGCTCTTTTCAGCTAGTGATGAGAGAAAATCCAAGAGATGGATGGTGGTAAAGGAGTCGATGTCAAGATCTCTATCCTGGAGGAAGGTGGTGAACTTCATGAGCTTGTAGGAGTAGGATCGAACAGTCGAAGGCTTGTAGGCTGCTTCGATCACTTGCTGAACAACTGGTGGAAGAGAGGTCAAGGGAGGAGGTTCCATTCTGTCAATTTGAGAGGATCAATGTCTGGATGTCTCACAGTACCGTCATTCAAAGTTAAGAGGTCTGGTTTAGGTGGCGGTCTCTGATACCATCCCTTTGAGAGTAGGAGGAGGGAAGCAAACTAGGGTTGGCGGGGCCACCACCGGGCAATCAGGATTGTTGAGGCATTGTCTCAAGTTACCTTCTCGATAACCCTTGTGATGAGAGGAATGGGGGAAAAATCATCAAGGCTTTCCAGTGGAAGAGAAAGGCATTCCCCAGAGAGCCTTCGCCCACTCCTCCCCGCAGAGCAGAAGAGGGGGCATTGTCTGTTGAGAGGGGAGGCAAAGAGATCAATCAAAGGTCTGCCCCAATCTTGGAAGAGGTCTGGTAGAGTCTCGGTATCAATTATCCATTTGTGGGAGGTCGAAGTGGAGTGACTGAGATGGTCCGCGTATGTGTTCTCGACACTGGGTAGGTGGAGGGCTAGAGGGAGAATTTGGTGGGGAAGACACCAGTTCCAGAGACAGAGGGTGAGGGTCAAGAGAGCTGAGGATCAGGTATCACCCTGTTTGTTGATGTAGTAGGTCATGGCCGTGTTGTCTGTCAGGATTTGGATGGTATGATCCTGGACTGCATCTTTGAAAGCTCTGATAGCCTTGATGACAGCCAGCATTTTGAGAGCATTGATGTGGAGGTGGCAGTGGAGGTGGGTCTATCTACCATTGACAGAGAAGTGACCTGTGTGGGCTCCCCAGTCTTCTAGGGATGCGTCAGTTGAGACCACCACAGTTCGTTCTGGGGTGTGAAAAGGCATGCCTCTGAGGAGATTGCTGGGATTCTTCCACCAGAGAAGGGTTTGAACCACCTGTCTCGGTACTGAGAAGCAATGAGAAAGGTTGTCAAGGATCGGGTCAAAGGCGCTGAGGAACCAGCTCTGCATGGGCCTCATCCAGAGTCTGGCAAAGGGAATGACTGCTGTCGTTGAGGCCATGAGACCCAGGAGAACCTGTATGGAGTGAGCAGTGGTGCATTGGTTCCTTTGAAGGAGGGAGATAACTTTGGCAAGGCAGATGACCTGTTGCTGGGGAGAGAAGGCCAGTTGGCACATGGAGTCAAGGATAGCTCCGATAAATTGAATTTGACGAGTTGGATGGAGGTGGGACTTGTTGAAGCTGATGGTAAGGCCAAGGATGGCAAGCAAGCAAAGAGTCTCACCTATGTCAAGAAGAAGCTTGTGTCAAGAAGGGATGACAATTAGCCAATCATCGATATACAGAAAAAGGATAACTCCGCACTGTCGAAGAGTTGCCGCCATGACCACCACACATTTTGTGAAAACCCTCAGTGCCGTGTTCAGGCCAAAGGGAAGAACTCGGAACCTGTAAGCCTTCCTGCTGATGGCAAAGGCAAGGAATCTCCTGTGCTCTCACTGGATGCTGATGTGAAAGTAGGCGTCTTTGAGATTGAGTGTGGCAAATCACGCTCCCTCTGTCAGGAAGGGGAAGATGAATTTCAGGGATACCATCCTGGACTTTTGAGGCCTGATGAAGCGATTGACTCCTCAGAGGTCTAGGATGGATCTGAGGCTGCTGTCCATCTTCAAGACCAGGAAATACCTGTAGGAGAAGCTGGTTCTAAGGGAACTGAAGGGGATGGGTTCTATCACATTCTTCCTTTGTAGGACTCAGATCTCTTTGATGAGAGAGGGGGAGGGGTGGATAATTCTGATACGACTGACGGGAGGTAAGGAGACAAACTCGATTGCATACCCTCTGAATACGATGTCAAGTACCTAGGTGTCTGTCGTTATTGAGGCCCAGGCATTGAGGTGTTTCGCGAGCTTGGAGTCAAACATGGTGTGGAATGGATGGTGAGGGCTGGCTGAGATGGACTTGGTAGTAGAAACTGAAGTGGTGGAGGCAGTGTCTGAGGAGGATGTAGTGGTGGAGGGTGAAGCACTGGAGTTGTTCTCCATAGCGTCAAACTCGACGTTTGGGAGGTTCAGCCTTTTTCTTATAGGATTGTTTTTGAGGTCCAGGTGGTGGGTGATGGGAGGACGAGGCTGAGAGGAGCACTGAGGTAAGTATGAGGTGTATGGTTGTCGAGATGGTTGTCGGTACCTACAGTACTGATATCGGGATGGTTGGTGAACCTGGGTGCCGTACTTCCAGACCGAAGAACGCATCTTGTGAGTATGCTCAAACTTCTTGTCTGTCGCAGTGTTGAAGAGGCCTGCTGAGTCAAATGGGAGGTCCTCCACCTGATTTTGGGAGGACGGAGACAAGCCCAAAGACTGGAGCCAGGAATGTTGGTGAAGGGTCACTGAGGCAGCAAAGGCCTTGAAGGCACAGTCTACAATGTGGTAGGCTGTCGTTATATGTTGACTTGAAAGACATCAAGCTTCTGCAAGGAAGAAGTCTGCGATTTGCCTCTGATCATCGGGGAGATGGGCTATAAAGAGTTCCACCTTGTCCCATAGCTACTATAGCTGTCATAGGCAGCCATCCAAGTGGCATAGTTGCACATTTTGAAGATAAGGGCTGTGTTAGAATAGCTCTTACGACTCATGGAGTCCAGTCGTTTGTCCTCTTTATCAGGAGGGGCTGCTTGAAGAGACTGTGAGGTTTTAGCCTGGGCAGCATCCATGATGACAGAGTTCGGTTTTGGATCAGTTTGCAGCCATTGCTCATTCGCCTCAATGACCTTGTAGAAGGAGTTGAGTTTCTTTGAAGTCGTTGGTGTCGAGGAGGGGTTGGCCATGGCTTTTTAAAGATGGGGAGTAGGTAAGATAGGAGAGGAATGGCAGTTATTGATGGTGCCTGTTCCTGGGGTTGGTGATACACTGGGTCCTTGATGGTTTCTTTGGACATCTCTGTGGTGAAGTTGAGGTTTTTACCCATGCGGGAGATGAGGTCTGAGAAGGATTTGATGTCGTCAGAAGGTGAGATGGGCTCCCCATGGGATACTGCCTTATCTGGTGATCTGTTATTGTGGCAGGGGGCTGAATCCAAAGAGTTAGCCAGAGACCTGGAGAGGGATTCGCCGGTATGGAGTATGGGAGAATGCTCCTCAGAGTCATCTAGATGATGATGAGAGGGATAAGCCGGTGGCAGGATAGTAGAGGTTGAAGGCTGGTCCTCTGGTAAGTCTGGATGAGAATGAAGCTGGGATTGTTTGGTGGGAGGAGGGGATACAGATAATGAGGTGCTGGGGTTAGAGAGTGGCGACGACGACAGGTGACCACCCTCTCATAGTATCTATGCCTCCTGTGGTGGTGACGTGGAACGTAGATCTCCTCTGAAGAATATTCATTGGAAGATCGGGAGGGTGAATAATAAATGTAAGTGCGGTGCCAACGGGAATAGGAGCGGTCTCAATGTGGGGAATGCAGGTGTTCAGATCGAGGAGATTGGCTTGAAGAGGATCTAGATACCAACTGAGAGTGGCGTCGAGGTGGGGAATGGTGGCGGTGCCAATGTCGGGCTGTCGATCTCAAGGAGGATCGAGAGCATTCCTGAGCATGATGTGGCGGGGGAGATGACTTAGAAGGCCGTGTGCGAGGAGGAGGAGGTGGAAGCTGGGTTTCCTGGGATTCATCATCAATGGGAAGTAATGCAGCCCTAGTCTCATCTGCGGATTCTGTTGGAGGAGGATTGGAAGAAGTGAGGTCCATTATCTCTCCCTCAGAAGCTTGGGAGTGGAGAGATGGTGAGCGGAAAACAGGGCTGGCCTCGAGTGACAGTTGGAATGTCTGACCGGAAGGCTGCTCCACGGGGTCTGTTGATGTTGGCTCAGATCATTTTGACAGTTAATAGCTCCAGCTGCTGGGTCTGCATGGACCTCTCCTTGTCTTTCCTTCTCCGGGCCTTGGCTAACTCTTTCTCGATGGATCTGCCTGGAGTGGAAGGGTGTGGTGGAGAGGGCACCATCCAGGCAGAAGATCTGGATCTCGAGGAGTGGGCTGTCAATCTCAAGGAGGTTTGCTGAAAATGGGCTGGAGTTGGAAGGGAAGCTGCCTGATTCTGTGGGACATCTTTTCGAGAAGGATGACTAGATGGTCCTTTTGAGATGGATTGGCCCAGGGCCTACTACGAAGTGTCCATTCCCGGAAGCCTCCTGGACAAAGCCGAAGGCATTGATGGTGCAGAAGGGGCAGACGATGCAGACGCTGAGGGAGATGCATGCGACTTTAGAGCCTGTTCGTAGAGAATGGCATGAAGGCGAGCTTCTCTGTTCCTCCAGGTCTGTGCAGTGAAGGCCTGACAGTGGGCACAGGCCAAAATGTTGTGTGTTTTGCCAAGGCAGATGAGGCAACCAGAGTGCCAATCACAGTCAGGGATCTTAGCGTTGCATGATCGATAGCGCTTAAAAAACGCTGTCGACGCCATAAATGAGGAGTTGAAGTTGTGACCAAAGACAAGGTTGAGGAATTTCCAAGGTTGATACCAGAAGGAAGAAAGAGACGCGAAGTGAAGAAGCGCTGACAGCCAGCAGTGTGGTGGAAGAAAAGGGAAATAAGTACGCGGGCACCAGGCATCTTTTATACCAGTTCTAGAAGTTTCTGTAGTCAGTACTGCACAGGTGCAGATGACCCACGTGTGAGTTTACAGAGACCATGAAGAAGAATTGACATTTTTCAGGGGCAAACGTAAGATCAGTAGGATTGGAAGAACTGTCATGCTAAGACAAACGAAGATTCATTAGAAATCCTACCTCCAGCTATGCTTAATCAAATGCTCTTGATATAATCAGAATCATGGCATAATAGCACTGATCTACTCCCACTATTCAGTTCCTCCTTAAATATCTGGTTCTTACAGGTTTATTACCTCTGAAGATACATGTTTCTTTTCTAGATGTTGCACTAATAGTTGCTGAAAGGCCTCAGTTATTTCCTCACGACACAGCAAAAATAGAAACTTCCATTCATATGTTTTGTAGTTAAACAACATTTTTAACAGCAAGCAGTACATATATCAAACATAGGTTGCACTTAACCTTAGAAAAATGTATTCTGCTACAGCTCAATCAGCAACGATTCTACCTAGGAAAAGGTAATGGTGATTATTCCTCCATTACTTTGAGAAGCCTTCACTGTCTTTTTGCAATTTCTTTCCGAACATCTTGAGGTTTTGTCATTACAAATTTGTGTTGTAAGCAAATGTGGCCACCTCACTAGTTATTTTTGGCACCACACTGTTCATTAATATTATTCAGTATTGAGATCAAATTGTTGCTTCTTTTTGTTTCCTATTTAGCAATCATAAAAATTTATGTTGCTCAGTTTCTGCTACATTATCTCAAGAGCTTTAGTTGAGAAACTTTATGAAATGCTTATTAAAAAATGGACTACACATTGTGTCCAGGGTAACTATCCAGCCTATACACCTGATGGCAATCTTAAATATCCACACTGTGCAGGGGGTTTGTACTGCATAGCTTATCTTCCCTTTCTAGATATGTCTTTTGTAGAATTTCTGAATTTTCCTCTTATTCCTCTCTGTCCTTCTACGTATATATCCAATATAGTAATTTTTATTAATTTACTAATTTCTAGGATATCTAGGTCTTCATCATCACTATTTTCATAGACAGCAGAAAATGATCCAGCAAATAACAGCATGATCTATGAACTGTTTACAAAGTAATGGTCATATTTTTCATTTTTAAAATGTGAACCTGTTAAAAATGAAAATATACATGGGCAAAAACCTCGATATTTTAATTTAATAGTTTAACAGTCCTACATGTTCATCCACCACAATCTTATTTGTAAGTAGTTTAGGAGAACTATACAACTAATAAGTATGGCCATTTCCGCACAGGGCAAGGGAATCGCGCCATGCTGCTACTTACCGGGTCTTATGGTTCCCCAGTACGGTCCAGGCTGCTCTGGAGCAGTGCGTGCTCGTCGCTCTGCACTGCTCCAGTGTTGAAAATGGCAGCTTCCGGTTGGTTGAGGGTCTCGACCAACCGCTGAAGCTCACCAGCCTAAAGCCGGCCCCCGGCAGATCGCAGGGTCGCATTGGTGCGACCCTGCAAATCTGCACAAGAGAACAGGCTCGCACTGGCGCGCTCCGTGCTTTTGAAAAACCGAAAGAAGAACAGGTTGCTTACCTGTAACTGTGGTTCTTCAAGTGGTCATCCATGCTCTCATACATAGGAGCTTTCACACCTGCGCAGTACGTTCGGAAGATTCTAGAGCTTAGTAGCTTGGCGGGAACCCCTCCTCATGCTCGTACTGAGCATGCTCAGCCCGCCAAGCAATGGTCGCTCCTCAGTTCTGTAGTCCGCCAATAAGGGACTTGAGAAAGAGGGGACGGATGGGCGGGCATGTATGAGGGCACAGATGACCACTCGAAGAACCACAGTTACAGGTAAGCAACATGTTCTTCTTCTTCGTGGTCTCTGTGCCTCATACATTAGGAGACTGTGTAGCTTGCCAGTAGGATGGTGGGTCAGGCCCTAAAGAACGGAAGCGAGCACAGCACGTCCAAAAACGAGCATCCCTGTGGGACCAGCAGACCAGTCTGTAGTGGCGTACAAAGGTTGATGGCTGGGACCAGGTCGCCACACGGCAGAGTTCCTGCAGGTTGACTCCTCACAGGAGGGCTGCAGAGGTAGCCACAGCTCTAGTGGAATGAGCCTGGAGGAAAGCCGGTGGAGGCTTCTTGGCAAGCTCATAAGCCAGCTGAATAGTCTGGGCCACCCATTTTGAGAGGTGTTGAGTGGATGCCTTGTGGTCTCTCCGACGCCGGTCATAGCACACAAAAAAGGTGTGGGGTCTGTGTGAAAGAGGCAGTCCTAAAAGGAGGGCAAGATGATGTCTTGGCTCAGGTGGAAGTTAGACACCACCTTCGGCAGGAATGAAATGTCAGGCCAAAGGACCACCTTGTCTCCATGGAAGACGAGGTACAGGTCATCAGACCGTAGAGCTGTCAACTCTCCCGCCCACCTGACAGAGGTGATAGCCACCAAGAAGGCAGTTTTCATGGTGAACAGCCTGATCTGCAGTCGCCATGGGTTCGAAGGGCGGTGTCGTCAGCTGCGATAGCATGAGCGATAGCGACCATGGCGGCAGCAGCAGCGATACCGGTGGGTAAAGGTGCTGCAGGCCCTTTGAAAAACTGCTTCACGGTACCGTGACGGAAGAGAGCCGTCAATGGGGATTGTGGCAGTTGGTATGCCATGATAGCGGCGAGGTAGACCTTCAGCGACGAGAAGGCCAAGCCCTGCTGTCGGAGATGTAGGAGGAAGTGGTGCACGGTAGGCAGGTTGACAGGCGATACCGGCTCTTGTTCCTCAGCAAAGGCAAAGAAGCGCCGCCACCTGTAGTGGTAATTGCGGTGTGTTGGCTCCTTCCTGGCCACAGTCAAGATGTTGCCGATGACCGGATCGTCTAGAGCAATATCCTCCAGGCATGGAGCGCCAGGACCGGCAGGTCTGGATGGAGGACGAGGCCGTTGGAGTGCAACAGTAGGTCCGGTGTGGCGGGAAACGGAGGATCCAACCGCGAGCAGCCTGGAGCAGAGGGCTGAACCAGTGCTGCCTTGGCTAGTACGGGGCTGCGAGGGCAGTGTCGGCTCAGTCCGCGAGGATCTTGGGGACCCCTCGGCCAAGGAGGGGAAAAAACGGGGAAACGCGTAGAGGAACCAGAAACTGCACCAGAAACTGGAAGCGTCGCTGATGGAGTCATGATCCCGGCTGGCCCTCAAGCAGTACCAGCGACACTTCGCGTCCTGGTTGGTAGTGAAGGTGTCGATTGTTGGGCTGCCCACTGGTCTCGTATCATCCAGGATGCTTCGGTCAAGAGGGACCGCTCCCTGCTGAGGGTGTCCGCTGTGGTGTTTTCCTGCCCGGCCAGGTGCACTGCTAACGGATGGATTTGAAGCGAGACACACCAGTACCAGAGGTTGATGTGTATACTGAGGAGGGTGTGGAACGAGCCCCTCCTTGCGTGTTGACATAACCAACTACCGTCTTGTTGTCTGTCAAGATCAACACTGTACGGCCCACAACCAGGTGGCGAAAATGCCCTCAGAGCTTTCCAGATGGTGAGCAGTTCGAGGGCATTGCCCTGGACTCTGAGGCCGCTACAGTGGGCTCCCCATCCGAAAAGGGAAGCATCCATTGTCACCGTGAGCCATGGAGACGGCTCCCAAAGAGGCATCCCTGACAGGAGATGGCTGTAAGACTGTCACCATACACACCCATGGGGGTATTCAAAGAGTAGACAGGTAAGTCACGGTGGTAGTCGAGGCCATGTACCTGAGGAGTTGCTGGATTCTCCTTGCTGATAGCCTCAGGGCATTGAAGACTGTAAACGCAGCCCGACCAAGACAGGACAGAAGGGTGAGTGTCCGGTGGATGTCATTGTAGAATTCTTGTCCGCAGGACGCCAGTCGTCTAGGTAGGGGTAGATCGAGATGTCCTTTGCCTGCAGGCATGATACCACCGAGGCCATGCATTTGGTGAAGACCCTGGGCACGGTAGACAGTACGAACGGTAGCACCCTGTATTGGTAATAGGTGTTGTCGACTGCGAACCGTAGGTATCGTTGGTGCTGGAGAAGAGACCAGTGATACTGGGCGAGGACAGAAGTTTCTCAATTGCTTCTCTTGAAGCAGGGACTGGATCTGTTCCGGCAGAGCCGAGCTGGGCAGAGTGGAATAGTAGATGCCTTGCGGGTATACTTCCAAACTGTGTGGCATAGGCAAGACGAACGATGGGGAGATTGCCCGAGTCTGAGGTGACGTGGTGTCAAGTGGTGGCGACCTGTGAAGGAGGTCAAGAACGAGACTTCGTCCTAGACGAGGACTTCCTCGCAGAAGAAGATTGAGGTCTCCGAAGAGAGTAGACGGTTGGAGACGGGGTCAAGCGAGGCGACCGAGGTTGAGAGGTCGAGGACGACGACCTGTGGCATGGTTCCTGTCAGCCAGGCGTGCCTTGAGTGGATGGTTCATCGCCTTATCCAATGCGGCATTAAACAGCCCCTGGCCATCAAAGGGGAGGTCCTCGATCCTTCCCCTGCTGTCCATTTGCAGGCTCGATGATCTGAGCCACGCATCTGTTTGCTGTGGGGTGGGCCTTAACTAGTGGCATGGAGTAGACCCAGGCTGTCAATGGGAGGTCTTCAATGAGTCTGCAGCTTTCCTCCTGCAGATTTGGATCTCGGCTGTGCAGGGTGCTGGAAGAGGACAGGGTGTACAATCGCAGGAGTGGCACCTCCACGGAACGAGTAGCCAACATGATGTGTTGTAGACAACATGATGTGTTGGTTATTGAGTGTCACTGATTCGTTAAGAATTGTGTGGCACTCAGTTGTTGATCCTCTGGGAGGTGCATCAGAAGAGGGTAGAACCTGTCAGGGAGGTTCCTTTGGGAGGCTGTGCAATGCACGCGAACACTAGGTCCCAGAGAGATGGAGCCAGGTCTGACACCTCCCCGAAGCCAGGGTTGAGATTTGTGAGGAGCTGGTGTCCACCCTCCAGACTGAGATTTCAAGTCATAAGGTCACAATTTGGAGGAAGAAAAAATGTGTGCAGTTATGGTTGTTGGGCCCATGAAATCATAGGCATGGTCGGGGTACCATCCTCGGTACCGTGGACAGGACCAGTGGAGCAGCCGGAGATGGAGAGATGTTGGTGGCCCAAATGGTAGCAACCACGGGATGGAGACCGCAGCAGGCAATTGCCGACCGGTGCCTCACGTTGGGGCGGGATCGAGCCCTATACGTGGGTGAATAGGATGTGTATGAGAAAGGCCATCGGGGGCCGAGAGAGAGAGGGCCTGCTCCAAAAAGGTCTCCCACCGCTGCGGGGACCGACTCTTACCATCCTCCGGGTGGTCCATCCTCTGAGGGTGACCGGCAGAGACACCACGGCAGCAAGGATAGGCAGGGCCAAAGGCGCAGCACAGCCTGTGGTCTCGTCCTCATCCTCTGGGCGGTCCAACCCCTCAGGATGACCAGGTGGGAATACCGCAGCAGTAAGGGTAGGCTGGCCCGAAGGCACAGCCAAGGCGGTGGTCTGGTCATCGTCCTCTGGATGGTCCATCTCCTCAGGGTGACCAAGTGGAGAGACCACGGCAGTGAAGCTAGGCTGGCCCGAAGGCACAGCCCAGTCAGCGGTCTTATCCCCATCCTCCGGGCAGTCCATCCCCTCAGGGTGACCGAGCGGAGAGACCGCAGCAGTGAGGATAGGCGGGCCCGAAGGTGAGGCCAAGCCAGTGGTCTGATCCTTGTTCTCCGGGCGGAACCATCCCCTAAGGGTGGCCGAGCGGGAAGACCGTGGCAGCGAGGATAGGCAGGCCCGAAAGCGCAGCCAAGCCAGTGGTCTGGTCCTCGTCCTCCGGGCGGTCCATCCCCTAAGGGTGGCTGAGCAGGGAGACCGTGGCAGCGAGGATAGGCGGGCCTGAAGGTGCAACCAAAGCAGTGGTCTGGTCCTTGTCCTCCGGGTGGTCCATCCCCTCAGGGTGACCAAGCAGAGAGACCGTGGCTGCGAGCATAGGCGGGCCCGAAGGCGCAGACGAGCCAGCGGTCTTGTCCTCATCCTCCGAGCAGAACCATCCCCTAAGGGTGGCCGAGCAGGGAGAGTGTGGCAGCGAGCATAGGCGGGCCAGAAGGCGTGGCCAAGCCAGCAGTCTGATCCTTGTCCTCTGGGCGGAACCATCTCCTAAGGGTGGCCGAGCAGGGAGACCGTGGCAGCGAGCATAGGATTTGGTCCTCAAGGATCTCTGGAGGGTCCATTCTCTCAGCCGCATGTAAAGTTCCTTCCTGTTTTCCTTCTACCCCATCTCCTTTTGGGCGCCATGAGAAGGAGGCCATTTGAGCTGGGTGGCAGGGAACGGCCTGGAGGATTTGGCTACCTGAGCCCGTAGGAGCCTCACTGGAGAATGCTGCGCCTGATCGGGGCCTCAAAAAATGGTACCGAGCCCGGTGCTGGCATCTGGTGCTGAGGAGGGCGTGGCCGCTGGGCGCGCCGAGAAAACATTGTTGGCTCCTGGTAGTGAGGTTTTTCCAGGCCGAAAGCCACAAAACAGCACAGGCTAATATGTTTAGGGTGTCCCCCAGCAAAAGGGGAGAACGTCTGACCTTGTGATCACAAGGATGCAAGAGTTAAAGGGGGTAGACGTAGAAAGTGGAGAAGCCTGGGGGCTCAGAAAGGAAGAAAAAAAGGGGGGTTGAATAGAAAGCCAAAAACACAAACCGAAAGCCTAATAGGCAGCTGCAAAGCTAAGAACCTTCTGTTCGCTAAGGTGGACGAAAAAGAACTAGGAGCGACTGTTGCTTGGCGGGCTGAGCATGCTCAGTACGGGCATGGGAGAGGGGTTCCCGCCAAGCTACTAAGCTCTACAATCTTCCGAACGCTACCGTGCAGGTGCGAAAGCTCCTAATGTATGAGGCACAGAGACCACGAAGAAGAAATAGGTTTTTCAAAAGCAAGCTGGATGACCACTTGAGGTCGTTCCGGAGCGGACTACATTAAATAGTCCTGACTCAGTTTGCTCCCAGGTGCAGACGTCCTCCCTGGAGTATGGACTGCACCGTTAATACCCTGTGCAGAAACGGCCTATGTCTTTGTAATTTAAATCCTCTCAGTAATAATATCTTGCAGATTAAACCCACAAGATAAATGATGAAACAAGTTTAATGAATTCAGTTTTTTTTAAAAAAAAATGGTATTAGCACTATCAATCACACATGTTTAAGATCCTCTCTATTGTAGAAAATGGTGTCCATTAGGCAGAAGAACCACAGGGATGCTTTCTCCTCTAGGAGAGAAAAAAAACCCAATTATCTGCTAATATGGTATCCCTGAAATTGTGTATTTTTTAACATACAATACTGCCATCGAGCTCTTGTTATTCATTCTGTGATCAGGGCATTTCTATGTGAATACATGATATTTTCCACACCAGCAATGGTGGTGCACACTTTCACCAGTATCTGCAGCAACAGATAATTCCATTTTGTCTTGTTGTTGTTTTGTGTGCCTTCAAGTCATTTTCCATTCATGAGCAAATCTGTCACTGGGTTTTTCAACGGAAAACATATAGGCTATAGTCTAAACATACTTACAGAGCAGAAACACGATTCAGCAAACTGAGACTTACTTCCAAGAAAATAAATATAGATTGCTCTGTTAAATTCTTTTTTATGAATTTAGCACTGAAATTAATTAGTCATTAATTTCTGACATAAATTAGGATGTTTCTCACAGATGGCAAATATGGTACCTGACCCATCAAAAGCTGACCACTTTTAAGATTGATTTAGAGGTCAAATGTCTAATTCCTTCCTATTTAAATTAATGAAAAATCATGCTGCTTGATGTTGAATTCTTCTCTAACTGAAAAAGCAAAGGTGGACACGTTGACCATTTTTCTTAGCAATCAACCAAATATTTGCAGCAGTGTAAGCAAGCCAACTAGAAGGTCACAACAATTTACAAGCTTTTGTAAGTTTGAATTGTTTTTTTCCCCAACCTTTTAGCTGGTTAAATACATAGTTTTTGAGTGGAAAGGTTTTGGGATTTCTCTAATTCTCTGAATGCTATGCATTTTCTATTTCTCTCTTGGGGAGATGTTTAGAATTGGCTAGAGGCAAGCAAATATAAGTCAGCAAACTATAAGAAGCACATTGATGTAAGATCACAAAATTTGACACAAGATGATTGCATTCTAAGCAGATATGCTGACACAGGCTTCAGTTTAATGATGTGGAAGCAGAACTCCAACACAATCATCTAAGATAATGGTGCCATAAATAGAAAAATAATAAAATCTATAAAGGAAATAGAGTAAAATAAAAGTTCACTGTAGTGATGGAAAGAATATCCCCCCCAAAAAAGAAAGAAAGATAGGTTTTCTTTCTTTTCTTTTTTCTTTTTGGTTTTTTGAATGAGGAGAGAAACCCTGAAGAGGTCAATCTTCGAATGATGAGAATCTTCATAATTCACAACTTATTTGGTGCAAAATTCCTGAATGTTTTCATGCTGTCTCCTTTGCAAAAACACTATGTGCAAATTTTGTGCAGAGCAAGTAATCAATTATAGTATTTTATGTGCAAAAACAGAAATGCTTTCTAAAATAAGGCTATATAAGAATTCATGGAATATAGCTGCCAAATTGCTCCTCAAGGTGTATTATTTCCAATATTGTTGGGAGCCTCCATCTTGTTACCTGTTGCCAGAGAGAAAAAGTGGGAGGGCCCTATTGCTTTTATATCCTGTTTGTGGGCCTTCCAGAGTCATATAGTTGATCAGTTTGTGAACAGATTGCTAGACAAACCATTTAGTCTCGTCCAACATAGTATTTTTCACGTTTGCATATGCCTTCACTTTACATCCTGGGTCCATAAAAATATTTAAATACACGGTGCTGCTTTTCAAGTTAACCTTAAGGCAAAACCTATCAAGGGCTTTTCTGGGGCTCAGAGTGTTTGACACACTCAAAGTGACCCAGTGTGCTTCCATGTCTAAGCAGGGAATCGAACCCTGGTCTCCAGGGTCATGCACTAATGCTCAAATCACTACACCATTCTAGATGATCTATTAAAACAGAATATATAGAAAAAAGTTGCTTAGCCATAGAAGTCTCTACCTCAGAAGGAAACAATTCACTGGCAAGTTGAACATGAAAGGACATCTTGTTCAACCCTGATTATAATCTATGTGACAATAAGACTACACAAGTAAACTACTCTTGGAATTTCCCCATTCTGTAGTAACCATATAATCTGATGCCCTTACGAACTGTTTTGATTTTGATGAGATCACATTTCTTTCTCATTCCCTAGACTTTCAACTTTGTTTGCTTTGATCCTTTCTGGTTTCAGTCTCAACCAATTGTTCTTTCCTACTTGTTGAGATTATAAAAGAATTGGCTGAATCGGGAAAGTAAAACACAAGGAAGGGGAATACTAGGTAAATTATTACACAAAACTGGAGAATGACTACATGTGATTCAGTAGTGCACCATGTTTTCTAAAGGGTGATTTATGTAGCTGAGATGGAGGGGGAGAGATAAAGAGAGAGAGAGAGAGAGAGGATTTTATGTCTTTTGAGTAGTAAAGGTACTTATTATAATTCTCAAAAATGCCAGTGGCTGTCTTGATAAAAGTGGCATTATCTGACTGTATTCACATTCAAATTACTTTCCATAAATATACTAACTATTCCTGTAGTAGAGGACACAGAGACTGGCCAGTATGACTATTTCCCATAACAATAAAATATGTCTCTTTTTATCTTGTTATGGTTATAAGACTGCACATGTTTTGTATTCTCAATTTGAGATTAATATATTCCTGAATTTTTCAAAGCAAAGTCACTGAATGCCAAAGGAAATCTCAGCAACAAGCCTGGACTGACCCTAAAAAACAATCTCATAAAAATCAATGTTCCTGCAATGTCCAGTTGGAAACTCATTATGTGCAGGAACAAAACTCAACTCAAACAGACAGTTTCACAAATTAAACTCATATTCATGACATTATTAGGTCTGGAACACTCAGTTCAGACAGTCCATGCTGTAACTTGGTTTGTGCCAACCTAATTTTGGAAGGAGAAATATAGTATCACTTGCCATTAAAAGTAACTGCTCTATCAGCCATATCTCTGAAACATCTATCCTATTTTATTTCTCTGTTTTGCACTGATCTCGATCTGATCAAATATATTTCACATAATGCTCAAGATAACAGGATTATTACAGGCTGCTGATATTCATAATGGCAGCAAATTTCAAACTTCCACTTCATTCTTTCATTCTCCTTAAAATTTGTATTTCTAGGTTAATTTTCCCTCCTGTTTATTTAAACTGCATTATAGTCTGGGGGATGGGGAAGGTGAGCTCTGATTACTTGCACATGGTTGTTGTACCTGTTAGCCAAGAGCTGAGATCTTGTTCCAGAAGGAGAAGTCAGATAAATTGCCAGGTCACCCCTCCGGGGATGTGTGATAGTGATGCGCACTACAACATGCTCCAGATAGACCACATGGTGATTTGGATTATCTGCACAGCCTGTGGCTTCATAGATTGAGCGAACACCATTATCTGGTCCATTACGAATATTATCTGGTCGTATTGTTCTGTTTCAGAAACATCAAAAATAGTCATGGTCTTCATAAAATGATTTTCACAAATAACTTTCATCCTGAATGACTGCATTCACTTCTAATTATGGTTAAATAGTCTTTTTACTAAACTTTTGGATGCACATTCAAAGTTTTGCTTTCTGCTTACTGGATAATATTAGTAACTACAAACTAAAGATAAGCATCACCAAAAATTAGTTCAAAGAAGTTCTGTATTCAGCAATGGTTTATATGTGTGTATGCATGTGCATGTATGTGTGTATATATTCCAATTACAAATTATTTAGCCTTTAGAAGTAGCTTGTTCTTAATTCACAAATGAGTGATGACACAAATGATATCATAAACCACCAAAATCTTTCTAAAAAATTTCCCTGATTTTATTTATTACCATTCATGCAAACCACATTTATCAACAATCAATGAAAGCTCTAGAAGATATGCAACTGTTTTTACCTATCAGACTAATGTGATGATTTTATTTGTGTTTTAAAATTTTATAGTTAAATTTTAACTGATTTTTTTTAAGTTGCCTTGGGTCCCACTCAGGGAGAAATGTGGCATATGAATGAAATAAACAAATAAAAATAAACAAATCAGGTACAAAGTATTAGATAGAGAGACTTTCTCTTTACCTAAAAATAAGGGGAAAAAAATACAAGCTCTTACTACTGTCTCAATCTACTAGCAATGTTCCTATGATGGCTTGATGCTGTGGAACATACATACATACATACATACATACATACATATATATATAATCTAAGTATCCATGGAAATAAGCTAGTAAAATAACAAAGTTTTACCAATGGCTTGAGCTGCCTGCTTTTTAAGACTCTGCAGATGACTGATGAATGAATGCAGGGCACTGGAGGGAACTGGGGCTTCAGTTCCAATTTTCATAAATTCAGCTGGAAGTCTGAAGAAAGCCTATATATATAGTGGTTGCATATGTGTATGCTTTCTCAATGTGGTTGGGAGCTATTCAGTAGGCAGACTCCTCATTACAAGGTCAGAAACTACAGATGCTGAAAGCACAGAGCTCAAACTATAGAGCTAAAGCTCGGGTTCCTGGGATAGATATGTAGTACTAAGGACATGGGCCTCTGTCAGCCTTTCTTAAGCGGATGTTTGTCCAGGCACTGTGCAAATGAACTTAAGCTGACTCTTAAGATGAACTGATGTTCAGTAGGGAGGTGCTGCACTTTCCCAACTCAACTGATCTTCTCGACTGTTGAAGGACTAGGAGGCTTCCTTCACCAGTTCCCCAAAGGCAGCACTAGTTGGAAGACGTAGAGAAAGTATGGTCAGTGGGCCACCTGCAGATTCCCGGGGCTGTTTTTATGATTTTGAGGCTGCACAGAACCTCCATATTCCTCCCATGTCTTTACTCATCTCATACTCCAAGGGGATCTAAGGAACAATGTTACCACTTTTTGGGACCCCGGGTCAATTTTAGGCTCTGGAGCCACCTTTTTAAAAACAGGAAGTCAACTGGGAGTCAATAAATGTCTTCAACATGTATTACTTGATTTGCCGATCTGTGTTCTCAACACACACATGCTGTGGAGGAACTGTTGTCCACTTTTCTGCTTCCATCACCATGGCTTCAGCATCCATCAATCCAAATCCATATAAGTGGCTAACTGCAAAATACAAACAGAACTGTTACAACAAGGAAACGTGTATTTGCTCTCTCATAGGACACAATACTCATTATTGTAATTAACACCTTGATTCAAAGTAAAAAGGTCCCTCCCTAAACTGCAAACCCAAGGATTCCATAGGATGTTGAAAGTGGAATAATAGCACTATAACAGTCTAGTGCGGAAATGGACTCAGCCTGGATTTTGCTCATGTTACCACTAAAAAACATGTGCATTGATTGTGTTATATAAATAAATAAAATTACTTTTAGGACTCACTATATTATAGCATAATGCTGTAATTCTGCAATTTTGACTGATCATTTTGAGATAAGTACTGGGAAACATACATTAATCAAGATCAGAAATCCCTGCTTTGACAAAGCAGTGTCCTCATTTCATCACACTCTTTAAATGACAAGCAGAACAAACTATCTTTTAAAAATATTCTATTATTAAGTCTGATTTTTTATTCCTGAGAAAGAGATTGCCACCCAAGGTTACAACGTTTACATTAATTTCCCATGATTGATATTACTCTTAATGTTTCAAACTTGCTTTCTTATGATGAGGAATAAGTAGGAGTAAGATAAACTCAATATTTTAAAAATGCGCACAGACAAATAATTCTCCTCCTTCTTCTAGATTAAAGCAGGCTAACATTCAGTGATGTTGTTAAGGACTTCCATGTGGAAACAGTCCAGACAGCTGATATTTGGCTGTCTGTACCACTTACACTTCAAAGTCCCTGATCAAATGGGTTTGGCCAGCAGCTGCAGGTATGAGGACAGGCCTATCATTTTCACAGACTAAATAATAACAGCTTGGAAAGACATTACAGAGCTGATAAAAGCAGCTGATCTCCCACATCTTGAAAGAAAAATGTGTTCATCCACTATTTCAACACCATAAGGATATGCCCATTTTTATATAAATTAGAATTGGTGCTATTTTTTTCCTGGCATTAACCAGTTCTGCAGTCTCTGGGAATGCTACAAAATCACGTATCAGGATAATACTAGCCCAGGCATGCCTTCTAGGTAGCACATTGGAGCTGCTGTTGCCTTCTTATCTTCTTCATAAAGATCAGAGGATGGGGCATGTTCCTATATTAACTGTCAGCGGGACAGCACTATCTGAAAGGGCTACAGCATCATTGCCTTTTCTGTGCCAACAAAGGCCAATTCAGCCTCTGTATAGTGGAGACAAGCTACTTCTTCCTTTTTGTTAAACAAAATCTGCTTCCTTATGCAGATTCGCAGGCTCGCATTGGTGCGAGTCTGTGATCTGCTGGGGGCGGGCTTTAGGCTGGCGAGCTTCAGCAGTTGGTCGAGATACTCGACCAACCGGAAGCCACCATTTCCGTCCCTGGAGCAGTGCGGAGCGGTGGCCGCGCACTGCTCTGGAGAAGCGTGGACTGGATGGGAGTGCCCAAAAGTCCGGTGAATAGTGTCATGGGGTGATTCCCTCGCCCCATGTGGAAATGGCCTATGTTTCTGTCCAAAAATGTGAACAAAAGTCTACTTTCAGTTTGCCTATTTGATTTCATGGCTCTGGGGGCTTGCAGAGGACAGAAGTCATAAAAATGTAGTTGGGGTTGTAGTTTCCCTTTCCCTGCTTTATACCACATGCATCTTGTAAGTGTAACAGCAAGGAATTTGATTCTATAGGAGGTAAGCAAGTAAATGTTGATATGTTAAAATAGGGAAGAAATATGTAGTGGACCACCATCACTGTCAAAAGAAATTCAGTTGCTTGGCTGTCCAGCAGGGATGCAAGTAGGCCATTTGGGTAGTGTAAAAAAAAAAAGTGTGTGTATGTGTGAAATATCCATTTACTTCAAAGAGCACTGGAACTGTGAAGAACCTCTTAATGTTTGCTGTCACTTGTTAGGTCATCAAACGACTAAATGAAAATTGTGACACATTAAATATGTTTACTTAACATTTCTCGGGCCTCTTTTTAAAATATATTTCTCTGTGCTAATCATGTTCAATTAGAACTGCCATATTGACCAGTTGCCAGATTTCATTGGATTTGCAGCTTTACCTCTTGGTGACCATTTACACCAGCAGTTGGAATTGTGCAGACCCCCAGCAGAAGTTGAACTGTAGTTTTTAGCAGTCATGGTAGCCAATGGTGAGGAATGCTAGGTGATGCCATTTAACAATTTCTGGAGGGATGCACAATTCACAGCTCACATTTTTACTATTAGAAGTCTCTGAGTTCCAGCTTTCATTCCTCTCCGCCTCCAAGCTCAATAGCCCTCTATTTCTTATCATTTCTTATGATGGGTTAGGCTATGGAAGATGTATGCCAAAACATTTGGAAAGCCAAAGTTCTTACAGATCAAAGATATGAGGCAAAATGTGTCAAAATTACTCACTTGTGTTATGAGAAACAGTTATCTTTCAGTGTTTTTAGCCAGTGAGTTAAATAACAGCATTGATTGGAGTAAATGTCCACAGGGATAAAAACACTAAGGCATACCCACTGTCTGTAGAAAGGACACCTCAGCTTCTTTTGAATTCATTTTTACTGGTCTGATCTGGTATAGAAGTAACAGCTGGTCACATAGTGCAGTTAAAATTCCCATAATTTTAGTGTAGCCGTGATTAAGCAGCAACATGCAGAAGGTTTTGCAAGGGAGAAAGGCTTTATGTGCAGCCTCTAAAAATCCATAAGCCAGGAGCATGAGTCTTTGGTTTTAGACAGCAAGAATGGTCACAAAGGTTGCCTTACAGAAGCTGCATTAATTGCTGACCAACCCATCAAATGGTGAGACCACACAACAAGGCTCAGGTTAAACACTGGTAATTTTATTTAAACTATTGCCTATTTAATGTTAAGACTTCTAGAAATTCAAGAAGATGGAGAGATCTAGTGCAGGAGGCAAGTGGTCTCCCCTGGGACCTCTCCCCCAGCTTCCCTTGGGTGAGACACTGGGGTCCTGAGGCAAAACATGAAGCTGGGTTGCAACCTCGGCTGGCTGTTTTCTGGAAGGTAGTCCTAAAGGTATAACCCTCCTTGTTGCAAGTTGGGGGAGTTGGGGGAGAAAACTGCTGGCCAGCCTCAAGGATGTTCTCCTTCACCGCCACCCCTCTGTGTCTCATGTAGAGGGAGCTCTAAAGGCTTATCCTTCCAAATGGGTGCCATCAGGCTGAGTGAGGCAGAGGAGGGGGCGGCCTGGCCATAAGTACCCTTGCACGCTCTGTCCCACCTGCTCTTTGTGCAACAACTCATCACACAGTGACATCCTGGCCTCATCCCCATGCAAGGCCAGTAAAGGTGCTTCCTCCCTTTGTCACTGGGCCACACGGGGGGGGGGCAAACTACTCAGAAAAGCCTGAAGCAGAGATAAAAATGGCATCTACCAATGCTTTCCCCTAAACGATCACCAGGCTGAGGAATATAGTAAGGATATGCCGTGTTCAGGAAAATGAAGGGTAAACTGTGATGTATACCAAAGCCTTTGCCTTACTATACATGTTTACATCAGTGTCAGTCTTGCTGTGTTCACTGGATTTATCCTCATAAAATTTACACAGGGTTGCAGTGTTACATGTTTTATACAACTGTCTTATATTCTGTAAACTTTATGGACTCAATCACACATTGCTTGAAAAAATATAGAAGAAAATCAAACTGTGTTTCCTTCCTAAGTATTTTGTGGGGGGAAATCTGCAAAGAAAGTTGCTTAATTTTTTTTTTTTTAGTTTACTATCTGCTTTGGTTAAATATATTTGCATAACAGGCAAATGAAGCCACCCAGATTTGGAGAACTGGAATATGGCAATCTTATATCTAACATATTATAAATCAATATATCATTTCAAAATGTCCCCTTCTGGAGTTGGATTAGCTGAATGGTTAGAGCAGTGGTTCTCAACCTGTGGGTCCCCGGATGTTTGTGGACTTCAGCTCCCAGAAGCCCCAGCCACTATGGTCAATGCTCAGGGCTTCTGGGAGCTGAAGTCCACAAACATCTGGGGACCCACAGGTTGAGAACCACTGGGTTAGAGGATGATGGCTGCAATGTTGTGATTAATGTTAATGAAATTGATTTATATTCAAAATATGTATGCCATTCTTCGGTTAAAAAGCTTCCAAAACAGCAAACCATATTGCAATCAAATACATTATTCAAGTTGGGCACAAAACAATAAAAATGAAACAAACAGAAGAGACAATAAAAACTCATCAAACTGGTAATACTATTGCAAAAGGGGAAAAAAAACCTCCCACAAACAAATAGAAAGCATCAATTAATATCATCTGTTTTGCTAAATATGGGATCTAGTAGCATCTTCGAGACTCAGAGAAAGACGTCTGTAGCATAAACGTTCATTATATAATTAAAAACAAGAGTTAGGGGCAAACATGGGAAAAAGTATATACAGCAAGCCAGGGTGAGTTAGTGAACATATGAATAGTTTTTGCCTAATCTTCTGGGTTTGATGGCAATCCTGTGTTACTGCAGTTTAGACCTCCTTGGGGACACCCCTAGATATCACTTTGATATCAATAATTCAGCTTTATCCTGCCACCCCGCTCCACGTGTTTGTGAGGCTACCGGACGAGCATGCAAACAGGCACGGATGATAATTGCTGGACGTTCCATTCTCCACCCAGGCGGGTCAGATACAGCCGGTTCGTCGCTTCAGGGACCTCTCTGGCAAAGTCCTGATTACATATGCGCGATACTAACAAAAGCCTCCTGCCCTGAGCAGGCTACTGGACAAAGGTTGTGCAGTCCACTGGTAAGTACTGCACATTTGCATACAGTCTATCTCTTTGTCAATTCGGACTTAATTCCATCATGCAAAGTTGTGACCTTTCCAAGACATTGTCTCGCACCCAAAACTCATTGTTGTTCCCCGCATAGCCTGCAGTCACAATTCACCCTATAAAAACCCCTGATTCCGAGACCTTCCTCGGATCGCTCGACCCGCTCCAGAGTTCCATCCCGCCTTGCTACCGTTTCGTTTGGCGAGCTCCCCTCAGATAATCGAGCTGAGCTTCCTCTCTGCATCCCCGGCTTCTCTCCTAAGGTCCAGGACGACGAGATAGGTGTCATATCACCCACTTCCCTCTGAAACTCCCTATCCCTAATTCAGTCTCTGATTCCTTAGTTTTCTGTGTGACTGTGGTGTCTTTAATATTTGTCTGTATTCAATAAAACATCATTGTTATTACTTTAAACCCATCTGGCTGCTTGACTGACCTGACCCCGTAGACGCTGGGTTGCAAGATCCTGCTAAGTTACCCTGCCTCTCGCTAGCTTAAGTGAGTGCTCCAGCTAATTTTCCCCAAGGTTGTGTTTTATTGTTTGGTCATTTAGGTGTCCCTCCCGCGACCCCCAGAGAACAGGGTAACACCTGTCTCCTATCTTTGTTCCTTAACTACTCATTATAATTGTCATCAAAATTGAATTTGTCACCCTAACACCACACCCATATGTTTTGCATCACTATTAATATTCACATACACCTTTCTCCACATTTGTATAAATCAGAGATTTCCAAACTTTTCATGCTGGTGACACACTTTTTTAGACATACATCATTTCGTGACATAATATTTCAGTTTTACTAGCAAACTAGAGGTTCAACTAACCTCTTATAAGAGATATGGATACACAGATAAATTGTAATAACAAAATGTATGGGGACACAACATATCTCATGAAAACCTTTCATATATTTTTCAAAATATATGATTTATAAATAACAACATACATTTCTAAGATTGTAGGCAATGCACCTACACACTTCAGGCGACACACTAATGTGTTGCAGCATACCATTTGGAAAGCCCTGGTATAAATGTTTATCCATTGCTGCTTCACTCCATGCTGATGAAGTAGACCCAGTCTACAAAGGTGCTACAAGATATACTAAAACAGACTAACAATGGCTTTCTTTGAATATGACTGTTATGCTAACAGTAAGCCACAGCTGGGGAGACTTCAAGATCTGTTTTTTTTTAATTAGAATCCCAAGATCCACTAATGAGAAGCAGGTATCAAAAACCGTACACTTAGAATTAAAGAACTGAGTCAGTGAATTTGCTTTTGTTATGAAAACTGAATGGACAGCAATTCCTCCACTTCTGGTTACCTCACCCTGTCTTTTTCTTTATTTCCACAGTGTAATTTAGGGTGGGGAAGAATTACTTGGTTTATATTGTTAAACAACTGGGAGCCAAAAGTCCTTCTTAATTTACTGCAAATTACCCAGAGATCTGCCCCTAGATTCTGCTCTACCTAATGGTTTGACATATATAATGGAGTGGGTGAGGAACCTGCCAAAATTCTCCTTTGGGCTCAGGAAAGTTCTGAACCTACATAACAGCAAACAGTGTTTTACTACAATGTATGATAAAGATTACACTTGTAGGAACTTACAAAATGTACTTTTGTATGGGCTAAAATCAACTCAAACCTTTAAAAAGTTATATCAATTGTTAACCAGGATAATTTTTGAGATTTTCTATTACAGTTGGTTGCTATTGCCAACTTTCCTGTCTGAATTCCTTTTCATTATTTTTAACATACCAGGAATGTATATGAGTTAATCTGATTTGAGGGGGGTAATGAAGCATACTGAATTAAAAAATAATGCTCTTTTTATGACAGAAGGGGGTAAAATAAATCCTTTCCTTATTATCAAAGCCAAGTTATGGTTCAAGATGAAAGAAAAATATTAAAATAGTTATATAGAAGATTCTTTCTGCATAGTATATACATCAACAAATCCAAATCCAAATCAAGACCACCACCAATAATCACAATATGCATTTCCAACAAATAACTTTACAGATTTATTCTTAACCTTCTCTTCTCCAGGCTAAACATACCCAGCTCCCTAAGCCTCTCCTCATATGGCATGGTTTCCAAGCCTTCTACCATTTTGGTCACCCTCCTCTGGACATGTTCCAGCTTGAATGAGGACTGGCCATTTCTTTTTTAATGTGCCAGGGGCCAGTGGCATATTTGCACCCATTGGTTACAACTGTTTCTTTCCTGAAAAACTTGCCACAGACTTGCCACAGACTGGAATCTAACAGGTAGTGGACTAGAACTACTTGGAGTAGTGCTACCCATTCCAGGGGAGTCTGGAACAAAATCAGGAAGCTCAGCAGGCAGGATTCTGTTGTGCTGGAGGACTTTGGAAATAAAATTGTTCAATGAAGAGGAACCAGAAAGCTGGGGAGGGAAAAAGCCAAATGATGGAGTAAGGGAAGAACTCAAGAGACTTGCAAGTTGAAAATAAATACTAATTTTTGGAAGGCAATACTTTAGCCTTTGATTTACAGCTCATTCATTGTTCTTTAAAACTTGCTGCTGAATATGGCATTGATATCTGAGGAAGTTGGATATTTGTTGGATATTTGTCTGGATTTGCTTTGTGTGGAATATAAATGTGATTTAAGCCCACAGCTAGGACAGGCATTTCATCTTCAATATTTCATTCATCGCATTTCATTAATATTTAAGACTTCTTTGTAGTACCAACTTCACACTTTGATTGTCTCAGCTTATTTTTGATAACATGAACTACAATAACATGCATAGATTGGCATGTCACAACTTCTATTAATGTCCTTTCATTAAATCTTTGAAAAATAGCAAGTATGTCCCTATTATTTATATATTAAATTATTTGTGTAATAAATGTTTATTTTTCAGTAAAAATGGTATTGAAGGCAACTAATAATAAAATTCAAACAAAAATGCAATTAAAATTAATAACACAACAATAAAAATAGCCCTTTTCAAGCAAAACTCACATTAAGTGGTGTGCCTGAATTAAAAGAGAGAAAGAGGGAGGGAGGGGGGCATGGAGGTATGCCCTCATGCCCTCATGTCCTATTTTCTATGTTCCTAGAAAAAAAAATAGATCATTATTGGAATCCAGAGGCCACTGTGAGAAACCAGATGCTGGATTGACTTAGCAATGCTCTTCTTATGGTCTGTTACATATATCAAAGTTCAATATTTATCAGTGTTCAAAATATGACCTTGTCCAGGTTTTGGGAATTTCAGGTGCGGTCGAGAAACTGATATTTAGATGCATGGTGCCTCTGATTCTGAAAGCAGCCTACAGCCAACAGGAGTAGTAGCTAACAGCTTTGATTCATTCCATGAAATTTCCCGAAGAGCCCTTCACAGATGGAACGCTAATAGGAAGGAAAGAAAAATGGCTTATGGTGTCATTGATCAGCTATTGTACTCCAACCTCTTGGTCTGCATTGTGCACATTTTTTTACCTGGCCCAGATCCCCTCTAAACCAGGGAGGAATCTGCTAACCAGTGAATCTAGAATTCATTTTGTGACATAATCCCTTAGGAGTAGAACATCTTATGAGGGGTTCCTCCAAGAAAACTTGCAGTATATCCTCACCATCTAACAAAAGTGCTTTTGCTCAAGGTTCTTGTCAGCCAGCCAGCCAGCCAGCCAGCCAGCCATGCCCTTCTCTGACATACCATAGTTAGATAATAGAATTCCTGGTGGTCTCTGTCTTTGCACAGGGAGGTGTTTTTTTAAATTTTGTAAGTCTATAGTTCTTAGAGTTCTCTTAGTTAAGTTTTGATTGGGGGAAATTTTTACATTTTAAAAGTCTAACTTTTGAACTTGCTTTAGGAAAGCCGTCACCTTCCTCTTACTTCTAGGTAAGCTAGCTTTGCCTTCAATGTTGTGTTGGCACAGACCCACTGAGTTCATTATTAGAGAGATCAAAATTAAATTGTTATGATAGGAAGCATAAATAAAATTATAAAGAAATACAAGAAATAGGAAGCACTCTAGTAAAGTTGCATATCAACGAATCTATACACATACACTGAACAAAACTCAAGATGGTGACAATTCAAGATGACTTGAATTCAAAAGGAATAGTTAGTGAGAAAAGGAAGCTATCTGAAGATGATATTGATCTGGAAAATCAAAATCATATGTCACGTGGCATAGAATGCTTTTCAAGGTAATTGATTACTTTTTCTAAAATACATTAGAGAAAGTTTTCAATTACATACAGTAATAAGGAACTATTTAGAAATTTAAGTGCCTATGAATCATAGAGCCCCTGTTTATGTTTTCATTAAAAAATAAACTTCAAGATGTTACAGAAGTTCAAAGTGGGCATATTAGTAGATCGCTGAAGCCGTATTGCTTATGTAGGAGAGCCCAGGTGAATATTTGCTACTAATAATACTCTGTTTCCCTATTGCTTTAGTCACAACTTTTCAGCTGATGTGATAATATAACAACGCGTTTCAGGGTGGGAATAGTGATTTCAGTCTTTTTAGTAATATGTTTATGTGCAGTCATGATAACCACTTAGTTTAATATAACAATAACCATTACAATATTCAGAAATATATATTAGAAGATCTTCAGTTTTATTTATCAAGTGTTATTATTTTACCATGTCATTGTTTCTAATAAGACTGGTTTTTAAAGATAATGAAACAAATATAGCTCTTTTCATTTTAAAATAACTTTCTTACTGAATGCATGAATACCAAATACATCTTCTACAACAGAAGACAGTAGCTTGCCTTTGTGATTCTGAGACAATCATGTACACTAATATTACAGTCTCCCTGGTGTACATTTTCACTATTGACTTCTGGTTTTGGTTGTCCATATGTAAGCACGCTAGCCAGCTTATATACCAGTCATTGTTTTTGTTGTTGTGTGCCCTCAAGTCATTTCTGACTTATTGTGACCCTAAGGAAAAATATTACAGGCATTTCTTGGAAAAATTTGTTCAGATGAGCTCTGCCATTGCTTACCTCTGAGGCTGAGATAGTGTGACTTAACCTGGGCACCCAGTGGGTTTCCATGGCTGAGTAGGGATTTGAATCCTGGTCTCCCAGGGTCCCACACTCAGACCATTATACCACACTAGCTCTACATCAGAGCAGATAAGGATTGCTTTGATGCCTTCAGGGCAGGAAGGAAAAAGATTGTTTTTGAGGTTTTTGGCATTTTAAAAGAAGTGTGAGGTGAAACAGGAAGTTGGGAAGACCAATATACCGGAGCAAAGCTACTACTTTCCATAGTTAACAATGATGTAAAAACAGTTTGGAGAATGATTTATCAAAGTGTCCTGATCCTGAGCAGATACAAAATAAAAATCTAGAATATCACAACATTGTGGACTGCAATAATACACTGGATTAATTTGGCCTGCAAGACATTTAATAGCAGTGTGATACTGAATGTCCATTCCTTAAGCGGTACAGTTCAAATGGATGTAAAGAGCTTCAGTATTTTTCACTCATGGGGGTTAATGGCTCATTTGTAGCTCTTTCCACTTCTGACTTGAAATCAGTTGGAGTAACTGTTCAGAGGCACTGCGTTGCCATGCAAGTAAGTTAAGCAGTCTACTGAAAAGGCATGCTGACCCACTTTCAAGTGCCAGCTTTCACTGATTCTTTGTTGAGTAAGAGACTCCTTAAGGTTTTGGCTATTTCCTCCCTCTGATTTCTCATTGCAAAAGAAACAGCCCTCCCCCACACATACTTCTCAAATCCCCCCTCCCTCCAATGTTTCAATCAGTTTTAAAGCCTGCATTAAACATGTTTACTGTGATAGAGGCCATAACACTGCAGCTTTAGTTAGTTTCAGAAGCCTCCTTCTGACATACATCTTGTTATGAACTTGCCATAGAAGAAACATGTTGCAGCTATTGAAAGAAAGACAGTACCATTTCCACAAGAAATTTGGTCTGATTAGAATAATTCATATTATGAAAAACAGGCCTTCAGTCATTATTTTTGGCTGCAATTGAGGACAATAGGAAAATATCACACCAAATATTGCCATGCGCAATAAAAAAAGCCAAAATGAAATTGTCCTAGTCTTGCCAGCAGCAATGTGCAGGTCTTCCTCCATTCCCCATACATTGAATAATCTCTAAAGTTGGATGCTCTTATTTAATCTAAATCATTTGCTTTCCCTTCATCCAAAACTCACAGGAAGTTTAAAGACAGCTACAGTTTTATTGGAACCATTTGCTTAGCATAAGCTGCCAAAATAATTTACTTAAAACTATTCTTTTATTTGGGTTAAAGTTGATTCCTGAATGATAGGGCCATTTTATTCCTTCTCTTACTTCCAATTCCAACTTGAAGTAAATTTAGAATAATTCTGTCAAGTCAAGTTATATTCCTAGTATTCATTAATCCATGACATTAATCAGGCTGGAGTTAGGGGAAATACCAGCTTAAAGCTTGAGATGTTGACATAGCACATGTATTCCAGTAGTGTCTTAAAACTAAAATTAGAACTGCTGGGTCTATACGACTACATATTAATATTGCGATGCATCAAACATTACCTTCCTTTCCAGTTGCCAACTGTTGTAATGTACTACTGAACAGATTTCATGAATTACTGCTGTTGTGCTGGAAAATCTGACAGATATAGCCATATAGATATTAGCTTCACAAGTACGTGTGCATGTCCTTACAGACATGCAAACAGATCCGAGATGGCACAGTGAGCCACATGTCAGTATTTTCTTACTGACTTGCTATTATAAACTATTATTTTGTATACCTTTTTCCTTATGATACATAGATAGCAATGTACAGCACTGCGAAATCTTTAGCCATAGGCAGATACCAGATAAATAAACCCTAATCAGGCATGTTATAAATTATCATTCAGTTGTGTAACTCCTACCTACACGAAATTAATTTGCCTAAGTTTTGCATCACAGAAGGACTACCATTAAAAAATTAAAGTTCCAGCAGGAAAGAATTCTTATTTTTCCTGTAGGGGTCTCCTCATCCACCATCTTTTTACCTGCTCTGGCACGCAGGTCTACTTCTGTTGCAAGTAGTCAGTAGGAAATGGAGTGGCTCCACTATCTTAGAATTTTGAAGAAAACAGATAACCTCCATGTGACAAGCTGGCCACTATAACCTTATCCCAATTCATAAAGTAGAATGGAAATCTTATTCAGTTTCCAGGTATAGAACAGTGTGGACATTTCCGGTGGCTGAACATTGTATTCTATCCTACAAACAAAATAGAATGGAATCAAACTGAATCTTTTTTTGTAGGAAGAACTGCTCCACTGTGGGATCTTCTGGAAAAGATATGAGGGACACAGAGGAGCTATAGGAGTGAAGAGGAGAAGAAATTTCAGTGACACAAGTAGACTTCTCCTTACATGACACTGGACAGTGCCCATAATTACAGAAAAATAAAAAAGGAAAGTGCTTTAAGAAAATGTAGTTTTAAAACAGTGATAGTCCAGTCAGAGATATGTTACAAAAATATGTCTGATTCTTGTGGTGCCCTTTTTTGAAATCTGGCACAGAAAATAATTAAATTCTCAGAGTTCTAGTCACAACCCCATTTGCTTAGTTTTAGTATTTGAATTACATGAACTGAAATGCTCATGTTTCTTTTTACAATTAATACAATATGGCATTTTCTTGCACAGAAATCTCAGTATGTATCATGCACATAAGGCATAAATTATATAAACAAACACACCATAGCAGTAAAATACTGTACTTGTTAAGATTCTCCCACGACTCCATTATCCGAAGTAACAAAATGGGAACAATATTATGGTTTTTAACTTTGTAAAGATGATAGGATTTAGATTCATGTCCAACAGATCCTGGTGTCATTTATTATTTTGACACAGTGATGGTATTTATCTGACACTTTGCATAGATTTTTTTCTGCTCATGACTCAGTAACATCGTGGAAAAGAAATAATCTTTCTGCTTCTGGTAGTATACAAGATTTAAATGAGTTTAAAATAGGTTAGGACAAAAAAGGACAGAAAAATTAAATGTCCACAATACATCTTGCAGTTTGTTGTTATATCTGGACTGATTCTATGTACGGGTTTACATGATGATCTTTATTTTTACCCTTATGAAACTACTGTATAGAAATGTCACAACGATTTCAAGGAACAACTTTCTCTATAAGAGTTGATGGGGTTCAAGAAATCATATGTTGCAAATAACCTCCCAAACATCAGACTTTGGCTTACATCCAAAGTTAGTCCCAAAGATAGCAATCTTCGTTCCCATATCAGAAGAAAGGCAGGAGATAGATGGATGAAATAAATAAATAAACCTTTACTTACTTTATTCTCCCATGTGAGAATGAAAAAATGCTTATTTCAACATTTTCTTTCTTTTTTTGCATTTCAACTTTTAGGTGAAAATTTCACAAAATTTTGGAAAATCCTGACCTGTGGAGATAGCGTTTTGGCTAAGAATGAGAAAATCTCCTAATATTTTTTACATTTGTAATCTTAACCCACTAAATCTGTGGGAACTGAAGTCAAAACATAATAACAATAAGTTCCAATGATTTAATATTACTTTAATAGCTGAGACGAACAACCAAATTTAGACCTTCTTATTCTTTTTTCCAATCACAGAAGCTAGTGGAATGGGCACTTTGTTTCCATGAATTAATGTGTCCTATGAGTCCTGTTCTATCTTACCTAAGGCATAAATATTCACAAATGGCTGGTGAAGCCACAGGGAGGCAGAAATCATAAAGGTTCAATCTTATGGCCTTGTTCATAGTATTAATAGTGAAGAAAAGTAGCTGCATATGCTTTAGGTAGCAGGGCAAATATCTGATTACTTAAAATAGACAAGAAAAACCTTGTGGTGCTAAATAGAAAATGACATACTCACTATTGTAACCAGCAGCACTGGTTTTCCAGTCATACTCACCCTTGTAACCAGCACCATTAGTCTTCCAGTCATTAGCAATCAAATGTCCTGCCCGTGAGGTCCTTACAATGATATGCTGTATATCTCTCCAGGTCAGCAATCGACTACGGAGAAACAGTGAAAACTAGTGTTATTTCTCCAAAAAGAAATCAGAGGGATAACAGGAGAAGCTTATATTAAAATAAAGATGGGAAATCCTTATTAGAATATTCGAAACAACAAAACATTGTGTTAAATTATTGCAATCCCATTTTCATCATTTTCAGCCAGAAGATACTTTTAAAAAAGGAGGAAGAGTTTCATATTAAACAAAGATTATTCTGGGACCTTCTACAGGAAGAAGCATCTATGACCGTATACCTTTAATCCTTTAGACAATATGCCATCAATTAACTGTACATCAAAAATCAACAGAATTATATATTTCATCAATAAATCATTGCTCAAGATAAATGGATGCAATGCACAAGTCAATTTCAACACTAAAACAGCCTTAGATGAAAAGTGGACCATGCTCATGGTGATTAGGGCCCTGTGTTTCTTTGATGCACTAAATCTCCAGAAAAACTGTAATAGAAGTTAATAGATCTGAATATGAGTGCTTTCAGAATGAGAAGGGAAGCTAGTAAGTTAATATGCTAAAATCTAGTTTGATTATGTTGATATTAGAAGGCGAATACTTTTAACAATTATGGTCATTTTAAACTGGTACCTAAATTTACATCACATGGTTGTTGTTGTGTGCCTTTAAGTAATTTCTGACTTATGACAACCCTAAGGTGAATCTATCACAGGGGTTTTCTCAGTCTGAGAGTAGGTGATGCACACAAGGTCACCCAGTGGGTTTCCATGGCTGAGAAGAAAATCAAACTCTGGTTTGCAGGGTTGTAGTTCAACACTCAAACCACTACACCATAATGGCTCTCATCACCTATTACATAGTACATTAGCATTACTAAACAGTTCCCATCCATGAATTTGCTTCCTCTCAGTCCCAGTTTTTAGCTTTGTCCAGAAGGAATAAGCTTCATTTGTCATCTGCTCCACCAAGACCCCTCCTCTTGCTTTTTCTCTCTCCCTCCCTTATCGTGTCATCCCTTTACAGAAAAAGTAACCATCAAGGCTTTTCATCATGACCTTCAAATTAAACAGAACTTAGCATGTTCATGCAAACAGATCCCAATAAGTCCTTTGACTGGTAAAATTTAGTATGCTTGTTTTTATAGACTTGAATCTTAGCGAGTTGTAATGTTGAGAAAGATAATCTTTGAGAGGAAAAAAGTGTTTAGTAAAGCAAAGGATAAATTTAACTGGGTTTTCCCCACTTTCTGAAGGGTTCCACAATTTTTGTAGATATATATAAGAAGGCTGGTATTGGTAATACAGATCCTAAATAGGGATCAGAATCAGATACTGATGTTGTTAACCTCTAAAGCAGCGGTTCTCAACCTGTGGGTCGCGACCCCTTTGGGAGTCGAACGACCCTTTCACAGGGGTCGCCTAAGACCATCGGAAAATACGTACTTCCGATGGTCTTAGGCTGCATTCCCTCCTCGGTGGTGGTGTGCAAGCGTGAGCCACATGCGCGCGTCCTCCTGTCCCCTTTGAAGTACCTTACTAAAGAAAATTTTCTTAGCCTCGAGCGAGAGTGAGTTGGAAGGGCAATCTCCGACCAGCCACTTTGAGGCTCAAACAAAGCTAAAAACATCTAGTATAAGGAAGTCTGAGAAGGCAAGAATTAAAAAGAAGGTGAAAGGAAAATTACCTGGTAATGCAGTTAAGTCTGTTAAGGGCAAGGAAAGGCTCCCAACCGCTCCTTTTACTTCCGGTCGCCATGTTGAAAAGAGGCGTTCAGAAAGCAAGGGAGGGGGCTATGAGAGGAAGGAGCTTTCCTGACCAATCCAAGCTCACCAGCAACACAACCAATCCCACTCAAGCATGCAAGTAGCCTCTGCCAGGAGAAATGGCAGCCTCTCAGTCAGCAGTAAGTAAGATCTGGACCTCCTGTGTCCTCAATGTCTTCCCAGGGGAATGTGTCTGAGTGTAGTAGGGAGGTGATAAGACAAATGATTGCTGAAGAAATGGAGGTGCATGTTAATAGGCAAACAATATTAGTGAAATGATTTCACAAAATACATAACAAGTTTAAAAAATGTATTGCAAGTTGGACAATTCATTGAATTTGAATGTGATATCATTATTAAGCAGTCAACAAACTACTTCAATGAATCCTTCATTTTCACGTGATTTTCCTGATGATACAAAAGTTATTCAAGCTGAATCAAATGATGCTGGTATGTGTTTACCAAAAAAGTCTACCTGTAGGTCCAAAGTGACTAGAGTTGAGGAATCTGCTTTGCCACACTCTGAACAAATCAACACTGAATCTGAAAGTGATGAGGAACCAGATTTGGCAGATACTCATGGGGATAATGACTCTAAATCAGATGGTTCTATTTCCGAGGAGGAGGATGCAGAAGATGATAATAAAGTGAGATTATTTTCCTCAGATTCTTTTAAAAATTTGCTGGAAAAGGTGTTGGTAACTCTGGGACTGGACAGTCTGGAGAGTGCCACTTCAGATATTGATAAAAACAAGAATGTTGCATCAATTGTAAGGAATAAGCCTACAAAATCTAGTGTTATTCCCATGCCAGATTTATTTTTGGATTTAATTCAGTCTGAATACAGTGAAACCAAATCTTCAAACTTTCTATCATTTATGGTGGACTAAATATCAGATATTTACATTATGATTCATAACAGTAGCAAAATTACAGTTATGAAATAGCAACGAAAATAATTTTATGGTTGGGGGTCACCACAACATGAGACTGTATTAAAGGGCTGCGGCATTAGGAAGGTTGAGAACCACTGCTCTAAAGCCATGTTATCCAAACCATTTCACCTGAAGTACTCTGAGTAACTGGCTTGAGTCATATGACCAAAAATCTTGTAATCCTCAACCTTGAAGGACTAATAACAAGCATTAGTAATTTTGAAGAATTTCAAACAAACTAGGCTTTGGGTAAATAATCAATTGAGTAATCTAGAATCTGTTGGCTCTTTAGCCCTGTCTCTCATTCAGTGAACAAATAATGTGATAAATAACTTAACTCTGGAGAAAAATAATGTTCAAATTTCAAGGAAAATCAATCACTTTTACTAACAAATCAAGTCAATTGAGTTGCTTGCTTCTTTTGTGTTGGTAAATATCCTAATTAATTCATAATTTATTTGATTTTAATTCATAGTTATTTACTGTATTTGCCAGCCTATAAGATGCACCAGCATGTAAGATGCACCCCATTTATACGCTGGCAAATACTATTTGCCAGCATATATAATACACATTGACGTATAATACGCATCCCATTTTCAAACAGTGTTTCTCAGGGGGAAAATGAGTCTTATACGACAGCAAATAGGGTATACTATTACTTTCAGGTGTGAGCCTTGCCTGCAAAAAGGTTGGTCCTCTCAACAGAGAATCTTGGAGCAAATGCTATTTAGTCCATTAAGGTAGATGCCAGGCCTTTCCCAGGCTTAACTTGTAAATAGATTATACTCAGTGATGTCAGTCCACTGACACAATTCTCCCATTCAAAATCTTCTCCAGGAAGCTGGGATTCCCCAGGTGGCATGTGGGACTGAAGGGTGGAAGAAAGAAGGAAAAAAGCTCTTTGGTACTGGGTGAACTTCTTGCTAGCACAGTATTGGAGTCAAACCAAGCTGTGTCAATATGCAATAATCAATAACCTTAATGTCCAGATTATGCTTGACAGTCATGTCACAATGTCAATACATCACCCACAAAAACATCTGGATTGGAAAGTAAAGCCATTTTCAGAAGCACCTTTAACAGTCCATAGATATGAAAATATTAATAATATGGGAGAGATCAGGTTTTCAGGCTTAATAATAATCCTAGCACTAGTGATAATTCAAAAGGTTCTTAGATAAGTCTCAATTTTGAACTGAATGCATACTTTTCCAAGAACAGAATTAGGATTGAGACAAATGCAGATTTTGCATGCCTTAAAATTCTTCTAAAATTCCACCACACATCAAGAGTTTTCTTGTATTCCTCACATGCAATTTCTCTGCTATTTTCATACTGATGGTAATATATGTATTCCAGACCAGTCCTTTTAATGAGGGAATGAGGGAATATTTGGCTTTTAAAAGATGAAAAAGAAACAGGAGGAATTGAAAGCTTAAAATACTTGTTATCATTTACAAACCTTCCATCTATGATCACTTTACTGTATGTCCAGTTAATGATGTGCAAATGCTCTTAGATTCCCACTGATACAAGTGACTGTTGCTCTCATATTGTCCTACTGTGGTTATAGCAAACTTTCAAAAATTGGGCAGTAAATATGCTAGGTAGACACAGAAAAAGCATTAACTTTGCTGTCATGGATTCAGCACACTGAGCGGTATTTGTAATTTTGTAATCCATTTTAATATATTCCAGACAATGCTGTCTAATGAATAGCTCGACTTTTTGAAATGTTGCTTGTGTACATATTTTGTACAAATGATCAACTATTTGTGATGTAGATTAAATTCATTAGATTGTCTACATGCAAGTCAGTCTGAAAAAATAACTGCTTTATGTTCCTGCTGTGCTGGATGTGCTACTTGCTTTTAGCTATGCACATAATTAAGATGATAAACTTTCTATTCAAGGAATTGGAACTGGAACTGGAAGCACTGAACATGCAGAAATTAATGCATACGTTGATTCCTTTTATGCCAAACTTGGATTTCATTAGGGAACTGAAGATAGCATTAGCCATCATGATTTTAATTGCATACTTTGATTATCATAACCTGAACATGCATTGATGGAAGATCCCTGCATCTTACTTTATCTGATCAAGATTAGATTGGAAGATATGGAACCATACATACTGAACTGTTCTAGCCAATAAGAAAATTATATATCTAGTAAGTCTCTAAATTGTAAGTGTTACAGAAAGAGGAAAAATGGTCTCATGAGATGATTTTAAAAATGATATTTTATTCTTCATTTTATAATGAAGAATTTTGAACACTAGAAGAAAAACCCTTATTAGTTAAGATTTGAGTCACAGAGCCCCCAAATTTAATTTACATTATTATGAGTGGGAGATTTTTTAAAATGCATACAATAAATCATTAAGCTAAACAAAAGAAGCCCTAGGAGAATCTTTATAATACAATTTATTGTTTGCTTCTTTAAATCGGATCTTTCCTTTAAGTAGCTTTCCCCATGCTTGCAATTGCCAGGTGGCTTCAACTATGTACAACAGGGCTTTCCAAATAGTGTGCTGTGACACGTTAGTGTGTCGCCCAAAGTGTGTAGGTGTGTTGCTTACAATCTTGGAAATATATGTTATTTATAAATCATATATTTTTAAAAATATATGAAAGGTTTTCATGAGATATGTTGTGTCCCCATACACTTTGTTAGTACAATTAATGTATGTGTCTGTATCTCTTATAAAGGGCTAGTTTAACCTCCAGTTTGCCAGTAAAACTGATAACATGTAGTGGATTTTGTGCAAAATACAATGCTCTTTTGCAAAACTTTTTCTTGCAAAATACAAGAGTTTTTGTACAGTGATACCTTTGCAAATTTTTCAGCAAAAGTAACAACATGAAAAAGATCTCACAGCAGCTGACTTTTTTTCTTTCTTTCTTTCTTTCTTTCTTTCTTTCTTTCTTTCTTTCTTTCTTTCTTTTTGGACAGGATAACCTGAAATAAAGATGGTCTTTCTCACTGAAGACAAGAAAATCTGAGACTGTTCTTTATATTTGTCAGGTATTCAGATATGAGTTTTTTCCTTCTAAAAGGGGGAGAGAGGAAAAGGAGGAGTTATTACTATTAGAGATACTAAGTGCAATGTGTGATTTACCAGGCTAGCGCCATCGCAGATCAGTGGGTGATCGCGTGGCCAGCAGCCTGTCGGGGCCATTTCTGGGCTTGTGTGGCCTGGAGTTTCCCTTTTGTCCTGGCACCAGCCAGTGAATTCAATGTGACTACTTCAAACTCATTGGTTACTGAAGCAAGCCACAATGAAGGGTCACAGTCTTCACTCAGATCCATCTCTGGAGAATAGAAGAAATTGTCTCCATGCAGCCTGCCAGTCTTGTTTTGGCAGAGACTCACTCAACCCACCTTCTCTTGCTCGATGTGTAAATGCATGCTTCTAATTTTGCACTGTTATATTTTGTCACAGTTCATTAGGCAGTCACAAGGGTATTGGATCTGGGAGAGCACGTAGCAAATGCCACTTGGCTGGGGGATGATGGGGGTCCCTTATGGTGCAGGGGGTGCATTGGAGTGGCAGTTATGCCCAGCTTGGGAGGACATGCAGCATGCCCCCCCCCGGGTGGCAGGAAGGATACATCCAAGTTCCCTCCTGTCTTCCTTGGCAACCAGCTAGTAGTTGATGGATTGGGCTCATTGGTCAACAGGTGAGTTAATCAATGCCTGGATCCATACCCATGGATACACCAACCCCATTTGTATCTGAAGCCAATAACAGTTATGGCCTTTTCCTTCCAACGTGGTCTTCGCTGTCTTTCTTTGGAGTGAATGTCACCCCTGATCATGCAATAATGGTGAAGGAGTGAAATTCAGCATATATAATCAAGTTGTACAACAATTTGTCACCACTTTCTTTCACCAGCATCTGTCAAGTCACACAGCCACTTCACTCAACCTAATGGTAGGGTCATCCCTAAATGGAAATGAATGCATTTCTGTTCAGAGTCCTCCAACCCTGTCTGACACACACACACACACACACACACACACACACACACACAACTAGGGAATAGAAAACAATATTGATTACATAACAAAATTTCTTACTTTGTATATATAACTATACATTAGAGCAAACAATACAGAGCAAACAATTCCAAAATGTTTTGAAATATAATACCTCTGCTACCTTAAAATCCAAATAGTTTCAAAAACCAGTTTTTTTAAAAAAAAAATCAAGCAGGTACGATTTTAATCCAATCACATAATTCATTTTGTATGTTATAATTTGAATTGCTCTTGATAACATGAATGGTTGGTTGCAACTGCTTGTTGTTATAATCTGTCATCACTAGAGGACACTATGGTGCCTACTAACTTGTCACATACTAATCACCATGGATTACATTACTGTTTTTAATATTAATTAATAAACACATGTTGATTAATATGCCCAACAGTAACTATTTTCTATCAGGATTTCTGCGAGTGCTATTTAATCTTTCTTAATCCAAATACATAAAATATTTAGTGCTCTGGTTGAGATGGACACAAGCTGCATATAACGTGGAGTCAGACTTTACTGTGACTAACTCTTCAAAAAAAGAGTTTTGAGTCTTGGCAGGCTTACAAATGTAGCCATTGAATTCAAGTGTTTATTTTCATGTTGTTCTTCTTATTCAGGTCTAGCAGGCAGCCTAACAATCGCGGAAAAAAATCAAAACTGAGAAGCATACAACTAGAAACAAAGACAGAAATTCAGACATCAAAAGATCTTGCCATCTAACAGAGGCTGTTCCTTTCAACTCTCCATACAGCCACCAAAACTACTACTGAGAATCTAAGGTCATGATCCAAAGCTTTAACTATGCTGGATCCCACTTCTCCCAGCAGAATAAGCAAGACGCCTGCAGTCTCTCCTTGGTCCATCATGATCATCACTGTCCCAGTGAACAACTGAACAAAACCTTGAAAAATCTATTAAGGTAACAGGAACATATAGGTAAACATATGCGAAGTGTTATTGGGAAGAAGAGTGCTAAAAAGTGGCCCGTATGCATTCTGTTGCCAAGATGCCAATGCCTCATTCCTAATCTAAGTCCCTTCTATTACTTTCAAGCTCTTTTGAGAATGAGAACGGTAAAGCATACATAATAATGTCAGATTTCCCCAGAAGTATTTGCCCCAACATTTTAAAATGTGCAGCATTTTTCAGATTCTAGTATTGTGTAGGCAATTGTGAGCAGGAACTGTAGCAGAATTCTAGCGTCCTGTTCCAAGGGAGTTGAACTGTAGAAATCCCAACACCAAACCTTTCTGTTATCATTTACCTTTTGTCTACACTCTTTTCTATTGAAGTAGCCTATTCTTCAATGAGTTTGACTTTGGTGGGAAATGTGTCGCTTGCCAGATATCCCTCTGCAATTGCCATCAGCTACAGCTCATATAGTTAGTGGTAAAAGATAATGGCAATTGCAGTTCAACAACATGTGAAGGACCACAAGTTGTCATATGGATCTCTTCTTGATCTGTTTGTATTTCTCATCAACAAGCTGTAAATCACATTCTACTTTGCTTGTGTTGTGTTTGATACATAAACATGGAAATGCATATGGTGTCCCAGCCAAGAAGCATAAGTGGTTCCACTAACTCTCTTTGTCTTTCTGCAAATAAAATCTTCATAGCCCTTGTATTATATCACTGTAATTATGTATTCCTACTATCTTTATTCCCTAGTTTTGTGATGGTGACTTCATTGGAGTTTAAGTTTCTGTTAGACATTGGTTTCTCCACAGTTAAAACTATTTAGATGAATATTAGTTCAAATTGATTCCAAGACATCAGCCGTCATCTGTATATTCAGTGTTCTCTTAGATGGCATGAGAATAAGTAAATTTCAACATAACATTTACTGTTGCGCTAATACTTATTGAATCCATTTATATTGTCTACACTATTTCCTCTATATCAGCTTATGTAGCCTGATACTTTACCTGATCTTCTGTCACAAGAGGACAGCACAAATGAGACATGATAAAAATGATGAGAATGTGTGTCTAATTCCTTCTTACTCTCTCTGTGGATGTCTCAGAAGTTCACACCAGGGACATGTGTGGAGAGAATAAAGATATATCCATTCATTGTAGGATGTGTATGTATGTATGCCTTAAAGATGCCTGTCAACTTGCAGCAAGTCAATTAAGTTCACAGGGTACCATGGACTAAATACTATTGTTAGTTCCAACTAGAATAGAGTCATTTAAATCAACTGAATTTACCAATGGGCTGATTCACCACTCAATAATTGACTCAATGTGTCTAATCTAGTTGTGGTAACTCATAGAATGCCATCTTATATTTCTTTTTGGAAAATGAGTTAGGGTGGGGCTGAGGTAAGAAGCTTTACTATTATTATTTTTTTCTTTTTCTGTTGAGTGACAGTACTGCTCATGTTGCCAAAGACTTGCTTGTGAATCTCTAAATACAATGTAATCCTAGTAATTTCAACAGGAAAGAAGAAACTTGGAAAGTAAAAAAGATTTGGCTACCAGTACTGAAGAACACTAAAATCAAGACTCAAAAATATGACAATGAACACCACCCAGGAGGTCCCTCTACAGGGAACAATACAATGGGTTGCTAATGTACTTAACTCACTGTTATGCATATCCCCTGATTAACAATACACCTTGGGAGATATCCCATTTAACAATAGGCCATCACACAGGACAACTGTAATATATGCAAATTGCTCCCTCCCACCCAGGGACTATACAAGTATATGTACTCTGTCTCGCTTCCATGCCACCAGATCCTCCGAAGCTACCAGCCACAGATGCAGGCGAAACGTCAGGAGAAAATACTAATAGAACATGGCCTCAAAGCCTGGAAAACCCACAACAATCTATAATCCTAGTAAAATCTTGTCACATTGCCAACTCCAATGTCCTTCATCACACTCACTTAAATGTAGATACTTGGTGTTCTGTTCTGAATTCTCTCACAGAAACTAAAGAATTTATGAAATATAAAGACAACTGAGGTGTTTGCTGTTCTAGACTTCCTTTCTCTCTACAAGAATGTTAAAGAAGGACAGAGATGCCACTCCACAGTGCTGGTCAGAGACAGGAGATGAAACAGTAACTTTGAATAATAAGCAGTTCATATGAGGAGGAAGCGGTCTATGTGTATCCTGTTGTCTCTTTGTTGTCCGCCCCTCCACTATAGGCTACTACTTCAACCTTTAAACCAAATACTATTTCCTGTTACATTCAAACTGATAAAACATAAATTAGTTTAAATTACTGTTTCTTAATAAGCCAAGATCCTGGCTTGTTAGGATAAAAAAGTACGTAACATGAATTCAGATATGATGAGGGACTCATGTGAAGAAAAACAAAAGCATATGCTTCTGACCTCTCTTCCTTTGATGCAGATCTCCAAAAGCAGAAGTGGGAGGGGACGGCACATGAGCCTGAGCACTCCTGCTACATGTGCACCCAACACTAGAGCAGGATAACAAAATATGGCCTGTGGATAGGCAGTTCCCAGTCCCTTGTTTGCAATTCCCCAAAGTACCTGAAAATCAGTTAAATCAAAAACTCATTTTAGCAATGTGCTCTGCTGTTGAAATTTGGTGGAAAACCACATCTAGTCCATATCCTGAATAGCTTTGAGGGACACAGTTTTTGGGTGGCAGTTTGCTGTAGGACTGGGTAGCTCCTCCTCCTCCAGACTATCCTGTTTTCTCCAAACAGGAGGCAAAGACGAGGACGACAACACAAGCAGCTGCTTCTCCTCTACAGAGATAGCTGCCTGTTGACTGCCTGACTTGATAGGTTCTGAGAACCAGACTCTGTGGAAGAGACAGGAAAAACTAGGAACAATGCCCCTGCCTCAACACAGGTGATTTCCCTAGTTACCCATGCCCTGAGTGGCTGATGTCACTGTCCTTATCTTCTGACCAAAGTAGGAATGGGGAAAAATTGGTTTGCAACATAACCTTGAAATGTATACATAACTTGTGTGCAGTCGTCATTTTGGTATCTTTTAGTATTTTGCACTCTCCTGAAGTCTGAATAATAATAACATACAAAATGATGTACAGTTTTCTCAGTGGAAAGTATCCAAAAGATACATAAGTGAAGGTTGTGTACAAAATACGCAGAGGGCAAACAAACGTTCATGCAGACTTCCAAAATGCTGCAGACTGATACAAGAAAGGATGAAGCAAGTTCCAGAAAATCAGGACCAGTCAGATTCATGCATCCTTGACTTAAGTGAGTCAGGTCCTGGAATAATGTTTTCACTGACTATTATTATAGCTTTAGAAGAAAGATATAATTTCTGACTGACATAAGTAATTTCGCTGATGATATGTCTCTCAAACTTGCTTTTCAGGATTGCATCACATCTTACTCTCTCTGTCAAAAAACATATACAGTACATCAGGACAACATACTTTGAAACCTCAGACATTTTTCCCTTCATGTAGCATGCACAGTGATAGCTCATTGCAGCTTATACAACGATAGCTTTTTCTAAAGCCGGGAGGAACAAAGTAGTTGAGTAATATATCAAAGTTATACCCTTTCTCTATGTTAGTCACTAATCCAGACGGGATCTCATTAATTTTAATTGATTTAGCACCCAGTCTCCCAAGAGATGGTTATTAACCTCTTGTTAAGCCTCCAGAAATCATAAAAATGTATTAAGACTGGTAACCAGTACTGATAGCTGCCTACATTTCAAAAATTAAACATTCTTCTTACCCAAAACCTCCAGCTTGTTTGGCAACATCTGGTTACTACCTTTGACTTATATAAGCCAGACAACGTTTACTATAAAACAAAAGGAAAAACTCTGAAATATCAAATAACTGGCTGCCAAATAAGAAAATATAGCAAATGCTCACATTTTTACCCCACCCTTCAGTATTTTCAAAAAGATTCACCAAAAAAAAAAACCCCTCAAAGAAGATGAAGTTTGTAATTAGCACATTACACTTCTGAATGTAGCTTTTGGCGAAAAATAGAAGAGGGGTCAAGGAGAGGATGTGTACAGTACCTGTGGAAAAAGTGCAATTAACTCAATGTCAAGCCATTTGGCATAATGTGGTGTCAATGCAGGTGTGCTGTTTTTCAACCTAGACAACATGGCTTTTTGTTTTAAGATTGCATTTAATTTTGTATAATTTATATTTGCATTATTTAGACTATTTGTAAACAGTCTAGGCTTGACTTCATCATAGAAAAAGAAAGCCAAGATCACACTTCATGGGCTACAATGTGTAAATTTAACATGATGGAGCTGTGTTGCTGCCATGATACGCAATTATTTTGGAGAACTCTGATGATGTCAACTGGGCACTGCACAATGGGGCAAAGTAAAAGGGGGAACATTTTTCTGGCCTGGCGCAGGCTGCCCATCACCTTCCATGTCCTTCTGTTTGTGGCTTCGATTAGGAGTGTTGCCCTTTTATCCTTATGCAGTCATGTCCTGTGAAATGTCTTAGGCCATTTTCACACTGGACTGTTATAGTGCTATTATTCCACTTTCAACATCCTGTGGAATCCTGGGGTTTGCAGTTTAGGGAGGGGCTTTTGAGGCCCCTCCCTAAACTGTAAACCCCAGGATTCCATAGGCTGTTGAAAGTAGAATAATAGCACTGTAACAGTCCAGTGCAGAACTGGCCTTAGCGTTTCCCATCACAACCGCCAATAGCCACCCTGCTCGCTCCACTTGTGCAATGGTTCCGATAGCACGCAGCTATGACAACCCTTCCCTCCTGGGAATGCAACCGTTATGTCATGCTGCAATTCTAAACTCCATAGTTGTAAGTTGGCTTATAACATCATACATTCCCAACAGGATGCCAGCCAAAGATATAAATACCTAAGTAAACAATTTTTAGAAAGAAAACCCATCTATTGCTTGTAATAATACTTATTATATCTAGTATAATCGCTTTTATTTCTGTAGTGCTTTTGGAATGCAGCCTTTGTATTATAATAGCTTGCCGTCTTGCTGACAGGAATATTAGCACTATTTGGATTTTGTACTTAGTGAACAATTTCTCATGATTGATGATTCTTTGCAATGTATGCTTTGGGCTACAAAAGAAATGTGGCCATTTATGATTAAAATGCAAGCATGGTGGGTGAATTGAGGATGGAAGTGCATACCTGAGATCTCGATTTCCTCTTTCAAAAGATTTTTTTTTTCTATTGTGAAGGAGGAAGGATAGAACCTTTTCGTTATGATAAAAAGATTTGTGGGGAGGGAAAGAAAATATGAATTCGTTGGAGGTAGAAGGCAGGGTGAAGGTTGGGCTAGAAGTAATAATTCTTGCAGTTCTCCTTCCCTCTGACTTATTCATATGTCTGAACTTCTGCAAAAATTGAAGCAGGTATGTATGAATAACAGCAATACATGGCTCACCTGTTTTAGAGGTTATTAGTGGTTCCCAGAGTTTTAGATGTTATTGATTTGTATCCTGTCTTTCTCCTGATTTGGGATCCAAGAGAGTTAACAACATACATTAAAGGAGAAAGCAGCTAAAATATAACAGTTAAAAAAAACAAAAGCAATTTATCAGATTGCCACAGGAATAAATTAAAGACAGTTTAAAGAATTTAAATGTAAAAGATAAAGAAAAAAAAGACAGGATTATGTATACTTCTGCAATAACAAGTTAACGGCCAGAAGTCTGTCTAATTAAAAAAGATCTTTGCTGACAGCAGCAGGAAAGACGAAAGAGAACCAACTTAGCCATCCATGGGAAGAAGCTCAACAACCTGGGAGTAGCCATCAGGACGTAAGCATTCTATGTCCTCATCAAATGAAACCATGTCAGTAGTCAGATTTAGAAAACGCCTTCCCTCAAAGATCTCAATACTTCAGCAGGTTATATGGAAAACATGGTCTTTCAGATAGGCTGGCTCAAGCCTTACTGGTTATCAAAGAACCAGCACTTCGATAGGAACTAGCTAACTAAAATAATTTAAACTATGAATTAATTTGCTACTGAAAAAAGACAACTAGAGTGACTGATTTAAATCGTGATTTCTGCATTAATGTTTTTCCAGAATTAAGTTTATTAATTTATTAATTTAGTACGTGAGCCACAGTGCTAGAGCCAATGATTTCTACATTACCCAGGGTTTTTTGAGGTTAGTAGTCTCAACAACTAGTCCTCCCTCACTCTTCTCCCTGATACAACTAACAACATACATACATATAAATATAGATATAGATAGATATAGATATTTCTCCCCCCTCCCACTTTATTATCATAATCTTTAAACCTTCACAACACAGAAGTCATTGTCACCTACTCCAGAGTAAAAACCTGAATGGATTTTCCCACTCATTTACATTCCAATAAGTTTTTTGTAGTATAGTATCATAAATTGAAATATTTAAACTCAGTTTTTGAGTTATATGTCACCCTCTCCTTATAAGCATAATTCGGTTATATGTTTTCTAATATTAGTGATTAACTTAATAATTAACTGGGGCCCTTTCCGCACCTTACCTTTTTCCGGTGCTGGGGTGCGGGGATCACGTGAGCAGCCTCCGGCGAGAGGCTCTCACATCCCTGCTACTTCAGCTCTGCACGAGCTGCCTGCTCGCACGACAGCCCCGCCTGTTCCTTCCGCAGTGCAGCCTGGGACTTTCCCAGGCTGCGCTGGGGCAGGAAGCGTGACCAGCACAGCTCTGGAGGCGCCACACACCAGGTAAGTGCGTGTGGGGCCCAGAAGCAATGCGCGATCATGCACCATTTTGGGCTTCTAGCTGAAAATGAAAAGGTGTGCAATCGGCACCTGCTGGCCCCTGGAGCGTCATGCGATTGTGAGTGCATCGTGCAGATTGCTCCTCACAATTGCACGATGCTCCAGGAGCCCTTTTGCATGGAAAATGCCGTGCGAAAAGGGTCTTAATGTATTAACATTTCTTCCAATGTCTTTCCTACTTTTGGAGGTAATGCACCTTACAAGAGTAATTTTTATTCAGGTGGGTTAAAATCATTAAACTCCTATTGACACTTCTCTTAATAATCCGTTTGGTTTGGTTTATTGTACATGTACGACATAGACTGATAGTTGTAGGGGTTTTTTGGTTTTTTTGCAGTGAAGATAATTGGTTCATCACACATTCCTACATGTGTCTGCTTTTGAAAATGATGATTTCTGTGAGTTTCATTCCCAGGTAAGCGCTGCAGAACATAGATGTAGATTCACTCTGTTGAATCTTTACCCGGCAATAAACTCACTGAGCACAGTGGGATGTACATCTGCATTAACATGAATCAGACTGCATTGTAAGAGGCTTTCCAAATATTATATAACATCATTTTACATTTCTGCTTACCCCATGGTTTTAACATTTTAAAGCCCCTCTGTGCTGCAACTTTTCTGCTGTCCAATTAGCTTCCAAAAAGCCCACCCAGAAAAAAGTATTTTAAAAATGTTGAAAAGATTCATATTCTAATAAAACATTTTTTCTACTGTAATGTCCACAAAACTGCATCTCCAAAGGTCACAAACTGAACATAGCACAGCTGCCTGACTGTTCCACAAGTTATCCATCACTCAGAAGCTGACCAAAAGTTATTTGCTGCAGCTTAAGATAAATCCAGATCCAATGATTCATCCAAAATTCACTTCCTAATTTAATGAACACTTAGAATGTAATTTACAGCTAAGGGAGAAACACATTCTTCATATTCTGTGAAGAATTAATACATTTGTATGCCTTCTACTTTTTTAAAAGATTTAAAATAATGCTATTGTTCAGCCATAGCTCACTGACAGCAGAGATAAAACAACAGTTCTTTTTTCTTACTACTCTGAGGCATCTGCATTCCGTAATATTCATAATGTCATAGTCATTATGCATGCTGTAATATTAAAAGGTGGGCAGAGTGTGGTTCATGGACCATATGCAGACACTAAGGTTTTTTTAAAAGTCCTTGGGGACCCCAAGACCACAGCCATGAAAACAAACTCCAACAAACGCACACCTGAAGCATCTGTCACTTCTTTTGTCACTATTGCTTCCTTCTTTCCTTGCCTCCTCATGGTCCACTAGACATTCCTGGGATTAGCAGTGCACACTCCAGCAGTAGACAATCCTTACATCCATTCCTGCCAAGGAGACAGGTAGTTCAAGTCCCAGGATCTCAGGTGAGAAAGTGGTGCTATTCATAAATAAATAAATTATATAAACAAAATGAATGAATGAATCCATGCCAATTTCTACTGCTATGAGAGCAAAGTCTATCCTTCGAGAAGCTGTAGTACTTCCTTGACAGTCTCTTTTCTGCTCCCAGGTAGGTTTAGTGGACATTTGGGCAGCAGAAGGCCATGGAATGGGGACTAGGTGTCAGATGCTTCGGGTATGAGTTTGAATGAGCTGCATTCACAGCTCGCTTGCAGAAATCTGCAAAGCAGGACCAGGCTTGGCTTCTGCCAAACCATGAGAAACAGAAAAGGGCTACCTTCTTTTACAATGGCTGTATTCAAGTTTCCTTGCACACAACACTGCTGAGATTTACGTGACTGTTATGAATCCTCATCAGCAGTGTTCACAAGACCAAGTCTCATTACTGCAGTTGTATTCCGTTTCTAGCTACACATTAAAGATACTAGCAGTGGTAAAGCTGCAACAGAACATGACAAGATACATATCCAAAGGTGATTACATAATAGTTTCACTGGGGTGAGGAAATCTGGACTGATGAATGTTTGTTTATTTTTTTACTTATTTAAATTCCATTTTTAGTTATTTAATTTATATTTGCCTTTTTCCCAGTATGGGACTCAAGATGGCTTACAATGTAATTTCAGACCAAAAACAGTTAAAACAATGAATAATCCAAAAGAATTTGAAAAACAAACTAACAACAGTATTAAGAGCATTAATATAAAAAAATTAAAAGGGGTGTTAAACATAATGATAGTTAAACATAATGTTTAAATTAATGATGAAAACATACCGATGAAAATATAGCATCATCCAATTAAAAGACCCCTTGCAATGGCCAGTTTACACTCTTAACCAGAAATAAAGAGGCAAAGACACAAGTGATGAGTTTAAACTAGGGGTACTGTATTCAAATTCACCCACCTCCTACAGGGAGCCATGCCTAGTGTGGAACTCAGCCAAGGCCAGGAAGTCCAGCTTGATCTATTCCCCAACCACATAGGGTGAGCACCTAGGCCTTGCTGTCATTTTGGAACGCTACGGACTGGTATTGGCCATCTAGATGCAGCATTTTGGATCTACTGTGGTTTCCAAACAGCTTCTATGTTCCTTTGGCAAATTTCTAAGGCCACTTCCACACTGCACTGCTATAGTGCTATTATTCTACTTTCAACATCCTTGAAATTCTGGGGCTTGTAATTTACTGTGGCCTAAGAGCTCTCTGGCTGAGAATTCTAAATACCCCTCCCTAAACTACAAGCCCCAGGATTCCACAGGATGTTGAAAGTGGAATAATAGCACTATAACAATGTAGTGCAGAAATGTCCTAAGTTCAGATAGAATTTGACTGGGAAAAGTTTTTGTAGTCACCACTCCTCCCCTGTTGCCAGGAGTTACTGTTTTATCTTTATCCAAATCCTACTGGAGCAATATAATCTGAGTATCTGACATAGTATTTTTACTTAAGCCTTGTTTTTTTTGTTTTTTGCTAAATCTCTGAAAATGGCTGTAAACTCTGCCCCTTCACAAACACACATACACACACATATTTTGCTACCCATGAACAGGACTATGAAATAGGGGTGTTTTTCCTCAAAACTATGGTCCTTACTGCACGATGTCACCATCCCAGCATGGCAGCACACTGTTCCTGCGCCAAGATGCATGCTATCATACAACGTCATTGCTGACCAGATGCTGTTGCATCCCTATGCATTGTAAACAAGCAGTATACCATTACTGGAAACAATCCCCTTTACTACCACGATCCCATTGGCTGTGGGCATACGGAAATGGCGGAAGCACTTGATAGCACTTCCTTCTTCAGTACAGTGCAAGAAGAGGCGGGGACTATACTGCAGAAGTAAGAAGAGTGTCTCTAATGCTACCCATCCACTGGCAGCCGAAGAGAGGCAGTGGAGAGCATTCAGGTCCCGATCCCACCCTTGCAATGGCACTGCCGGGATCCCACCAGGATAAACTGCTAAGGGTCCATAGTGCAGTAGGGGCCTTAGTTTTCCCTCTTTAAATATCTGGAATGTGTGTGCACAGGTAGAGTCATAGAACTATTTTCATGTGGGCCTATTCAAAATAAAAACAAAAAACAAAAAAGAAGACAGAGAGAATTAGTAATTAATATAAACACTTAAAAGAATCTTAGACAAGAAGTAACTGTTTTGAACAGACAAACCAGATGGGAAAATTTTTGCCTAAGCTGTAAGTAAGATAAAAATGCTTTATTATTTGCAGGTTCTGACTTGTTGAGAAGAAAAATACAGCTACCTTCCACTATAGCAAATCTTGTATTTTTTTTCTTTCATTCGGATTTATTTTCTAAAGTATGATTAGAAAACACACACCACACGCATACACAGATTTTGAATATCTTTGAATGTCATGACCAATTGTTTTACAATGTTATGTAGATCCTGAAATAATTCCTAAATATTAGGAAATATTAGTGATAGCATTTCCTAAAACTTGTGGAGAAACAGCAGGTGGAACTACTGCAAGAGTCCAGGGAAGCAATATTTCCTGAACCAGGAGGAGATGCTACAAATTACTCAAACATGAATAAAAATATAAGACATATAAAATAAAAATATTAGCTCCAAGCCACTAGCTCTGAAGCTGTTTGGCTGCAGGAAGCAGAGACGTATGCCTTCTAGGCTGTATCTTCTTTGTAAAATATTAAGTACTCAAGATGCAATTTGGTGTCATCAAACTCATTTCTCACTAGTTAGTGGCTCTGTTGCTATTGATCTGCTATCTGCCTAGTTGTGCATCTGTCACAATTATCTATTAACTAATGTCATAAATATCACTGATGACTAGACGCATAATTCCTCTGTCTCATTAAAAACTTTCCCCCTGTTTTTCTGTGTAGCTTACAGATCAGTGGTTTATCTGCATCCATAACCATTCAATGAATTTATGCAATGTTTTGCTGCATTTTTGACATGCATATAACACTTATATCTAATGTAAGAAAATAGATTGGATCCTTTATAAACACTGAAAATGTAGGAAGGAAAAGCCATGAAAAATTAATTATTAAGAGTGAAAGCCTCTACCTAAGGAAATCAACAGGAAAATTACAACTTTAACAGTGTGAGATTATGGCTCTGAAAATGAGGTAAGACACTTCCTCTGCTTTGGTTGTTTGATAAGATTATATCCTTCATTAAGTATCTTCAGCAGGGAATAGAGATTTCTGAGTAAACCTGGTTAGGATCAAGATGGAAGGTGTTCTGAATGTTGGTTCTTACCTAACCGAAGGAAAGCATATCATACCATCTCAAACTAATACCAATGGCAGATATACACATCTTTACACATCATCATCATCATCATCATCATCATCATCCACATACTTCATAATGTTGAAAAAGTTAGCAAATATACCTTTCCATCATCTTGAGGCAAGCCCTCTTTATATTGCATGATATTTATACTTCATACTGAAAGATATTAACTGTAAAAATACAGAATGACATCCCATTGTAACAGGAACAGGAGCCACTGGAGAAACCAATTTTTACCCTTCCACTTTTGTTTGAGCACAAACAAAGACGGACGCCATCTCAGAAGTCTTCTGGAAGCGGAGGACGTTGATGGCCTCGACGTGGTCGACCTCGGAGACTGCGGGTGGTACGTGGATGACGAAGAGGACCTTCTCCATGAAGACCTCAACTGGAATGAGCGCCGGGGTTGGGCAGGTTGGGTAATGCCCATCTTCCTCATCGTCAGCCAGGCTTTGACGAGGTGATCCATAGCGTCGTTGGTGGAGGAGTGGAAGAGTCCTTTGCCGTCGAACGGGAGATCCTCTATCCGTCATCGGCTGTCTTCCTGGAGCCCTGAGGACCGGAGCCACGCATGCCGCCGAAGCGCTATGGCGCCGACCATCACCCTCGAGGTGGCCTCCACGGCGTGCCTCGAGGTGGCGATCTGTTGAGTGGCAACGGCAACGGCCTCACCGAAAATCTGGGTGGCTGAGGCCCGTGACTCCTCCAGCAGGTTGGCAAGGAGTGGCGCGAGTCGGTCAAACAGGTTGTGATGATAGGCAGCCAAGCACGTCATGGTGTTAACCGTCCTGGCTACCAGGGACGACGCCAAGTAAAAGTGGTGGCCATAGGAGTCAAGCTTGCGGCCTTCCCGGTCTGGTGGAGTAGTGTGGGGTCGACTCCCTCCCTTTGATTGCTCTGACTCTACCACAATCAAATTAGGTACAGGATGGCAGAGGAGGAACTCTGCGTTCTCCCTCTGCGTCCTGTATAAGTGTTCCAGTCTGTGTGGGATAGGCTGCGTCGTTGCCGGTTTCGCCCACGGTTGCCTCAATGCCTCGGCCAAGGTCAGCAGGAAGGGTAACAATGCTGTCGGCGGCGATCTGGTTTCCAGATACTGGAAGACCGGGTCCTGGGCTTGCGGCGCGGTCTCGGTCACTTTCAGGCCAAGGGCTGAGGTCATGCGAAGGAGGATGGCCGAAAACTGCCGGACATCTTCCGGTGCCGGCTCCGGAGCCGACTCCTCGAATGCTAATGGAGGAGATTCATGGGATGAGGGGGTCGACTTGACCGATTCAGAGTTTGACTCGTAGGAGTCGCCGGATGAAGACTGTGGTCTCTCCGACTGTCCCTGTTCAGCTGGCTTGTGGGCCGGAGGGTCTGGGGCTACAGTCTGCGTCGGCACCAAATCGGTGGACTTCGCAGCCGGTGTTGGCGGAACCGAAGTCACTTGTGGGGGCACTGTAAGGGTCGAGGTTTGCGTTCTGTCTGCGTAGTCGATGTGCTGATGACCTTCACTGGGACCACGGTGGACTGCAGGGTCAGACGGGTCAGTGTAGCCCTTGTCCGTGAGGGTGGTGAAACATCCCTGTAATGGGGCGAGTGCTCCCTGGACCTGCATGGACTTGGCGATCGACGCAGAGGTGACCTGGCATAGCGGGAGTAATGGTTTTCCTGCGTTGGTGAGCGGGATCGACATCGAGGCGACCAGTATTGTGGATCTGGGTGATACCGATCCCTGTAGGACGGGGAGTACGAGCGGTAACACCCTGGCAGCTCGAGCCACACATGCTCCCTGGCATATCTCCTGAAGTAGGCCTGCGAGGACCAGGCACTCTCGCCTGAGTGCCTTCTCTCTCGACGCATCTCCCGATAGTGTGGGGATATAGGCCAAGCCCACTGTTCCGGCGAGTGGGGAATGTTGTGTTGAGAGGCCGTCTGCTGCCTAAGCCCAGCCTCCTCCTGACGGTCACCCGATGGGCGACTACGTGGCGGCGTAGGGTCCGCACCCTGCCCGGGTGGTTCCGGGGGGATAACCTCCACAGCCTGCTCCTCATCCAACACCTCAACAGTCTCCTGTGTGTCGGGTGGCTTCGAGAGCTTCGGTATCTTTGGTAACTTCAGGGCCAGTACTGAGCCCAGTACTGGTTCCGATGATGTCGAAGGCGCGGCGGCCATCGGAGAAACAGAACCCGAGGTTAGCTGTTTCTCGGCCATTGAAGCCGTCTCGGTTTTGTGAGCCCAAAGGGACTCTTCCCAGTAGTGGGACTTAAGCCTGGCTGCACGGTTACAAAGGGTCTGATGGGTGAATTCCCTGCAGGCAGAACAAGCTTGGTCGTTGTGTCCCTCGCCCAGGCAGAACAAGCACGTCGCGTGTTGGTCGGAAAGGGCAACCTTCCTTCCGCAGGAGGTGCACCGTTTGAATAGAGCTGACATAAACCAAGGGATGGACGAGGGTTTGGAGAAGAGGAAAAGGAGACCGAGAGCGCCAAAGACAGCCCGAGATCCGAGGACAAAGAAAAATAGCCAAAAAACAGACAACGGTCAAACCGATTTTACCATACCAGAATTAAGTTCGAAAGCCGAGAGGGGTCGTCAACAGTCAGTCCAGTCAAGCCAATAAATTCAGATCGATTTTTGCAAAAAAAGCACAAGCCACGAGAGAACCTTCCGTACGCTGAGGTGGACAAGAAAGAACTGAGGAGCGACTGTTGCTTGGTGGGAGAAGCATGCGCAGTACCAACGTGGGGGAGGGGTTTCCCGCCAAGCTAACGAGCTCTGGAATTTTCCGAACGTTACCGCGCAGATGCGAAAGCTCCTAATATATGAGGCACAGAGACCACGAAGAAGAACCGAAACATTACATGTAAAAGTACAATTTGAGATGATGTTTTTTATTTGTGAAACTTAATAAAATTATTTTTTAAAAAAATTAAATGTTTTATAAAATGAGTAGCAATAGCATGAGGAATTTCAAGCCCAAGGTATTCCAGATTTATGATCTGGATGCACTCATATTTTAATAGTTGCCGATACAACAATAATTTTCTCACAGGAAAAATCAATCAATTAAAGAAGCAATCATGTAATTATACAGAACATAAAATATTGGCACGTATAAATTAGATTGTAAAAAATAAGACCTTGTGAATATTTTACTACTCAGATAAAAAGCCATTTTCTGATAACACGGTCATAGTAACTTTTCTCTAATGATTGCATTAAAAACAATCTAATTATAACACAGTTAGGACGACATTAGCTTTTCAGTTACAGTCTCTTATTGTCTCTTATTCAGTGCCTTATGTCTTTTACATTATTCCTTATTCACGTCATGTAAGATCAACGCTAACAATCTGAAATGTGATGGATGCTGGCATAGAAATATAGGTCTCAAGTCTAATGACACCAGCAGATCCATCCAATTGCAACTCAATTTTCAGTAGCCCATTTCATAAAGAAATATTCAAACCTCTGTCAATTCCCAGAGTGTGTGTGGGGAGGGGACTAGGGAGGTAGTTTAGCAATGCTTTTGTTAAAAATAGTTAATAATTCAACTCTTACTTTGCTTCCAGTGCCAGTGCAATAATTCCTGCAGCCATAGGTGCTGATGCTGACGTCCCTGTGTGGCTGTCTGTACAACGTTGCCTTAGGTCTGTAGTAATCTGGAAGAAAAGAGACATAATTAGGAACATAGCTGCAGGAGTCAAAACACACTGCAGTTGCCTGAACAACTTACAGGCATGGAGATTTTTTTTTTTTTAATTACTGAGCAAGTAAAACATTTTTTAAAGAATCTTTGGTCTGAATGCTTTAGAGGTATATCTGAAAACTATTTGCTTCCCAGAATAGCAACGATATTTCAAGCAATAAGTAAATTCCAAAGTCATTAAACAAGCTGGGGTGGAGGAGCTGGGGGCTGCAGCAGGGAGGGGAATTGTGTCCCTTTTTATGCTGGATCCTGCTTTTTTGTGAATTGAAATCCAGCAGTGCAACGCAAGTCCCAGAAATGCAACACAACTGAAACAGATGCTACAGGAGGGGGACGAGAATGATGGAACTACTAGTAAGAAAACAGAGCCAGGATCAATACAGTGAGGTGAATATTTATATGAGTGAAAACAGGAGGGAATGATCTGCCCTGCAACCCCTCATGTCCCCTCAAAATCTGCTCTGATGACTGGATAGGCCCCTGGAGCAGATTTCTCAGTGCAGCAGAAAGCTGCAGCTAGCAGAAATATCTTAGCTCTGAGTGTTGCGAGGATTGGATTTTATACAGGTTCTCTCACTCCAGCAAACAAAACAAAATCTGGAAGAGACAAAACATAGCAATACTGTCCAAAGACATTAATTCAGAAAATGTTTTTGGAACTACAACTTGCCATAGGAGAAACATTATCGAAATGAAAGAGTGAAAAAAATCAAAAGTGGATACAAGTCACCCAAAGGAAGGTACAATTATATATCTGTTATTAAAATAAGTAAAAACTATAGTGATCTCTTAAAAAACATTCCCTGAGGGAAAAATGAATAAGGCTGCTAAAACAATAATGTGGAATAGCAATTGAAAAAAAAATAAATGAAACTGCCAGTAGAAAAGTTAACAGGGAGCCAAGATGGGATCATGCCATAGAAGACGAGTTATGCGCGTGCTAGAATAACTTGGAAGTCAGAATAATAGTTCACAGGGAGGAAAATTATGTGAAAAGCAAGTTCTTGCTTCCTCAGCAATGGTCAAGAACAAAACAAGCATTCCATGCCAAGCTTAGCATTTTGCGTTCATGTCTACTCAAGGTGCAATGCTGCTATCTCACAGAGAAGAGTATTAGACCATACACAGAAGACAGAAAAGATAAAACTGAATGGTCGGACAGAAATATATATGTAGAAAACTTAAGAGTTAGAGAGAAGGGAGGTGATAAGGAGGCACATGGAGAATCAGTGGAGAAGATGAAGAAGAATTTGAAAGAAGAAATCGGAGGAAGAGAAACTGGGGGAGGGAGGGTTCAAGGACAACGTAAAAGAAATGACATTTATAAAATTGGGAATTATTTTGTATGTATAATTTTATATTGTAGTAATATAATTCTGTACAGCAGCATTACATTGTAGTCATATATTTACTCCAGTGTGTGTATTTCTTTTTAACCTCACTCATTCTCTTTCAGCTGATACGCATGCGAGAAATGGGTTTTTCAAAAACTGGTTCCTTTCAGCTGCTTATTCTCACCTCGAGAGCTCAAAATAGGGGTGGCTGGGTAGTGGAGTGGGGAAAAGGCCAAAATCATGGATAGGATTTATCACCTGCACTCAGATTAGGTTTTTAGTTTAGTAATGTAATGTACATTTAAATGGTAAATTAGAATTAATGGAATTAAAAATTAATGTCTCCTTTCTAATATAATCATATCTAACAGTTTTATACAAGTTTCTTTTTAGTATAAATATAACATATAAAGTAGTGGCATTTTTCTACTAACTTTTCTGTCTGCTCGGGGTCTGGCACTTGAAAAAGTCTAGCTGCACCAATTCCTTTCTTCATCTCTCTCCTCCATCTCACTCTATTGCAGGGGCTTGTCTAGGCTGGCTTTGACAGCAGTGGGAGTCATTTTTCAATCAATGCAAAACCAGACAGTCTTCATGGAAATGATGTAATATGTTTAAATGTAAAGTTATAGGATTTGTTAATTGAATGCTATCTTCTTCAAATTATAAAAATTAAATTGTAAATTATAATTACAAATTACATAAATTAAAAATAAATGCCAAATGGTTTTCCATAATCCCAATGCTTTGAATTGAGTGATCAGAACACTGCAAGGCAAAGCAGCTTCATTTCTTTTAGAGCAGTTTGACAGAACAGTGCCTGCATACTTTTCCTAACAGCTCTGTAAAGTGTTGGGCTAGCTCTTAAGGAAAGAAGAGGAAGAGACCTGGAATATTGTGGAAAGGAATACAACATATTTTACATACTCCACCAAGTTCTGTCCCTGGAGCCTCCTTAAAAATAAAATTAAAAAAATATGGGTTGTGTTGACACATAATTTCAATGTAGTGAAGGTAGATCAGTATAAAAAATAAAGAGAACAGAATCAAATGAACCTGTGGTGTCATTTAATTTCCCCTAAAGGGAACACGTAAAAAAAATGGGAGTTCTTGTGAAATGTGGAAATGGAGGAAGTACTCTCTTGCCTTCCACTGCTTATGGCACACACACAGTGGATCAATTAGGATACTGACAGAACAAATGGGAATAAGTTGGCATCATGCCTTTCTTTCCTCATGATCAAGGGCAGATATATGCGAAGACCCATCTTTTCACGTAAAGGAATGGGCCCTTCAATGGTTTTAAGTGTACTTGGGGATGGGGCCAGGTGGCTAGATTTGTGCTCAATAAACCTTATGGAAGACTGGGCAACCAGCTACTTTCTTGGTTTGCAGACGGAAGGAAGAATTTATATACCATTACTATGACAATGTGTGTCATCAGTCTTTCCTCAATCCTACCTTTTTGAGAAAGACTATTTATTTATTTGCATCAGGTGCAGTATTCAGTGAAATCCTAAAGGTACCATTTCTATTCTTATTGTAGATTTTACATATGTCGAGCGGAATTTTATCTGTTCTTCAAAGGTAGAGGAAGCTGAAATAATTTTTGTACTCGGAAAACATGCTATAATCTATGACTGGGGTTCATTTCAAATGGTAAAGCTGGCTTCCAAATATGGTTAAGCTTGGTTTCCTGGATACTTGGATACATGATTACTGATGAGAAGAAATAATTTAAGTGACAGCAAAGAGGCTGCATACAGATGAACAGAGGTGAAGCATATCCTGGTTTATTAAGCCATAACTTGGTTATCCAAACCAGGCCTTTAAAAAGTTGGATCCTTCTACACATATAGTCCCTCCAACATGCACACATCCTGAGATGTGATCTTAGAATGACATCTTTGTACATAAAAACATAAAATGGAGATGTGAGAGTGGGGGTATCAAAGTCAGCACACAAATATAGTGACACAAAATAAAAGGATTCTAGCTACTACAGGAACATTTCTCAATGATTTACCACTCCAGAAACAAAAATATGTCCAAAAAGGTTATTAATACATTTCTAATGATTAATATTCTCAAGTGATTTTTCATGCATGGGTCTCTAAATGCCCACTGAAAATTTTCTGAACAACGCTTGTCACATTGTTCATCCCAAACTATACAATTAGGATGTTTCCTCAGAGGAGCAGGTCCTGCAAACTGAATATACAAGCGCAGGACATTTGATTACTTGTGTTATATCCAGAACTATGTATCCCGGTGAATATCTTCATGTGCCTTAAAGTTGTTTCTCAGTTATAGCAGCTCTACTATATCATGTGGCCACTGCCTTCTTCTGAGGGTGAGACAGTGTTGCTTGCCAAAGTCACCTAGTGAGTTTCCATGGCCAAACGGGGTTTCGAACCCTTGTCTCCCAGGGTCTAGGCCAAAATTCAAACTAGTATACCACATAGTCCCTGTCCCTGTGAATGCATCATTTTTTTTTAAAAAAAAATACATTCACAGATTATAGTATGTCAACGAAAACATTTGTAACTGGTAAGTGTCTTGTATTGAAAGAATAATTTCTCTTGAGCAAGATTAAAAGCATTTTTGCATGTTTTTGGATTTATAGACAAATGTTTTTTGTACAAAAAATAATTCTGTGCAAAAAAAGTATCCCCCAAAATATTAGGAATCTTATCATGATTTTTTTTAATGTGATGTTTCCATATGTTAAAACACCCTTTGGGAACAGAAGATATGGAAATATTATCTGCCTACACTGCATAACTGCAGCATTATCTGTCTTAAAGTCTGATCATGAAAGCTGTTGGCTTCAGGAAAACTTTCAAGACAGGAGATTAAACAGGGCTCACAGTGTGAAAAGGCAAATCAGATCAGTATCAGATCAACTCAGATTTCAGTAGGTCTGAGATGAGACTTACATCCCGTATCAAAATCCAGAATTGTACAGGTTTGACTTTATATTTTGTTTTGAAATTTAGATGTTGTTTAGCTGTCCTTCTGCATTAGGTTTCTCAAACTACAGTTACTAATAATAATTTAGGAAGCATTGTGCTATTCATTTAAGGAACATACAAACTTACAAGCTACTATGAGTTCTGATTTGCACTTTGAACTTTTTCTCGCTACAGGCTTTTCAAATTTATTCCAACAATAAGGTTATATTTACACGTAAAAGGAAAAGGTATGTAAAACTAACATCCCACATCTCTCTTCAGAATTAATGAGAAAGCCTGAACATGTGTACTGCCAACTTGGGGCTCTCAATCAGGGTGCAAATGTTCTCTTTAGAATTACATTTTTAAAGGCAATTTAAAATACCTAAATGACCTTAAGATAAGGTTATTTGGGGCTTCAGCATGCCATGTCTCAGTAGACCTTATCAAGTAATGTTCTCAAGAAGCAATGTGTTCTGAATTAAAACATGTTTTCAAGGGACCAGGAACTGGAAAAAAACAGAATTTCACAAGAAGAAAAGGATATCAAATATTTTGCTATGAACCAAAGGTTACCAAAAGATCCATGAAATATCACAATAGGAATGTTATTTGTTCAGAAATCAAATTATTTGTTTGCCTATTATTACTATGGTTATTTTTATTATTATTACTATTATTATTATTGTCATCATCATCATCACCACCACTACCACACTTTACTAAGAAGACTAGAAAACAAAGCAGAGATATAAAATTGCTCTTAAAAAAGCAGATAAGAATAAAAACATAACTGGAATGCAGAGTTACCTCAGCATTTCTCTTAAAAATTAAGTAATTTCAAAACAGTAAAGTTTCCAGGAGAGATGGCTAATATCCCAGATTATTTGAAGAAATGAAGGATAATATTTTAAAAACAGCTTAACTCCTTATTAGAAAGAAAACGGAGAAAGGAAGAAAATGTTGAACGTATCTGTATCTGTAGTGGAAAAGAAAGATTGGGAACAAAATTGCTTTCCCCTTCTGTTCAACAGGAAGATGATCAGTTGTCATCTTGTCTCTTTATTTTTATGCAAACTATTCTTTGGGTTGCACAAAGAGGTTGAGAGAAATATTTTTCAACTAAAAAGTATAGATTGTCTAATTATTTATCTTAAAATGTCCCTAGTGACCACAACTAAATTCCTTTTTCAGCTCATATATATTAATATGTGAGAAGTTATAGCTACTATCTTTTCTTTTCCCTCAAGCTGAGACACAAACATGTTTTGATGATGCTGATGAGACCACATACTATTTTCCTGTCATAGGACTCTCCACTGCTGTAAGTTGTTGCTAGTGTAGATGCACATTCTTCTAGATACCAAGGTTTTCTCCCACTTTCAGCTGTGCTGCTGATGGAGATGGTGTAGATGCTGTTGGTATAGCCATCACAGGAACAATGATCCTTACTTCGTCCACCATTTCCAGATGCCCAAACATAAATGGAACCCAAGTTGTTTCGACCCTGTTTGAAAACAGAGAGGGGAAGAGTTGTCAATTTCATTTAGGAAGCATATAAAGTTCCTTCTTCAACCCTTACTGGCAATAAAAGCATGTAGCAACAAGACCGAGCAAATGTAAGTCTCATTCATTTTCAGTGGAAATGCTAACCTCGTCCAGAACTTTACTCTTGTGTTACTGATAATCAGAATATAACAGCAGAACTAGTAAGAGGAAATTTTTAAAGAGGAAAAAATAAGAGGAAAGTTTTAAAAGAAGTTATGTTGCCCATTTCTCCAAACTGGCCAAGTTCTCATTCATGTCTACCAGTCAATGAATTAGCTATCTTTATAGCAGTACTGACAGATGTATTACCAGGGAGCAACTGAACATTTTTGACCTAGCTAGCAACAGTTAAGTTATTCCTTCTATCCTTTAAAATGGGACAACATACCCTCTGAAATTAAAAATTAATATTCTTTTCTTGCTTCATCAAAACCAATGGTGTTCTGCTAAGCGATATTTCCTGAGAATTTAACTGAATTCAACCATCCCATGGCCTTGATATGAATATTAAAACCCAAAATCAGTGAAGAATACTCTTTAAATATGTGCCTGATTGAGAATCAAGATCACATGCAACAGTGTGTTTGTTTATTGTCAATTATTATTAATTTGTTTTTATATTGATCAATGTTCCAGTCTTTCATTGCAACATCCAATGATACTATTTTCTTCCACCCACTGCCCCCTCACTGTCATTTCATTTTACAGTTTTGGGGGGTCATTTGCAATGGTCTCCATAATCTAAGACACAAGGATATATTTCCTTTAAGTTGGAAAAGGTCCATAAGCCCTATAGCTGACCATGCGCTCTTTCACAATACACCATTATACTGGATTAATTCTAATTTAACTGCCATGGTTCAATCCTATGGAATCCTAGCGTTTATAGTTTACTGAGACACTAGAGCTCTCTGGTTGAGAATTCTAAATGCCCATCTCTAAACTATAAATCCTAGGATTCCACAGGATGGAACTATGGCATATAAGTGGAATCACAGCACTATAATCATGTGGAGTGAAAAGGGGCTGTGAATTTCCTTAACAGCACTCCATCCCCCTCTCCCATTGGGATCCCCCTGTCTCTTTTTCCTAGAAAAGGGAACTGAGTGATAACTGGGAAATACTTTTGCATGGTGGTGCAGGATTTTTACCTTTTCCCAAGTTACTCAGCCTGGCTGGGTGAAATCGAAGAGTCATTTCTGGTCATTAACTTAATAGCTATTGAATCTTTATACAGGGATGGGGTGTTAAGCCTTTTTTCAATTTGCAAAATAATTTATTGTCTTTCGGAAGAAGTATAGTGTATTTATGCCATTAATGAAATCAATGTCTTATTAAGGGTTTATCTCCCACTGATGACAGTAATGGAACTTAAAGCTGAAATCCTAACTCCACTTATTAATCAGTCAACTGAATCCCAAGGAATGAGAGTGAAATTTGATTAGAATTAGGTCTAAATTAGAACCAAATATGATTTTCACTTTCTCTGGTACTGGAGGATTCTTTGTGACGTCCTTTAACATTTATATGTACGTATATCCGAATGATATCCTGTCTACATCTTTATATGTACAGGATTACACTTTCAATTGTATCTGCCGTTACAGCTGTTTTGGGTCCATTATTTCAACTGAAGAAACATACAAATGAACCTAAGAAATCATGACTTGTCTGATATTACCAAGTGAAATCATGGCTGAATAGAAAATTTTAAAACAGAATATACACAATAGAATATACCAGCCACATTGGCTACAACCTATTTGTAGACTGTCTTAAAAAAAAAAAAAATACATGAAAAGTCATTTAGCCAGGGTATTTTGCAGACAAATACATGTAATGTAAATGAAATTAAAAGTGATTCTGGAGATATACCATCATCTGAAGTTATTTAATCCAGATGTACTGTTCATCATTGCATTTTCTGCAATCTAAATAAATACACAGAAAAGGTTTTTCTGTATTCAGTTCTAACACAGCTCTTAAACATAAATGAACTGATTTGGCAAATTTAATAACATGCAGTACCTGTAAAATAAAGCTTTCCCCCAGGGCCTGTAAATTACATGTGAAATTATTCTGGTATCCAAAATTCACATATTCCAAATAAAAGCCAAGAAATATACTTCTGGCTAACTGAGTTCTTCCTATTTGGCCATTCGTACTTTTCCTGACATTAGTTACAATACATACCATGTTTAAAATGACAGGAATATTGAGTTCTATAGATTTTGTAATTCTGGCAATTTGTGGGTGACACTAATTGCCAGAATGCCACTAATTGCCACTAATGAAAAACATATCTCTGTGGTGCCCATTGCTTTTGAAAAGTGAGAGATCTGAGCTTTATACCCTCTTATTTCATTGTCCACTTCCCCAGTTAAAAGAAGATTCTAAATAGAGAATTCTTTGTTCTTCAGCCCATCCCACCTTCCATATTAAGAAATCGTTATACATTCTGTTCTGCATTTAATTTCTCTATGTTTGATTTGCTGACCTTTCAATTTCTAGTTTATTCTACTTATTTCTCTTTTTCTCTTCTTCTGGAATCCCATTGTCTTTTATACCACAAAATAATCGCTGAAGGCTTTCTGGATTATGTGAGCGTAACAGCCATTTAAGGTTCAAGTTGGGATGATATGACAAAATGCATATTTTGCCTTTTTCATACAAAGGTGCCAGGTGCTATATGATATGATTTCTGTAAAGCCCCCCCCTTTTATTAATTCAAGTTTTGAACATTTTCCATTTCCCCTAAAGTCTACATTTACTTTCTTATACTGGTCTGAAATTCTGTAGGAGCTACTTAGTTAAGCATGAGTTAATCTAGCTAATTGTTCTGTATTCATGATCACTACTTAGTCATAATTGTGACACTATTGCCATGGCCATAACTCCCACCCAACCTACTCAATCATCATCTGTGTGCGGAGAAGGAATGGACATTCTGCTGGTGATTGGAGCCACTAACTAATATACAGAATTCTGGCTACTGCCTTTATTGTCTCCTTTGAGGATGGATTCTGCACTCCCAACACTGCTTTTCTTTTTCAGTGTTATAGAAATGTTTTTCAGACTTCAAAATCAGGTTCCAGTCTTTTGAAATTCAACACCTGCCAGCATTCTGATGCTTTAATTAAAACATATGATAAGTCCAGAGAGAATAAATTTGCAGTGGACATGACAGGAATAAAAATTCTATTTAAACACAAAACAGAAGCGTGCTGAAAATTTAAACCTGATATTTGGAACCAGTACTTCAGTTATTGAACTTAAATGCCACCAAAAAATTGATCATTTCATACCATAATAAATATTCTATTTATTAATACAACCCACTACAACAGAAGTGAGGAAGATGTTAGTTGTCTTCAAGGTCCTCAAACTGTTATTTCAGGTCTGAGATACTACAGCTATTGACTACTGACTGATATTGTGTATGCTGAGTGTCATTGGCAATTCTAGTTAGAGTAAACGTTAAATCGTAAATCACTGCACATGTGAGTCAGCAGATATACTCTACTTGGAACCACTAATAGGATTCAGGCCATAATTTAACGCGGTCTTTCAAATATATGCTCTAACGCAGTGGTTCTCAACCAGTGGGTCCCCAGATGTTTGTGGACTTCAGCTCCCAGAAGCCCCAGCCACTATGGTCAATGCTCAGGGCTTCTGGGAGCTGAAGTCCAAAAACATCTGGGGACCCACAGGTTGAGAACCACTGCTCTAATGGGTTTTTAAAGTTTATTACTTATCTAGTTTTAAAATATTCCACTCTTCCACTCTATTTCCAAAGATTTCAGTGCAAATTCATCTTACCAATTTAAAACAGTCTAACAAATAAAAATATTTGTAGAAGCTAAAAATATTTTAAACAGTTTAACAAATTAAAATACAACAGATTAAAACTGATTAAAATAAATGATTTAAAACATGCACTGATTTCGTAAAACCCATTAGGCACCAAACCTTTTAGTGAACAACTGTGTTATCACTTGGCATTGGAATAACTATACTAACACTTATTCAGCCTCTAAGTGAAGGTGCCATAGCAGAGAAGGTCCTCTCCAAAGTTCCCCCATGCCATATTGCCCTGACTGAGACACAGAAGAAGGCTCCAGCAGACCTCAAAACGTGGGTATTTGCCAAATGCATCTCCAGTTCAGTATTTACAAAGAGTCAATGTGGTGTAGCGTTTTTAGTGTTGGATTAGAGCTCTAGAACAGATGTGTTCAAATTCCTTCATCACACTCTCTCAACTTTAGACGAAGGCAATGGGAACCTCCACTGAATACACCTGCCAGAAAACTCTAGGATAGTGTCTCCATAACTGTCATCCAGAGGACTTCTTCTTCAGGTGCTCCTCAAATGACCTACTGAAAGAGATTTGCCAGCTGAAGATGCTGTGCAAAATGGCATTAAAGACCAGTCTCTTCTGGTGGGCCTATCCAGATGATTTTTAAGTTAAAATTATAAATTTTAAATTACAAATTTTAAAATATGGACTGATAGTGTTAATATGCATTGGTCTTATATGTTCTCTTAAATTGAGGTCATGTTGTTTTATCTGGTTTATGTGTTTTTAACTGATGTTATGTGTAGTATTTTAATCTGTTGTTGTTCCCTGCCTTAATTCATAGGGAGAGGCGGGCAATGGCAACAACAACAACAACAACAACAACAACAACAACAACAACAACAACAACTCTCTAGGTTGATCAAAATAACTGGTAGTTTGTTTTGCATTATCCACAGCCTCCATAATGTTACAGGTGTGTATCCATATATTACTAGGCAAAATATGACCATAAATACAACAAACTGTCTCATCAATATTATTGAATATAACTCAGATACATCCAAACATATAACAGAATCCAATCGACAGTCTACCTTATACATCACAAATACATTTATAAAGACATACAAAGATATACTGATGGGACTACAAAATAACTTTCAGTCTCTCACAAGAACCAGTCTGGCAGGTATGAGATGAAGGACACCATCTTCTTCCCAAAGGAACTACCTGTACCCTGCCGTGCAGACTTGATAGTTGGCCACCCAGATCGCCAAGGCTGCAGAGAAACAGAACATCCTTCCTAATAAATCAAGATGATGGCCTTCCCTACCTAGAGCTCTGAATAGACTGGGACTTTTGGGTCAACTTTGACTATGTAGCCTTGACTACAATCAAACTGAGCAAAGGACAGTAAGCAGAAACATGAAACCCTGTTGTTGAACTCAATATAAATTCTCCAGGCATCTGGCTGTGGGTGGTACCAATGATGGTTTGGTTCAGGATTGCTTAACTACTTCCATCCAAGTTGCTAGTAGTGGTAGCATAGTTGGAGTAGGCTGTGGGTGTCCACCTTTTGAAATTCTGGATCCAGAGAAGAAGCATTCTCGGATCCAGGCCCAAGGGATTTGGCTAACTGCAAGATGAAGTCAGCATAAGGTCAGAGGTGTTTGAAAGTGATACTGGTGTTGAGTCATCTATACCGTCAGTCAGAGAGGAAGCGAAGGGTGCGTAAGATTCAGATGATGTATCCAGCACTTCCTCAGCTTCCTCTTCTGAGGAATTTCCTGGAGAGCCTGGGGCTGGATGATATGTGAAACTGGATATGGGGGGTGGGAAGGTCTCTGGGTGGATGATCCAGTTTCTCCAATGGGCAAGACTTCAATACTGAGAACGCTTCTTGGTCCAGTGGCCTTGGGGCTGACACAGCCAAAGATTGGATAATCAGAGCAGTGGGACCTGGTTGTTTGCATTTTAAGAGCATAGGAGTAGGAGTGCAAAGCATATCTAGATATTAAGTCCAAGGAGGAAGTAAGCCAGGACTGAGACTGATCTCAGTACAGTGTATGGGACTGTGATCAATGCTGACAACTCCACAGCAATAGAGAATGTTGAGATGGATACTGGTGACTTCTTTTGAACCAGTCAGGTTGCTGTAGTCTTAATATTGGTGCTCATGATGGTAATAAGACATATTCTCATTGGTACTGATAGGTAAGCATGAGGTAGTTCTGTCCATGAGAGCTCTTAAACACAGCAACTAGAAGCTGTGGAGTCAGAATCAGGGGAAGCTTCCCAATATCAATTTTGCTACCAAAATTGGTCTGAATTCTTACATTGGCATAGATGTTGTTGAAAATAAGTATCTTGCTAGACCACGCATGGCCTATGCCAAGCCTTTGGTATATGGGTTCAATCTGGAGAGGTGGATAGCAGCTGAGATACTACTTGAGGTGGAGAACAATGCACCACAGATTTGAAGCACGACTGTCCCAGGCAATGACAGGAAGCCAGGCAAGGTGGCAAAATTGGGAGCCTGAAAGACAGCTGAGGCAGCTGAAGTGCAGGAAACTAGCTGTCCTATGAATTTTGCAATGGAAGGCTGCCAGAAGACTGATTTACAGAGGGGCAGCCAGGTTGGAGTGCACATGGCACCTCTTAGACCAGCTGTTTCACCTGGAGGGTTCAGATATGGCAAGGAAGAGGCTGCTAGTACCAAGACTGACCTTGAAAGCATAGCTCCAGATACTGAGTGGTCTTTGTCTTTGGCCATTTCTTTTCATTAGGAGCAGTGGAATTGGAAGTGCTCCTCTTTTGCCCTTTCCCAGACTTAGGCCATACACTGATGGATCTGCCTAGAGTCAGAGGAATCGCTATAGATTCTGGGTCACCCTGAGTCTTAGCTGGAGGTATGGCCAGTTTGGCTTCCAATGTTGATGGGGAGATCATCTCTTTGTTGATGAAGAAGATGGGTCTTCTAAAACCAAAGTTAAAGCTTCTTGGAAATGGTGGCCAAAGCCATACGAAGTGGACAGGTCTTTGTGGCCACTATTGTCATGTCCCAGGCATAGCAGACAATTAACCACCAAATGGCAGAGCAGGGTTTATTCACAAGGCAAGAGCAGGAAAACATCCAAACAGCATTTAGGTTCCAAAGCAAACAAATCCAAAGGGCAAATCCAGGTTGTAGTCAAACAGGCAGAGGTTCAAGGTAGTCCAGATACAAGAGAACACAGCACAGGGCTTCCATGACTGTAAAGATCACTTGCTGACCCTGAAAGGAAAGGATCAGCTGATAGCCTTTTATCTACTGATGCTGTCGCCACAGGTTCATTAGGGCTCATTTGTTACTTAAACACACTGAGCAGCACAGTCCCTCTCTCTGACATTCTCTCTCTTGCACAGTAAGTGTCTGTGTTGTTTCATCCTCTGATATTTGTTCCCCTTGCTCAGGCCCCTGCTGTTGCTTGTTATCTTCTCCTGAGCAAGCTTCTGGGGAAATTCCTGCTTCTGGGGAAACTTCTGCCTCAGATTCAGAATCCTCCTCCTCACTGCCAGGTCTCCAAGGCAACTATGAGAAATGAGAGACTGCTCCTACAAAAGCAAAAGCTGGGACAAATGGTATCTGAGGCTTTAGGTGATGAAACTCTTACAAATGGAGCAGGCATTCACATGGTGGTCTTCGGTAAGGCAAGAAAGGCAGTCTGAGTGACTGCCAGTATGAGGAATCTTTCTCCATAGTTTTTAAACAGGGCTTTCAGTGCCATACAAGAAATGAATTACCACCAACAAGGTCGGAGAAAAGAAAGGTAAGAAAGGGGAAGAAGGAAAGAAAACTAACAGTATAACAACTAGAAACTTGTAGGTATGGAGAAGAAAATAAGAATAGGAGAGAAAGGCTATTCAGCACTAGATTTCCTGAGGTGAGAATCAGATGAGGGCTAAAGGAACTGAGGGGAGTAGATCTCAGTGCTGTTTATGTTCATGCCTGGATGGATAGGGTTACTGTCAACATCCTGTGGACATTTTGTGGATGGATCTGTGCAGGCACAAGACCCATTTGTGTGAGGCCGAGAGATCACAAAGAAAAATCAGTGCTACCACAACAAGGCATATAATTGAAAGCAAAGAGGCAGCTTTTGCTTTCCTTTGCTGTCCTTTCTCCTCCCTTTATAATGCAACCAGGAAACATAATTGTTTATGCTATTACAACTAAAAATTCAAAATGAACTTCACCAACATTACCTCAGTTTCACAGACTACTGGTTTTTACTGACTGGAGGTTTGGACCACCAGTAATTTGGATTCTATCTAAGAATCTGTGAGGTATTGTTAAATAAGATGGTACGTTCCAAGTAGTGCCACTTTTTGTAACTGTGCTGTTGTGATTCTATCTATGGCAATTTCGTTCAGAAGTTTATTCAGTCTGGTATAGCTCCTAGAGCACTTATCATCACACCACCGCAGCTGTTTTCAAAACAAACATCATCTCAGGAATCACGCCCTTCAGGAACTTTGGGAAGGGCTTTTTTTTTTTTTTGCATCAAAAAATTGTTCCATGTGCAGAAACTAGTAATAAATTTGCCAGCTACTGCTGATAAGAAAAACACTAATCTTTTCACTCTAGGAAAAGAGAAAAAAATCTCACAACACTTGACAATATTTTTGACAGGATGTCATGATACGTTGAACTACTCTTTCTTGTCAAGAATGAAAAAAAAATCTGAACTTTTTTTTTACATCCTTAAATAGGATATATAAGAGCACAGAACAGAGAGCTAGACTGTAAAAAGCTTTGAAGGTGAGGAGCTCGTGCAGATGAGAAGCAAGGGTAGGGATTTAAAGAAGAGAATTCTGTGAAATGTGTGACAAGAGAGGTTTATTGAGTTCAGCTAGAGAGTGCTGACAGAGGAGAGGCCAAAATGAGGCACATAAACGCATGCTAACCAAGAGCTTTAAAGTCTTCCCAAAATTTTCCCTACAATATAAAACACTTATAAAACAGGAATAATTATTTGTTAGAGACATGTGCAGAAGCACAAAATTAAGGAATGCCTTTGGGAAATTGGAATATATGCTATGGCTGGAGAAGTGCTTCTCAAAGGTTGGGATTCTGTCTTGCTCCTTTTCATGTCCTCCCTGAGCAAAACTGTCTGAAACTAGACTTTTTTTTTTAAATAAGTATTACACATGCAGACATTGAAAAATAAATAATCTATCTTGGGCTGTGGTGGCACATGCTTAAGCTATTTCATCTAGATTATGGTAATGCACACTGTGTGGGGACTGTCTTTGAAGAGTGTTCAACTTCAGCTAGTTCAAAGAGCTGGTACTAGATTATTAAATGGGGTTCATTACAAGGAGCACACAACTCCCTTGAGCTCCCTTGTTTTAGGCACAACAAAGGCTGTTTATGCCTTGCAAAACTCTGGTCCAGGTTATTTTAAGAACAGTGTTCTCTCATATAAAACTGGCCATCTTCTGACATCTTTTGGAAGGACTCTTCTGTCTGTTCCATCACCCTCACAGGGAGCATGGGAGGGGGGCTTTGAAATGGATGTTCTCAGGCTCTGCAACTCTGAGGGCTTATTGCTCAGCTTTCAAGAGGCTTTCATAATGGTCTATATTTCTTGTTTTTCTTTTTAGTGTCATGCTTTTAACTACTTTTAATTTTATTGATAGTTTAAGTATATTTTGAATATTGTATGACGTAAATTTTTTAGATGTTTATCTGTTTGAACTTTTAAAGACATAGCTGTGTTAGTCTGGATCAGTATGCAAAGGGATATTTTAACATCTCTCAGACTAACTGAAAGAAAGCTGTAGTATCTAACTGAATGAGAGAAGGTTCTGCTACAAACTTCTTTATCTTAGTCTCAAAGGTGGAACAATATTCCTTTGCATACTATTTCAACTTTTGTTAGTCACACTGAGCCCCGGACTAAAAAGAAAAACGGGTTAAATTTACATAACAATAAAAATGATAATATAAACTACATTAATTTTCATTTAAAAAATTCCAGGTGAAATGTATAATATTAAAAATAGCCATTCATTTATATAGTGAACATTCCTGGTTTCCCTAGCATATGAAAAAATATAGTACATTTAGCATACTGAAATGCAATACCATTCCAGAATTTAATGGAAACCAATGGAATTCAACATTCAGTCTAAACTTTCATACTAAAGATCATGTTTTTAAAAAATATTTAGCAATATAAAACATGATACTAAAACAGAAAACAAGCCAACCAGCCTGGAAATACCTTCCTTTAAATAGCATAAAAACAAATATAATCTGGTTTTCATTTTCTTATTGTTCCCCACTATTTTGTCTATTTATATCTACTCTGACACCTAAACTAATTTTGTTCACTGACCTATGATCTTTGGTTAAAAAGTTCAAGCTAAAACCAGCAAATACTTCAAAGTGGTCAAAAATTAAACCATCCTGACCCCACATTCTTGACCATGCTTCAAGAAAGGGAGGTGGTTGGAGTTTGGATGTGAGCAAGCTGAAAAGTGAGATAATGACGTTTGACATGCCCTGAAGGCTAGGATCACTGAATTTGATTTCCTTTTCCCCTCTCTGAAAGCAGGAGAGCTCTACTCAGAGGCATGATTCTGGCATCAGTCACATCAACATACTAATTGGTATTTGCTCTCCACTGGTGCAGCCCAATTAGTACAGGTCCTGATTGGTCTTGAATAATGAGTAAAATATTATAATCATAAGCACATCGAATAGAATCATCTTGGATCAAATACTGCCTGAATAGGAAAAGTTACAATTTTTGTAAAGGCATACTTTGGGTGGCATCCTGTCAATGAGTTACAAGGACGTAAGTCCAACATATGCCACTGTGACTCACTTGTTTTTAATTCTGGCAGAGGCTGGAATTCTGTTCTGGCCATGCAAAATGTCTGATGGACAGCTACAACTCAGCTTTTATTTATTTATTTATTCATGAGTAATGAAATTAAAGAGAAAAAGCACTACCTGGGTAGTTTATAAAAACAAGATAAAATTTAAAAAAAAATAAAAGAAAGAAAGAAAAAGAAAAAGCCAAAATAACACAACACAGGACATTAAAGTTAAAGGATCTTAACAACTGTTAAATATTAATCCCCTTCTTTATGATTAAATACTGATTTTTAAAAAATCAAAGGATTTCACAGTAATGGTAAATTGCTATTTCATTCTATTATCATGTATTTTTTCAAGAAAACTTCCCCATTTTTCTTTGTGTAACACCAGACCTGTCAGGTCTAATCCACACATAGCAAGAATATTTAATATTTTTCTGCATGTGTCAGATCAGAGCACTAATATTATTTCAGTAACACTCATTATTACCCTGAAAGTTAAGCCAATATTATTGTTATTCCACAGATAAATGCTACATGCAGTGTTTGGCATCAAGAAGGTTCTAGTAGCCCTCACTGGCCTCCAAGAAAGAATCCTCTTTGAAAGGATGGAAATATGCTGCCATTCAGAGTGGACAATAGCGGCATGGATGGATCAACGGTCTGATTCAGCCTAAGACAGCTTCCTATGTTCCTATCCTCATCCTGCAGATCAAAATCTAAGACAGTCTGAATATTGCTTTTTTTAAAAACAAAAACAAAAACTAGTGAATTTATGGTTGAGGTAGCTGACATTTGAACTGAGAACTTCCTGCATCCAAAGTCATATCTTTGACTGAACTGACGTCTTGCTGTTTCACAGTGTTGTTGTCATATGCTCAAGCTGACGGGGTGATATTATAAAGCCAGCTCATACAAATGGCCTCTTAGGTGGTACAGTGCTGCAACCATATTTCTGGGCTGCAAATAGCCAGTATCTATAAAACTGCAAGTGAGAATGGAGTTTAAAATGCTTCAGTCTTCATGTCATCTGCTGCCTGATTCCATTGTCACCCCCAGCTCCATGCACCTCTGAAAGTCAGCTATAGAAGGTTGGAAGGACATCTAAGAACGGCACAAGATGTGGCATTGGCTGATAGTGCAGGTTAGGGAATATGGCAATCAGTGAAAATCACTGATGAGATCCAGCACCATGTGCTGCTGTTGAGATGGGGGGAGGATCCAATTCAATCAATATAATGAATGCACTTGCATATCCATATTAAAGTGCATTCCATTGGTTAGTCTGATGCTTTATAGGTGCTTTGCAGGGATGACCATGGTTCCCTGCTCTGTTCAGCCAGACTGCCCCATTCACTGCTCTGGTCGCTTGCCATGGTCCTCCCTCTTCAACTTACTTTGTGGAATTCGGAACCTTAGACTTCTTATTTCTTCAAAAACCCACAGCAATTCTGTCACAATAACTGTCCTGATGATTAAGGCACCTACAAATTTCCTTCAGCCACATCTTTCTGTCTCTAGCTGCCACAAAGATTTTGGAAGACATGGGTACACAAGTGCTTTCTGATGATCAGTGTTGTGAATAATCAGGCTTCTGCCCAGACATCTGGGAATAATCTCAACAATGTTACTGTTTTTCAATCACTCCAGCATTTTGGCACTAACTTAGCTAAATTTGTTGTATTTAAGGACCACTAAGACCAACGAAGCAAGTTAGTTACAACTCAGATTAACTGAGGTACTTTATGTTTACCATTAAACTTTGAATTTCAGTTAGGACTAAGGCATTGACAGCCCTAAAGATGAGTGTTGGCAGACCACAATAAATGTGAACACAGAGAATATTATACAGGAATATGGGCACAATTTTATTTAAGGGAACCCTCCACAGAGAGGGATGCTAATTATGCAAAACTACATCCCCAAAACTACATCCACCCTTATTCCAAACTGCACCAAGATGTGACAATAATAACCATGCACAAGATATGACTTAAAGCAAAAACATAAATACATTACTCTCTCCAAAATTTCAAATGACAAAGTGCAGAGACAGCTGAAGACCACGAGCCAAGGAAACATTCATACGTTCCCTTGAAGGACCAGACTGAAGACTGCCTGATCTGCACGTGCCTGCGAAATCACAGCCATCTAACCAGTCAGCTAGGAGTGATGCCAGAGTTCTTGAGAAATGGGCACCAGAGTTCCTGAGGGAGACTCTACTGAAGTGGCCAAAGATGACCATGGTTTCCATGGCATTCTGTACTCTTTGGCAGACCACAGACAGCTAAGCCTGGGAATCTCTGTTTTCTTCTAAAATTCCTAATTCCAGTTTGAATCTGAGTATGATTTGGCTACATCTTCCACACAGAAGCCTACATGTTTCTGAGAAATTATGTGTTTCCTTAGCTCTTTGCTATATTTTATGATCTTACTAATGTCCTTTTCATAGAAATAAGAAATGCTTTAATGTTTTTTTAAAAAGATTACTTCTTCCTTCCTTCCTTGCTTGTCCACCTGCCTTATTGCCATCTGCAACTTTTTTCTGCAAATATTTAATTTAGAACAAAAGTAAAGAGATTAGTGAAAAATAATAAAATCAAAGGTTTGATTACCACTCTGTCTCCTATCTATGTGGGTAATTTCCTCTACTTAGATTACAAATTTATTAGTACCAAATTACCCACTGTTGGGCACAGCCTCTCCGGCTCTAATCTCTCCAGGTCACTGCTTCTGTCTTCCTGTGTATTTCTTACCACTTACGATTTAGTTTTCTTTCTCCCAGCCAATTTGGTCACTGTTGAACTGACTAAAGAAACAAGTGAAGAAGAAAACACAGTGAAGAAACACTCATTAACTAACTTCAGTTCACATTTAGCTTTCCTGCCAGTCAGAGACATGTGATGATTCTGACATATGCCAGAACTGTTAATTTCTTTTTTATAGACTTGATAAAAATTAAATACTGAAAATGAACCTTCTACCATTATAAAATACTTTTCTTCAATCTCTTGGACATGTGAATCATGAGATAGTCTGTGATTTACTGATACTAATTTGTTACTGTACTTGATAGAAGTCTGCTTGCTAGAAATAATTCTATGGCATCTCATTGTGCAAAGAGCAATTGTGCAGTTGTGTCCCACCTGTGCTACAAAGATGCTGTGTGAGCACCTGGGAAGAGGTTATCCATTCAGAGGCCATGTTGGTACCAAAAGTGGCTTTATTTTAGTGTCAAGTTAAAACACAGACTTTTGTTTTTTTAACTAAAGCCTTTCATGTCCTATGTTTTTACTCAATGTTTATGCGCACATGTATGTGGTTTTTACCTTTTAAACTTGGTTTAAGTATTATACACTTTATTATTTCAGTGAGGCAAGTATAGGTTTACTTTGTGCAGGAGGTGAATGACAGTAAAAGCTTGCAGCAATCCTTTTTTACTTTCTGTGTGGAGAACAATTTGAAGAGGAAGTCCTACTATGACATCATAACAGAGAACCATCCTTTAATAACATCAAATAGATATATCCAAGGGAGAGCAGGAGAAAAAGAAGGAGAAGCCAAGAGAGATAGACACCAGCGAAGTGCAAGGAAAACTTTTCACTTAAAAGTGAATTCACATTTCCAACTCTACATCAGCAATAAAATTCTCATGTTCTCAGCAACAATAAAAACACTAAAGGAGTACAAATGGGATCACTACAGTTCATCTACACAATAACATACAATACTGTATATTGTAAAATAATACAGTGCACCTCTGCTGATGTGATCTCAGCCCACACAAATGCAAAGCCTTGTGTCCAATTATTATACTGTATGCATGCCTGAGCTGGTGTGGGTGTGCTCACGTTGTGTCCATTGATGATAATGAGATGGAGAATTTGTGTTTTTTGTTTTATGTGATGGTTCTTGGAATGAAACCCCTGCATATACGGAGGGTGCACTGTACATAATGTAAATCAGAATGAAATTAATAATGAACCAATCAAATGCAACCCCTCCTCATCTTCAGAAAGATATCAACAGGTCAGGGCCAGTGGATGAGGGGCAGCAACCTTACTGGTTTAAAAGCCTGAAAAGGCCATGGCTGTCTGAGGGTCTTCTAGTGTGCAAACAAACCACCTCCCTTTCCATATCAAGCAAAGCCTCTCCATTTTCTTGCTTCAAGGAAGCAGGCATCTTAGAAAAAAAATCAGCCAGCACAGATTCATGTAACACATTTTCTCCAATCATAATCCCGCTTCTCCTGAGGCCCCTTCTATTTTACTGAATCTGACAGAAAGAGAGCTGCTCACACCCTAATGAATTTGAACAACTCAAAATAATTAACTTGTTAAAGCACACAGTTAAATTCAGCATCAATGGGAAAATCTAGCGAGTTAAGCTACATCAAGGGGAAATCTAGCAAATTAATAGCTTAACAAGTTAATTGACTAGTTATAGTTAAGCTCTGAAGAGGGCTTAGTGTAGATTCCAACATTTTAGTCTTTTTGCATCTTTACCAACTCTTCTGCTTGCATTTTCAATGCTTTCTGTTCCACAGTAAATTGCGTTGCTCTCGTTTGGCTGCTCCACATTCTGCATTAAACCAGCCAAACTATGTAGGCTGAATTTGTTTATCTGTATCTGTTACTAGGTAAGGTCTAAGTTCTGTAACAATTTGTTAATAGATATCTAAATGATTCATTGATTTATCACAGAAAAGATGGTGCACAGATGTCAAATAATTACTATGTAATTTCTCCTAGGTAATATAACTCAGTGTAATAGACCACTTCAGCCTTCTCTCCCCCAATAATACTCCTGTTAGATTTCCTGGTTTAGCTGGTGCTGTCCATTCAAGCATTGGATCTAAGGATGCAACTAAAGGAAAATGAACACTTTCTGTATGTTCCAGGATTTCAGAAGAGTTTACTAAGGGGAACAACAGGGATGAGACCATTATGTGATTGATGACACTGCCACCTCATTTACTCAAGTAGATGTGATAATCTCCAGATATGTCTACTGGGCTCCTATGGAGAGTGAATAGGTTGCACCAGTACATAAATTCTAAAAGTTTAAAAGATGATTATATTTACTGTTCATGTATGTATGTGATGTTAAAAACATATCTTCCAATTCTAGGTCTAAAGGTCGCAGAACACCCTCTTGAAACTGTTCTGATTTGGGTATTAAAATCCCCACATATAAGGACAAATGCACTTGGAAAGTTCTGATTTATCTATTCTAACAGGAATGTTAAATCTTTCCATATCTTGGGAGTCATTAGTAGTCCATTAGTAGAGAGAAAATAAACATTTATACAGAGGAAGATATTCCTTGTACTACTTTAATTTGTATTGGCAAAAGATAGTTATTTTGCAAACAAAAATACACCAACTGAGATTTTCCTACTAACTCTACTGAAATAAAAAACACCAGACCACCACTTCCTCAGCCTTTCTTTGAATTCCTTATGGCTGGCTGGTGAAATGCTTTATAACCTGAGGTATAGAGGATTATGTTTGTGAGTCCAGGTCTTTTGAACACAAAGGCCCTTTCCGCACCAGACAATTAGAACGGGACAGTGCGTCCTCTCACGAAGGTCGTCTGCACCTTGGAGCAGACTAGGAGCAGACTACTTACCAGAGATCCGCACCTCAGTCCGCTCCAAAATGACCCCAAGTGGTCCTCCAGCGTGCTTTCTAAAGATCGCAAAAAACAGGTCTTTATTTTCCTGGAACGCGCCATTGCGTTCCTGCTCCCTTATGCAGATTCGCAGGCTCGCACCAATGCGAGCCTGCGATCTGCGGAGGGTGGGCTTTAGGCGTGGTGAGCTTCAGCGGTTGGTCGGGACCCACGACCAACCAGAAGCCACCATTTTGGAAGCCAGAACCACCATTTTGGAAACCGGAAGCCGCCATTTTGGAAGCCGGAGCAGTGCGGATCTACAGATCTGGCACTGCTCCGATTCACCTGGACCAAGGAGGAGCCCTGCGGAAGGGCTTCAGGGACAATCCGCGTTGTTTCAGACCCCAGAAGAAGCTGTAGGTAACGGCACAGAGCGATTCCCTCACCTCATGCAGAAAGGGCCAAGCTGTATCATATTTTTGAAGAGTTTCAATAAGTTCCTTATCTGCCACTTTGTTTCCCCAGTTTGCCAGACTCCAGGAAATTATATCAAACCATCTTTGCCTTGTATCTAGTCATTTGAAATTTCTGAAGAATGGTTTGAAAGGTTTCATGTTAGTCCTTTGACAAATGCCCTTATTATACTCTCTGACATTAAACCTGTGCTCATCTCTCAAGTTACTGCAGAAGGATTTAGTTGCTCTAGAGATGTATTGCTGCTTTGATCTGCCCAGATATATCCCATTTTGCATTTGAGGGCAAATGTATTTATTCTTGTTTACTTGTCTGTAGGATCAAACTTGACATTATTTGGATATGTAATGAAGTGCAGGATCTTGTAACTCTGATTCTTCCATCTCCTTCTACTCCAGTTACCATTTCTGAACTTCCTTTCTCTTTCTTTCTGAAATGTGGGTGGTGAAGGTTTAGAAGGCCATTGAGAGGATTTATTTTGTGGCAGTTTTAGTTCAGATAGAATCATAGAAATGTAGAGTTGGAAGAGACCACACAGGCCATCCGGTCCAACCCCCCTGCCATGCAGGAACACCCTCAAAGCACTCCCGACAGATGGCCATCTAGCCTCTGCTTAAAAACCTCCAAGGAAGGAGACTCCACTACATCCGAGGCAGCAGATTCCACTGTCGGACAGCCCTGACTGGCAGATAGCAGGTCTCTATTGTTAAATGTAAAATGTAAAAATGTAAAAATTATGGCAAACCTTTACACTTTGTACTTCGACCTTTTAAAACCTTGAATGTTCTTATATTTTAATGCTCCTTGTCATGGCCTTTGGCTAGCACAATAAATATATTGATTGACTGGCTGATTGATTGAAATTTCTACAGCTATAACTTTGCTTGACAGCTATGTAGCCACAGAAGGCAGGTCTCTGCAATCTTTCACAAAAGATGTTTCAGAGAAACTTCACAAATTTATCTGATTTAAGCTGCTACTTTTCTTGCATTTACCAAGGGAACAGTTAAAATAATAAGATGTTGCTGTAAAAAATTACAAATGTTTAAGAGTTCCTCAAGCTCTTGAGGAATATTGCAATTCTGGTGTGTGACAGAGGATATTACATTCATAACACTGACATAAATATATACTGAAGAATCATAACAGGTTATGTAGTAATTTAGAATTGTGTTGTTTTTAGAGTAACAGCCCCAAACAGCTTCAAGCTATTCCCTGAAGAGCTATAATTAGTATTTAGCAGTGCAAACATAAGAAAACAAAAAGTGCTGTTGGCTGGAACCTGTAATCTGAACCTGTGGAATGCAAGACATTTTACTCTCCCAAACAGAATAAAGTCACTGAGAGAACCACATGCACTGTATGTTTTCACTTTGGCTAGCAGCTCACACTATGAGTCTTACTTGTACTCTTCCTCAGAGAGACATATTTCTAAACATTTCTTTCACCAGAAAGATGTTTTGCAATCTTAAAATTCACACTGGGTAGTATTAAGCATTTGTATGGTCAATGATTACGATAAAAGACAATTTTAGAAATGATATTTTCACATTTCAGAGATGCAATTGTCTTATTAAAAGCCTCACAGACTCATATTCTCTGAACCAAATTCCTTCCAAATGTGAGGTATGAGAAGAAAATCAGTTTTATGAAATTATAGCCAACCTCTTTCAAAGTTTAAGCTGCACCTAACTTCCCCAAAAAGACATATTTTAAAACCTTGCTGGATTCACAAGCTAGGGTGGTAGAATTTTATGCTTGTGTGTAGGGTGGAAGTAGTGAAGCAAGACTTCTTAACCCCTTTATCCTTGGATTTATTTTCTGAGTAAAATCCCTTTCCACCTGACTTACCACCTATGGAAGAAAAATACTACAAAGTAGACATGAGATTGTGATAGGTGTGTGTCTGGCGTCCCCTCCCTACTTTTGAAATTAGGTAGCATGCAGCCTTTGAACAATAATATGGTGTACTGGGGCTACACAGATTACAATATTTGCTTTCGATCCTGATTTGGCAATTTGGAAAACAGCGCAATTTTCCTCTAAACGTTTTTGAGCCTCTGTGGCTTAATCTATTTTTTTAAAAAAATCTTTTGGTGGCCAATTTCATTCACAAATGTCAGTGCAAGCAGAAGCCAGGATCCATCTTTCTTGTCCTGAAATGAAGAGCAGATACTATGCCATTGTTTTCCTTCATCTTAACTCCCATTAACACCACTTGTGCTTCATGTCTTTCAGATTCTGAGTTTGAGAGCAGGCACAGTCTACATCCTGATTTCATGGCTGCTCTGCAAGCCTTTTTTTGTGGCTGAAATGTGGAGTAAAATTATTCAAATAGATACATTCAGAAATCCGTCTTTTCACCTTCCACTGGCTATGTGAACCAAAAAATAGCAATAACCTTCTTTCTGACTGTCAGAAAGAGACAGCACTGACAAGCATAGGATTGTGCCTGCCAAATTTCAGATAAATAGGCACAGGCTTTTGTGCCACATGCCTTTAAATGTTTCTATTTTTTAAAAAAGGGAACTGCTGATAACTTGAAATTTGCAGAGATTGTTGCCTCTTTTGAGGGGATCAAGACTGTCAGGTTTCAGAAAGTAAGTTCAAGATCTGTATACATACAGCACATGATGATGGATAAATATAGAAACAACTTGGATGCATGAGCAAGAAAAAACAATTGCAATTCAAAATTCCTATGTTTATACAAACAACCATGGGATCTGAATTTGCACGAATAACAGAAAAGAGAGCTTGGAGTAACTGTGGTTACCTCAATAATGTTAACTTGATGGCCAACAGCTGTGACAATGGTGAATTATATGTTAAGAATAATTAGGAAAAGAATAAAAAATAAAATTGCCAGTATCAGAATATTACAGCAGTTCTCCTTGCCAGAAAGGATATCGTAAGGAAAAAAAGTGCAGAAAAGGACAATCAAAATTATTGATGTCATGTTCTCTAAGAGGAAAGGTTTTAACATTTGTGGTTTTTCCACTTAGAGAAAGAAGTGACTAAGGATTGGATGTGATAGAGGTGTATATAATTATTCATGGGATCAAGAAAAGGGACAGAACATGGTATCATTAAATGAAACTCACTGTCTGAAGCTTCAAGAGAGGGAAGTGTGTGTGTGCGCGCACACAATGAGTAACTAATGTAAGGAATTCACTACTAATGATGAGTTAAAGACCACTAGCTCACATGGTTTTCAAAGTTTAGATTAGATAATGGAGGATAAACCTATTCTTGCTGTTGACAAATAATCCCTGCATCAAAATATCACAGATTATAGATTATTATTATCGTTATATGATAACTCAGGTTCAAAGGAAGTATTTTCTTGCTTGAATTAATCAGTGCTTTTATCACACTCTATGGGAAAAGATGTCAATTTGGGCCCAAATACATGTCACTATAAGGAACAATGCTGGAGACAGAGGACAGTAAACGCAAGGTATATGCTATGTTATTGCAGTCTAGGCCTACCCGGAGATATCACCTGATATCACTTTGATATCAAACAATTCGGTTTTCCCCTGCCACCCTGCTCCACGTGTTTGCGAGGCCACCGGACAAGCATGCAAACAGGCACGGCCGATAATTGCTGGACATTCCATTCCCCACCCAGGCAGGCCAGACATAGCCGGTTTGTCACTTCAGGGACCTCTGCGGCAAACACCTCATTACATATGCGTGATACTAACAAAAGCTTCCTGCCCTGAGCAGGCTACTGGACAAAGGTTGTGCTGTCCACTGGTAAGCGTGATGCATTTGCATACTGGCCACATTATTGTTGATTCGGCTATGATTCCATCATGTAAAGTTGTGACCTTTCTGAGACATTGTCTCACACCCAAAATTCATTGTTTTCCCTGAGTAAAATTCATTGTTTTCCCTGCAGTCCCAATTCACCCTATAAAAACCCCTGATTCCGAGACCTTCCTTGGATCGCTCCCGAGTTTCATCCCATCTTGCTGCTGCTTCGCTTGGTGAGCTCCCCTCAGCTAATCGAGCTGAGCTTCTTCTCTGCACCCCTGGCTTCTCCCACAAGGTCCAGGATGACGAGACAGGTGTCATATCACCCATTTCCCTCTGAAAATCCCTATCCTTAATTCAACCTCTAATCTCTTAGTTAACTGTGTGGTGTCTTTAATATTTGTTTGTATGCAATAAAACATCATTTTTTATTACTTTAAACCCGTCTGGCTGCTTGACTGACCTGATCCCGTAGATGCTGGGTTGCAAGATCCTGCTAAATTACCCTGCCTCTCGCTAGCTTATGTGAGTACTCCAGCTAATTTCCCCCAAAATTGTGTTTCATTGTTTGGTTAATTAGGTGTCCCTCCCGGGACCTCTAGTAAACAGGGTAACAGCTACACTGAAATTATTTTATTATTAAAGAGTCAGAGCACATCTCAAGAAAAATTGCTCCTGACACATCACATTTTTTTTTTTTTTAAAAAACTTGGGTTTCTGCGTGTGAAAGTTTCTTTTACTCTGGGTGCCTCAAGGTGGACAAGTGCCTAGCAGTAGTAAAAAACAACAACACCGGGTGTAAAGAAAAAAAGATGGGAGAAACAGTAGGAAAACTCACAAGTATTATAAAAGGAAGCCAATCACTAGAGCCCCATGAAATTCCAGGTCCATGATAAAAAGCCTTGGGCATCCTCTATTAGATTTTATACTCCATGTTTAGGTATGGCAGGTCTTATGTAATATCATTAGGATACTAGAAAAATAAAGTATTTTTGGTGTCTAGAATAAGTTGATACAGTTTGTACAGTCACTATTAATGAAATACTAATGGTGAATAGGCAGGTGTGTAGTAGCAGCACTAGATCTGTATCCTCATAAAGTACTTCACAGCCACAGTGTAGCATATCATTCTTAATGTAATAGAGAATGGGAGGACAGGCTCTGAAACCTAAATCAGACACTTTGGCTTTTTGCCTGGGTCGGCACACTGGCTTTCTTCTCGTTCCCACTACGCCATTCTCTCTAGTGAGCTGGATGAGAGCCAAAATGTTTGATGGACATTAATGATCAGATGTTGTGCTGTTGAGCCTCTTGTGAGAACTCTGCTTGGTGCCTCCCCTCTCATCATCACTGCCCCTTTTCATCTCTCTCGCTTCACCAGCTTTGGCACTGAAGTGTGTGTTCAAAAGTGTTGATACGAACAGAAGGCTCTCTTACCATTACAATACAACCGTCAATCTTCAAAAGGAAGTGGTGGGGGTGAGGAAGAATTTTGGATTATTCAAAAAGATCTTTAACTCCACCCCCTTTTCCAAGTATTTGAAAACTGTTAGTATCAGAGATGTATAGTGCTGTTTAGAATTCCTAGCTTGTAGTCTATGATCCTATGGGCTAGATTTTATGGAAATGTTTGAAATAAGTGAGCTTATGATGAAGATATTAGGCTCCAATCTTGTATGTAGTTAAAGTAACTTAGATTTCACTGATTTAAGACCTTTCCAGGCATCACACAGGCATCATTTTACAGGCAAGAGCATTATTTCTTATACAATGATCCTTTTAGCACTGAAAGAAAGATATTGTGTACTTTTCTAAACCTTATCATTGTGTCATCAAAGAATATTATTACTCACTAAAAGATTGCTGTGATATTACGTTGTTTCCATAAGGTTTAGGACATAGGAATAATAATTTTTATCCATCCACCTTAATTTTGTTTTATTTTGCCATATTCTTCTTGCAGCTGATTTGCTGCTCATATTCTCTTTTCTGCAACTTTCCTGAAGTCTCAAAATCAGTGGATGATATCACAAAAGCAGGGATGTAATTCCCCACTGATTTTTTCTCCTGAAGGAAGCAATGAGTAATTTTGGCAATTTTCTTCTTGCTGTGAGAAAGACTTCAAAAACTGTGTATCAATTAGGGACTTATCCTGTTTAAAATGTGTGTGCGGCTGTTTTGCAAAGAAAACAAATTTTGTTTGAGCACAGTGATTATTTTATGTATAGAAAATGTTGGTTTTTGGTGCAGAAAATACTTTCTGCACAAAATAACTACATACAAATTTTGCACAGAATAAGTGCAAAGATTCTTATCAGTACAGTATTCTTCTCATCAGGGTTTCTTAACACTAGAGAAACATATTTTCAACAATTTTTTCAAATATTTTAAAATATTCCTTCCATCCCTACACAGGAAAGCAGCTTTTTAATTCCTCTTAATTCCCTGCTGACAGCATCATTCAAAAAAGATGACAGTACAGGTAGCGAAGTTGTTGATGAGTCAGATCCTCCTGTGGCAACTCTGTTTTATTTCTAGACTCTTCTCAAGTTCAGTTACTCCAGGTTTAAGACAGAGGTTATCCAGTGAATTTACTATCCTAAATGCCTTTGAGATATGAAATTAATATGACTTTATATTATGAAATGGAAGTAATTGGATGTGGTCACAGTCTTGAAGAATTTCAGAAGTGTGTGTCAGTCATGGAAAGAAGAATATGGAGAAAAGCTTACTTAATTAGTCAGATTAGCATCCTTACATGTTCTTGTGTCCCCAGCAGAGGAATCCTCCAGTGAAGACAAATGTAAAGACCTCCCAAGTCTGAGAACAGTGAAGACATCCAGGGTACAGAAGGCTATACAACATGGCCCCAGAACCAGATAAAAGTATAAGACTCTGCAACCCGAAGTCAGATAGAGTCTGGACCCTCACACTGTCTATAGGACCAATGGCACAGGTCTGGCTTGAGGCTAAAAGCATGAGTGCATGGCTCCAAAGCAGAGCTCCTCAGAAGTAAGAGTTTTCTGCCAATCAAAGGTTCCTCTCTCACAAAGACTTAATGTTGACGTGCCTGTACCCAAGAGCAAGGTGGAGCTCATAGCCAAAAAACAAAACAAAAAAACAGTTCTGTGTCAGTTAAGCTGGGGAAAAGGCCTGTAGTTGGAATTTGTTAGCTGTCCTTCCATGGCCTGCCATCTGCTTGTGCTTGGGCTTAGCTTGTATTGGCTCTTGGAATACTCACACTTGTTTTGTTTTTCATTATTGAGGAACCTTCTTTCTTCTTAGCCTGTACAGTTTTTGACGGTTTTCTCAAAGTAGAAACAAAAAGAGTTAAAATATTTGCCACTGCCCATGAGAATGGAATTTATGAAGATTTCCATCCTTAAAAAGTCTCTGTACAAAAATACTGTTCTACATCATAACTCTATTAAGTCTAATTGCAGTGTGTGACCTCACCTGTACTGATCTTGGATTGATTCGCCTAGCTATGGGGATTGCCAGAGTGCCCACAGAAACGGAGGCCATGGGATGTGCAGGAAGCCGGCCATCACCAGGCCTGCACACCCCTGTGGGCCTTGTCCGGAGCGCCCGCACCAATGGGGGCCCTGGGATATGCAGGGAGCCAGCCATCACCAGGCCTGCACGCCCCTGCTGGCCTCGTCTGGAGCGCCCGCATTGATGGAGGCCCTGAGACGTGCAGAGAGCCAGCCATTGCCGGGACCACTGCAGGCGCCTGATCCTAAAGATTCCATTCACCTATTTTGGCACCCAGATTTGGATCCCCGAATCTCGAATCCTTGCCAAGGATTCGAGGATTTGCGGATTCAGTTGGCCCATTCCTAGGGAAAACAAATGCATGGATTTTTGGAAATCCAATTTATTGTCCAACCCATCAAAAGTCCTTCTCTTGTTTCCCCTTTACCCTTATCTGCCACTTCCTTCTTTAGTTCAATGATTCCCATGTGGATCCCAGAGAAGTTCTCAGAGTAAAGAGCTTCATGGAGCTTCAAAAAATACTTTGGAGAAAAATACTTATTTACTGATTTATTATGTACATATATATCCCATCTTTGTTCTAATAGGCACAAGAAATTGTGTATGCCTCTTGTGTATGCCTATATCAATATATTCATCATTCTAAGGTGTCATGCCCCCATCCCAGAACGCAGACAGTATCCTGCCTAACAGCCATAACAGAGAGGAATAATACTTATGGCAGTCAGTGTAGGTGGAAAAGAGAGAGCCCAGGCATCTCAGAATGGTTATATAATAAGGACTCATTAATTAGACACACAGCTGTGAAAGACTGCCTATATAAAGAGGGACCAGAATGGGAGGAAGCTGTTGCAGCCAACCATTCCTGTCGGTAGAGGCAGCCCAGCTTATGTTCAGAATCCTTGACCTTTGCCTCATCTATGGATTTTGCCACTGAACTATCTCTTTGGATTTACTGTGAACTTGGACTGCAACAAGACAACAAGGACAAACTTTGCTTGCCGGCTACTGATAAGAGGCTAATTAGGCAGCTGTAAGCCTTGTCTGGCTGCCAACATAGGACGTAAAGTTATGTAAGACATCTGTCTGTCTATCTATCTATCTATCTATCTATTTTCTGCTCCCAAAGTAAAAGGCAAAGTTTATCCAGAAGCCAGGTAGGCAGGGACAAATTTAGATTGGAACAGGAGTAGGGGGACTCATAACAGACATCGCAGGAACAGCTGGAGACTAATACATGCAGACACATGCACAAACACACACAGTGGTCCATATGGATCTGGAAGGCAGGCTGGTGGCAGAGTGTTCATGGATACACTTTTTTAAAGTTAAAGATCCCCTCACCTGCTAAATCAGAGGACTTTGTTTCTGAGATTGCTGTTCTCTATTCTTCCTTCTATTCCTCCCTCCTCGTCACACAGAGGTGATTATTTTTATTTTCACTTTATTTATTTATTTTATTATTTTTATCCTTCGCCTTTCTCACAAACATGCATGCGCAGTTCAAATTGTTTTGATAATTGCATCAGTCTGGACTGCTTGAGAGAGAAAATGAAATAGAATGGATGAAGCTAAAACTCACACACAGCCACACACACACACACACCCAAACCTCTCTGCTTAGGTAGATGTGTGAGGGAAGTAGGAATGTGGCTAATCAAAAGGCTGCCTTTTGAGTGATTAATTTCTTTAAGAATCACAACCAAAACAGGAAAGATATCTCAAGTCAACTGAGTGAGAGGAAAAGTTAGAAAATAAGAGCCAGCCTAACCCTGAATAAGTACAACAACATAAGCAAGAGTGATTTGGCTAATAAAGCTACAGTCCCTCTCTCTGAAGCCATTTCCGCACCACGATGCTCTTCCGCATCATCTCGCTGCAGTCCCAGGTCCAGAAGGGACCATGTCAGCAATGCTCCCCTCTGCACCCATTCAGTCCATGCAAAAGAGAATGCAATGGCATCATGTCTTCCTTCTGCAGTGCAGCCAGGCTTTTTCCATTGCTGTGCTACGTAAGGAAGCGTTGCCATTGCGCTTCTGCAGCTTCCACATGGCCAGAAGTGACAGGAGTGCTGCACGATCACAGACGCGAAATGGATTTTTTCTGTTTCGAGAAAACTGTGCAAGCACGATGCTCCATGACAGAATGGCAGCGGGACAGCGACGACGTCATGTGGAAGCACGACCTGCCGACTGCTGCCATCCTGTTGCAGAAACAAGACAGTGACATAGTGGGGATGCCTGAAGTTCGCCCTTGCCTGAGTTAAACTAGGCAGGGTTTTTTTTTCACTAAAATTTTAGAATAAGCTAAAAAGAATTGGACAAAACTAGCGACCTGTCATATGTGAATAACCTAATGAGCTGTATTAAATGGAGGCAGAGTTAAAGAGAAGTAATAAAAGAAGGGTAGAAATCTCTCAAACTCGCATACACATTGCTCAGACAGTTAAAGGAAATTTACTAAGTCTAATAAGAATAAGAAACTGAAGTCTCAAACAGCAACACATGTACAAACAAAGAAAAAGCTCCAGGGGAAAAAAAATTCCCATGCCTAACAGAGGGAGAGGGAGCAGGAGCACTCCTGAATCAAATGATCTTAAGCACTATCAATCTCCCCAGCCCTCAGCAGACCCTAAGTTAAGTGACTGGATAAAGCAGGAAACATGGAAATCAGTAACATTACATATAACCCTTCCTGCAAATGCTGTATTTTGAATTGCAATAGGGAATTCCTGGCATAAATTGGAAGCTACCATCCTGCCCCAGCTCTCCCCTGGCATATTGCAACATGAAGTGTCTTCTCTGGTGAAGGCAGCAGAAGCATTCAACACAATTTTTCCCACTGCAGGGAAATGTCCATTAGTCTGAAGTAATCCAGAAACCTCTAGATTACTTCGGGGTGGTGCATTCAAATCCAGAACTAAAACTACTCAATGTGAGCCAACCTGAACCACATCCAGTTGGACCAAAGCAGTTGGATTTTGCTCTGGAATTTGGACTTTGGCTGAACCAGGTGCAGAGTCCTAGTTATTAGGTGTTTTTACTGTACCGCAGTTTTGTATGACATTTGGAAGAAAAAGTGTTCTCTGTATTGGGATGTTTTTTCAATTCAAATGAGACAACAGACAAGCAGCAATCATGCTTCAATGTGTTTAAGTGCATTTAACTCCAAACTGGATTGTGGATTTGGCAGGTAAGGCTAAAGTCTGCATTTACAGACTTCACACAGAGAAAGCAGAAGAAAACTTCCCCTTCCCCCACTTTTGTAAAAAGAAAAGCCACTTCAGGAGGCTAATTAGGAGTTAACAAATGGTGGAGGCTACACACCTTATCCTTACCTTTTGGCAAGCTCTCTGGAATCAATTCATCACCAGCTACCTTTCCCTTTACAAGGTTCCAAAAACACATTCGTGCGAGAAAGCATATTTGGAAGCTTGAAGAGGGGAACAGTTGGAAGAAATAAGGTGAGGTGATTAGAGTAAGTCTGAGACTTAGTCTGCCTTTTCACTTGTTAGTTCCAAATCCCATTATCCTTAAAAAAACCCTGGGATTTTGTTACACACAATTTTACATAACGTTTAATTAGGTCCTAAGCAGAGCCACATAAAAGTTACCGGTTTCCCCCAATTATCTGACAGGTTAGGGATCAGAGAACTCTCAGAAAATAGAATTGATTAAAAAGCAGAACCCATGTATTGCACTGTGAGGCGCATGAAGGACTTAACAGAGGCTCACTTGGGACCAATCACGTGTGCACTGCTTGCTAAGTCTACCATTTGAACTGGTGTCTTTTTCCTCCACTCTCAACTCACTTTGCAAGCAGCGTGTGTGCACAAGTGGTCCCAAGCAAGCCTATGTAGGCAAGAAGAACTGATGAAAGAGCAGGACCCCCATCAAATTAATGGAACTTGTCCTTAATTTGGAAGCATCAAAAAAGCAAATTATCAGTTAAAGGAGTATCAAAAGGTGGAGGCTTGTTGTATAGTATTTGTGAGTAACGTGGTAGAACAAGGCTATTGCCCTTTCTGCACCAGGCAATTAGAACAGGGCAGTGCGTCCTCTCACGGAGGTTGTCTGCACCTTGGAGCAGACTAGGAGCAGACTACTTACCGGAGATCCATACCTCGGTCCACTCCAAAATGACCCCAAGTGGTCCTCCAGTGTGTTTTCTAAAGACCGCAAAAAACAGGTCTTTATTTTCTTGGAACGTGCCATTGTGTTCCTGCTCCCTTGTGCAGATTCACAGGCTTGCACCAATGCGAGTCTGTGATCTGCGGAGGGCGGGCTTTAGGCATGGTGAGCTTCAGCGGTTGGTCAGAACCCACAACCAACCGGAAGCCACCATTGTGGAAGCTGGAAGCCGCCGTTTTGGAAGCTGGAAGCCGCCATTTTGGAAGCCAGAGCAGTGCAGATCTACAGGCCTCGCACTGCTCCGATTTGCCCTGGACTAAGGAGGAGCCCTGCAGAAGGGCTTCCGGTACAGTCTGCGTTGCTTTGGACCCCAGAAGAAGCGGTAGGTAATGGCACGGAGCGATTCCCTCACCTCGTGAGGAAAGGGCCCATATTTATCTTTATAGAAAAGCATTTTACTCAAATCTTTTTTGAACTTCCTGTCTGACATGATTCTTGCTAACAATGATCTACAGAAAGACCTTTCAGCACTGTACTGTTATAGTGCTATTACTCCACTTCCAACATCCTGTGGAATTCTGGGGTTTGTAGTTTACTGAGGCCAACTAGCTCTCTGTCTGAGAATTCTAAATGCCTTTCCCTAAACTGCAAACCCCAGAATTCCACTGGTTGTTGACTGTGGAATAATAGCACTATAACAGTGTACTGCAGAAATGCCTTATGACAAGCATCCTTCCGTGCTGCATCAGCTCACTCAGATACATCTGATCAGACTGCTGCTTACAGCTTGGCTGGGTCAGCAGATGAAAAAATGTACCCTCTTGGCCAAGAGTAATTTTGTGTGTAACTTCTTCCTAACCAGGTTCAGGACCCAATCCAGCTCTGTACATCGCCTGGGAGGGCACAGGTAGACTGATATTTCAGTCCACCTCAACAATAATAGCAGATCCACAGCACTGTAAATGATTTTTGACGTTCCCCAAGGTTCAAAAGCAATATGATAAATGAGAAACAGCACAAGATCCAGAAGCCCAGTGGGACATATGAGACTTGCCTTATAGCCCTGTGGTTAAGGCCATAACAATCTGGACAGTATCTTTAAACTGAAGACATTTATTTTTCATCTGAAGACATGCACCAGCTTGTAAAATCAGGAAATGTAATGTGTACTATCGATCTGAAATATTTGCTTTGCTAATTAAGTTATGACAATTGTTAATGTTTTATCTTTCTGAAAGGACTAAACCATGTGCATTGCTAATAAACACTGTTGGTATTTAAACTGAGATTTCAGCTATTTAAAATTCATTGTAGGGAGTTGTATCCTGCTTTTCAGTTCAAGCTGAAGAGAGCTTTTTGATAAATTCAGATCTATACACTTACCTACCAGATTAAAATGGTTCAGTAGAAACTAATAACTTACTCATTGTCCATGAACTTCTTAGCAGCAATAAAAGGAATTAAGAAATTCTAAGAAACTATTTAACCTGTATTTCTAATTATACTGGAACTTCAAAAGGGATTTCTTTCTTTAGAATATCAAAAACTCTTTTGGTAATATATGCTTTAAAAATTCGTCCGTTTTGTAAGAATATTGAACAAAGGGGTAGTCCCATTAGCCTTTGAAGCAAAAACAACAATCTTGTGGCATCTTAAAAGCTAACAAATTTTTAGCTGGCATAAGCTTTCATAGACTGCAGACCACATATCTGATGAAGCAGGCTGCAGTCCTTGAAAGCTTTCTGCCAAAAATAACTTGTTAGTCTTTCAGGGACTAAAATTTCTTTGAATCCTACCCTGCAACTCCTACAAATTTGCTGTTGTTTTGTTGTTGCCGCGACTGTGTGCTTTCAAGTCTTTTCAACTTATGGTGACCCTAAGGGCAAACCTATCATGCAGTTTTCTTAGCAAGATTTGTTCAGATGGGGTTTGCCTTTGCTTTCCATTCAGCCAGAGAGAGTTGCCCTAGCTCACCTAGTGGTTTCCCATGGCTGAGTGGAGATTTGAACCCTGGTCTCCAGTTATAGTACAATACTCATACAGCTACACCATGCTGGCTCATTACAAATTAGACTAGTAACTTTGCATTTTTGTTTTTTGTTTTAGGAACTTCTAGTTACTTTATGACTAAAAGAGGCACTTCTATGTTTCTCTAACAATGAAAGACTTATAGCAACCTGTATTGTGTACGAATTTAAAAATCTTAATAAATGCAGCTTGCCATTGTCATATTCCCAGGTGTTAAATACAAAACTGTTGTTTTAAAAAAGATTCACCTTTCCCTAATGTCAAAGAAGAGAAAAATTCTGCTTCACAGATTCAAGATGGGAAAAAAACAAATTATTTTGGTTACAACTTGCAGGTACTTCTACTATTTTTTTAAAAAAAATAAAGTACCTTATGATTAAAAAAAAATAAAATATGTATTATTTATGTATTTTCACATTTCACATTGATGTGGATACAATTTAATACCTATTAGTTTGAGTTTAATTAACCTTTGAATTTTACACAGATACCCTAAATTAAAAATTACCAAAAAGGAAAAAATAAATTCATAGGTTTACTAAAGCTAATTGATCCTTCTTCAACCTCTGCTGGAAAACAATAGCTGTTATTTCCTCTTTTTTTTTAATCGATAAACAAATGATCATTTCTTGTTATCTCCTACTTACCCTTTGTTGGAGTTACTACATAAGCTAACATAAACTTCTTTACAATCAGATGTGTTTCTACCTTGAAGTTCTTTCTGCTTTCTTTGATTTCCTCAATTCTGTCATAATATTGGTACGTTCAATGATGTTTTTTTCTGAATATTTTAACACACTTTGAGTTTCTATGTTAGTATCTATCTAGTTAATTACGTTAAAGTATATATAATCCTAGATGAATCTGTAATCAAATTTTGCCAGTTCTGAGAAAGTTCATCACTGGTTCCCATTCTTCCACATTTTTCTCTATTACCTTTCCCTTGATATGACTTGTTAGAGAATCATGTTCTTTCATTTCTAATAGTTTAATTAACCATTCTTCTATCTCTGGGATAGCTTCATTTTCCACAGTCTGGCAAATTGAATTCTGGCTGCATTGGTCAAATATAAAAGCACTTTCCAGAATTTTCTTACAAATGTCTCTAAATTTTGAGTCATGTTCAGTAGAAAAAGTTCTGGATTTAATGGGAATTTATACTAAATGATCTCCATTATTATTGAATTACTTTAACTCAGTACTTCTTTGTTATAAGGCAGGACCACTACCAGTAAAAAAATGAACTTATTTTGTCTTGGCATTTCAACACTTATTTTTTCCAGTTTTGTACATTTTATCCAATTTTACCAGCATTAAACATCATCTGTATATCATTTTCAGGTGATTCTCTTTCATATGTTGAGAGAGTGTACATTTATCTGTTTTCTTCCAGCATGTTTCCCAGTGTTCTAATTGAATTTCATGCCCAATGTTTTGGGACCATCCAATCATAACCTCTTTTATGGTTTCCTCTTCCAGATTCCATTGAACAGTAGTTTATAAATTTTAGACATGGAGAGTTTGGAACTGTCAAATGTAATTTTTTCTAGTTCATTCATGTTATGTTCCAAGTTGAATTCCAATTTTAAATCCATTTTAAATCTTTCTGAAAATTGCATATATGGAAACAATTAACCTTTAATTCCAATCAGTTCTTGCTCTCTTCTTGTCCTGGTAATTCCCTGTAGGTTATACATTAGGAGGTCTTTATATGTTACCCAAACTCTTTTATAACGAGTCCACCTTCCATAAAATGCTGCTTGCAGGGAGATCCAAACAGGAATTTTTCTCTATGTTTCAGTTTTGCATAACATCCAAATTCTCAATAACGATTTCCTAATGAAATATTTTGGAATTCTTTGTCCACCTTTGCCTTCCTGGAACACATACAGGCATGCCAGCTGAAGACCTGGGCCTTCCAGATTTAACATTCTTGTGTTTTGTAGTGTTATCCAATCAGAAATCCAGGTCAGTCCACTAGCATAACAGTAAAGTTTCAAATCAGACCACAACTTCCTCTATGTTTTTTTTTTTTAATCAGTTAGATTTTTCCATCTGATTCTTGGATTTTTTTTCATTCTCAGATGAATTTTGTCAGTTCACTCTGTCATTTCTGAAAGGGTTTATCATTCATTGTAACTAGTACATTTTGAAATAGAAAATTAATTTTAGGTAAAATGTTCATTTTTACTGTTGTGATCCTGCTTAACAGGGATAAATGAAGTTTTGACCATCTTTCTAATTTTTTATTTCTTTCCAAGCTCTTTCAGAGTTATTGTCCAAAAGTCCTGTGTTGAGATCCAAATTCCAAAATACTGCACTTTCTTTTCCAATTTAAATCCTGATTTCTTTATTAACTCTTCTTCTTTCTGATTTCTCATATTCTTAGTAAGAAATCCTGTTTTTCTTATTCTAAATCCTGCAACCTTGGCAATGTCTTTCATTTTTTTTCATTAATTTTTCAATATTCTTCAATAATTTTCAATGGAATCTTCTAAAAATATCATCAGGTCATCTGTGAATGCTCTCAATTTATAAATTTGACCTTTGATTTTAACTCCTCTTATTTCTGAATCTCAAATCTAAGCAGCAACTTATACTAATTGTGCAAAGCTTTGCAGATGAGCAGTCATACCTCATAACCCCCTTTTAACTGGACCAATAATTTGCTCCAGCTACCACCAGCTTCCAAACATGTGGCTGATTTTTGTGTCTGATAAAAGTACAAGACATGATAGCGTTCTTTCCTTTTAACCAGGCCTCTGGCACAGTATTTGTGCTCTCAGAATACCTACACGCCCTTCTGGACAGTCTCACAGTTTGTTCACTATTTTCTATTAATAAGGCAGCTGCAGATTTAGGCTTCAGCTTCTGCAAATGCAAACAGCTAATTACAGTTTATTTCACACTTTTCTCTATGACAGCTTCAGGGCAAGGAAAATGAAAACAGGAGATAAGAGAGCTTTCCAAAAACAAGGACTAGTCCCAGGAGCTCAAACAATCTGCTGGCTAGGTCCTAATTTTAATTTACTCAGTCTTCATGAGGAGTGTAAATAATATAAATTGTAGAATTCTACTACAAAAAGCGTTTGATGCAGGAATTACTGGTTCATCTGTGCAACCAACAATAATTCAAACAATGCCAAATGATGCTCAAAGAAGTTTGGCTTCTTTAATTTGTAAACGTTTATATCATGCTGCTGGGGAAGAGCTTCAGCTGGGGACTCTGAGCCACTGCTTTTTGTGGGAGAATTTCTAGTCAGAAATTGTGACCACACTCTGTATTAAATCATTTACAATATCTGTAAAATGATAGGATTATCATCAACAGGATTAGTAGAAACCTTTGAGCTCTATACTGCTGGAAATCAACTGTGTTAATTTCTTTCCTCATTTCCTCACTATTTGATTAAAAAATGTCTGTTGACTGGAAAATTGCAAGTGAGATGAAATAGAAATCCAAGATTATTCTCTCCTTATGTCTTACAATTTTTTATAACTTACACTTCAGGATTACTGGATTTGGAGTGTAAATAATTCTCTGGAATGATTTCATAAATTATATGTGCTGCCTGGAGTCCTTGCTGAGTGTGCTGAAATGAAGTTTCAGAGAAAAGCATACCTTCCAACATTTTACAGGTAAAAGTGGGACATGTGTGGCCAAGCAATGAGTGTAGTCAAAGATGGTTAAGAAAAACTCACAATCTAGGAGAGGCTGTAGCATTTTGCTTTTGCCGGAGCTTACTGGACAGTGCAAGATTTGAGCCCCTCATCTCCTCTCCTCTCTTCTCCCCACCCCACCTGAGTCAACTGAGAACAAAATACTTTTATATTTCAAACTTAATTTGTAACAACTGAAATAAGTTGAGGACAAAGGAAGAAAGTGGGAGAAGGCTAGAGGAACTGGGACATTTTCAAAGCAGCTGAAAAAAAATGGAACAATGGAGGATTAATTTCAACTGTCCCTGCCAAATTGGGAGGGTATGGAGAAGGCTGTATGATTGCTGGAATCTCTAGAACCTTGTGTATGCCAACAACATCATTGGTGTGAAAAGTTATAGTCTGGACAACAACATGCAGCCTGTTTCCCACAGCTCCTTCCCACCATGATTCTGTTGGCAGTAGGGAATGTAGTAAGGAAGTCTTTTCCTTTTAATTCTCCTTTGAAATTGATATTGACCCTTCATTTCAAAGTTCACAAACTATCATTCACATTTGTGGATAGTGGATCTCTCACTATTTGCATTGTGTTTCTCTTCACTGCATTCCCATCATTTCACCATCTGCAGAAATCAATGAGAAATCAATTTTTCACAAGTCTTTTTTGGAAGGAGAATCATTACAAACACAACAAGGACCATTGTCTATTCAAGAAAGAGTGCCAGGGTTCAGCAAAGTGGCAAAACAGAAGGAATCTAGACATGGTAAATCCTTTATACATTCTTTCTACTGAAAGATTCGGCAATGAATTTAAAAAGAATCCCGCTGGATCAGAACAAAGGCCTAGCTCAGCATTCAGTTCCCACAGTAGCCAACTGGATGCCTATGAGAAGTCCACAAATCAGATATGAGCACAAGAACACTCTCCCATTTGTGTTCCTCAGCTACTGAGACGTACTGCCTCTGATATGGGAGTAGAAATTGCCATCCTGACAAGTAACCATCTAGAGTCGTCTTCTCTATAGTCGTCTCCAATCCCTTTTAAAGCTATTAAGATTAAATTCAAATGAGCAAATGAGGATATTAAAATGAAAGAATCATCACTACCAAATGTGGGAGAGCATTCCACAGTTTAAATATGTGCTATGTGGACAACTGTATCCTTTTTTTTCTGTCCTTACTACACAGTTACTATATAAGTCTAATGTTTGTTTACAAAGCAGTAACATAAAGAATAAGCCTTTCGGAAATCCATTTCTCCTGGCTGTTTTTAAAACCCAAGTGCTACAATCCAACTGGCAGAATTTAAAGGAATTCTAAGCCCTATTTAGATTACATGCTTTCCAAAGATACAGTAAAAACAAAGTTGAATTGGAATGTTAGAACTAAAAGAAACAACAAAAAGAGGAGTGCATACTTGGCCAGAAAATGAATAGGCACTGTTAAAGAGATCTATTAGAGTCTTGCCATTCAAACTCATGGAGAGTTATCTGTATTTTAGACCACTGATTTCAATACGGTTAGCTATACATGCCGGGACTCTCTAAAAATGCACAGTTTAGCATTAGAGATGAAATATAACTTCCATTGGACAAATATCCCTGCTTTTAAAGGGCTATGTAATGGAGAGAAATCCAGAAGACTTCCCATTGGTGTTCTGCTCTAAAAGGAAAGTGTACCTGTTAAAGGTACAGTGCCACCTGCAAAAAAATATTTTTTTATTGCTATATTACCTGCTTTACATTCTCGAGAGCAGAGGTCATGCAGCTTTCAAATCACTGTGACAAAAGAATGCATGCAACGTCTGTTTTATTACGACATAAATGACATGAAGAGATCTAGTCTTTCACATCACTACAACTTCGAATGATTAATTTTTGTCTGGTAGTATGGAGGGCATTACAGTTTTCCCCCACTTATCTAACAGGGTAGGAACGGGAGCACTGTCAGAAAACAGAATTTGTTGAAAAGCAGAACCCATGTACTATAGTTTAGGGAGTATGGAGGAGGTACAGAGGCTCACTTGGGACTGACCATGCATGTGTGCTGCTTGCAAAGTCTCTCAGCTAGCTTAGCATTTTTTCCCCTCTCCTAGCTCACTTTGCAGACAGCACACACGTATGAGTGGCTCTAAGTGAACCTCCATGTGCAAGAAGAACTAATGAAAGAGCAGAACCCCCAACAAATTAATGAAACTTGTCCTTAATTTGGATGCGTCAAAAGAGTGAGTCATCAGATAGTGGGGAACAAATCCATTCCTGTATTGTTTTAAAAGAGGCTTAAACCTTATCTTTTTCTACAAGAACATTAAACTATTGTCTCTCAAATGAGCCTGCCTCACATGAGCACTGCACATACCACAGGTTCATTATATGGTGACCACGGAGCAACCTGAACTACTGATCCTACTGCCAGCAACAGATACAACACTGCCCATGCCTCCTGTATATTCATATACTGGCATGGGCATCCTCAGGTAGCATCCCAGTGCGTAAGTCACTGCTTGAACATAGGATTACATGCCTCCTGAATTTGCTATAGGCTCCAATAATGTGAAAAGTCATAATGCCAAGATCTGTGATCATGCTCAAAAGCCACTGATCTAACCCAACTGTGCTTCATTCAGACTGCACAAAGATGTTTAGATTTGACTGTAATTTAGAAAAAAGTGAAGCAGGGTCAACATCTCCCTGACTCAATTAAAAAAACAACTGGTACCATAAAACACCACTATCAGTCTTTCACAATCCTTTTTAAATAGCAACAATATGTATCTTGACAAATTTCATTTTACAGTTTGCAAATGTTCAAATAGTGTGTTTTTGGGTACATACTGTTCTGACACCATTCTCAAAGGCCTGGCGTGTTAAAGATGCAGGTCCATCCACTGTCTTCCCATCATCATCGGGACCCCAGCTGGCACTGTAGATGTGTATGTGCTGGGGATTGAGGCTAAGTGATTTTGCTTCTACCATGTCTGTAACATCACCATCAAGCATCCGTACTCCTTAAAAAGAAAAACGACACATTTGATGGATTTATTAAATTTATACAGCTGCCCCTCAACAAATATTTTTCTGCATATTTGCAGAAGACAAACAGTCTAAAATACAGAATAACCTAACTTAAAACAGCAATAAAATCAAACATTAATATGTTCCTTCTCACGGAAACAGCATGAAACAATTACCAGCTCAAATTAAAAACAACATGGAAATAATAAGATTCCAAGAAGCTTCAATAATCTGGGTGAATGAGAAGATATCACTTAATGCTGAGAAGAACGTATAGAAGGCACTAGACCAGCCTTCCTTTTTTTCTTCCATAGGCAGGGTGCCACCCTTAAGAAGTCCCTCCTCCTGGAATCTGTCAGTTAAGCTAGACTGAAAATTGTTTACACCATTTTCTAGATTAAAATTAGCATCTTAAATTGGACTGAGGAGTGGAATGGAAGTCAGTACAGCTGGCAAAATACTGGCACAACATCCTTAAAGCAAACAATTTTCTCTATTTTTATGTTCAGTCATGTTGATTCTTGCTCCTTTATCCAATTTGTTTAAAAGCTTTCTTGTCCTGAGAGGTCACCGTTATACCAATGTTACATATACAATAGAGAATATAAACCAATAAAATACAAAACAACAACTTAGTAGCCATCAGCAGCAAATATTTATATATTTATTTCTGATATATATTTATTTAAACGCTGTCTTGTTTTTCTGTCCAAAGAGATCACATATGGCAACTCCCAATATATAGTAATATAACAGAAAAGAATGGTGTAACAGCAGCCATAAGTGGGAAAAGGTAAAGCAATAACAGAGAAGAATAAAAACTGCCAGAACATTACAACCCAGTGCCTTGACCTGATGCCTTAAAACACGCGGGGAGAAAGCTAAGTATGTCTTCAGGGGCAACAAATTTCCAAGTTTTGATGCCACTACTTAAAAAGTCCTAATTTGGACAGCTACACAATGTATTTCACATAGTGCTGGGACACATAATAAGGGTTTTCACTCAAGGATGTTCACAGGAAAGCAATTTGTCTCTTTACAATCTTGACATCAGGGGTCAGTCATGTTGCACAGTTGGTGACCGCACAATGTAAATGTACAATGCTGGGGTGAACTCCCAACATGCAGTCCACAGCACAGGTATACAAATTATAACCACAATGTTGACTACAACCACACAGAATTGTGGGAAAACTGTTTTTTTTAATTTAAAACTTAAATTTAAATCAGTATTTTTATATATATCACTAAATACCAAATTTCTGAGTTCTCGTTTAAAATTAACTTTAAAATTAAATATCACAATATACCATTTAATAAAGTTACATTCTCATAACAATCAATTAATGGCTCTGCCATCCCTACACATCTCAAGTTACCTACAATCGAAAACAAAAAGGCAGGAACAGTTGCATTTATGGTTCCACTCATGAATAAAAATGACAGCAGGACAGTGGAAGATGAGATGCAATTGTAGATCTTTTGAGACCAATGTACAGACTTACTATTGAGATTTAATAATAAAAATTAAAAGTTTGTTAAAAAGTGAGTATTAAAAAACAAAAGAAGGAAAATGGTATGGTGTTCAGACGATCTAAGTTTTGGCCTTTGAGGATTGGTTTGAGGACCCACCACCACCTACATCTGTATGGTTCCTGCACGCTTTCTCTGTCTGTTGTCATCTCTGCTCCCCTTGGGAACTATCCCAGGTTTAATGTCTATATAAAAGACACCCAAGAATGGATGGGTGGTTGCTATGTAAGTACATATGTTTTATGAACAGCATTCATCCAACAGTGTTTCAACAGCAAATGTGAAACAGATGCAGGCCAGAATTCTGTTGGTGTTTTACTGCTGTGTGCCTTCAAGTTGTTTCTGAATTATGGCAACTCCAAGAAGATCATATGATAGGGTGTTTTCGGCAGGATTTGTTCAGAGGGAGTTTGCCTTTGCCTTCCTCTGAGCCTGAGAGAGTGTAACTTGCTCAAGGCCACCTGGTGGGTTTCCATAACTGATTGCAGATTTGAAGGCTGATTTCCAGAACCATAGTCCACTTCTCAATTCACTACCTCATACTGGCGTGCGGTGGCTTATGAACACATAAATTCCCCTATGAACGTGATTAGACATTTTTTGTCTAATATAGAATGTCTGCACTGAGTTCAAGGTTGTGGGAACAAAGTTATGTATGAGGCACCATTGTGCATAAATGTATATGGATTCACATTTTGCATGGGTGCACATGCACATTTGATTGTGCAGTCAGCTGCATATTTGTTGTCTTTATTCAGTTGTGCACCACTGTCATTCAACCTAAGTGTTGCCTAGCACAATCAATGCATACCTCTGCAAGTGGAGATTTATGCTACACAATCCTGAAGTAGGATATTGCTCCTCAACTAGTAAAACTAAGGATTAAATGCAATTATTCTTCCCACCTAGAGCAGACTCACTGAACACCTGTTGACTTACCACATTCCCATTGATTTGATGTGTTTATTCCAGTTTGAAGCGATAATTAGATTTGATGCAAGTGCTCTTAAGTGGATGTGAGCAATTTAATTCTTATCTGCTACTTCCTAAATTAAGAAAAAGAGAGTAATCTAAAAGTTCACACAAGCTATACCTGCTTAGATGTTGTAGACAGAATTCTACTGATTTGTAAGTCAATTTATTTTAGTCATTAGATATGCCTCATTGTTTAAAAAATTGTAAAGAAGTTACGGGAGAAACTATATTTTAGTCAACAATTTAAACTGGAGTTTTCTGCTGTTGATTTAAATCAATGATTTCAATAGTCTTAATTTATTATCTATCTATCTATTTAAAGTATTTCTGTATTGTCTCCAGCCAACAAGGGCTCCCATGGCAATGAACAAATAAAAACCAACTAAAACAATACAAAGATGAAAACACTTTTAAAACACATTAAAATACTCTGTAAAAACTCCAAAAAGCAGTTTAAAATCCTGCCTAGAATCCAATCTTAAAACAGTTAAAATGGCAAATTCAAACAGCAACTGCTGTGAGGAATAGCACTGTTTTGACTACCCACTGAAAGCTTAAAAGAGATGGGGCTAACCTAACTTCCTTGGGTGGAGAGTTCCACAGCTAAGGTACTGCTACAGAGAAAGCTCTGTTACATGTATCCACCAACCTAACTTCACAAGGTGTTGGGACAGACATCAGGGCCTCATCTGAAGATCTCAAATTTCTGGCAGGCTCAAATCAGGGGAGTTAGTCTTTCACATAACCTGGCCCCAAGTCATTTCGGGCTTTGTAGGTCAACTCCAGCACCTTGAATTTTGCTCAGAAGCAAACTGGAAGCAAATCTATTTTGAAACTATGGTTCTTTTTTCAGTGCTGGAACTCACACGATGGTGGCTAACAAAAATTTTAAGTCGTCTCTACAGCACTATGCTGCAAAGACATTGTAGTGGAATTAAATCGGTGAGTGCCTTGTCGATAAATTGGTAACTGATCATTTTGGCTTCAAACTGCCATCATCAAGTTAAGAGAAGGGAACTACATTAAAGGGCACAACAGGGAGGGTATCAAGAGCCCTGACAGAAGTGACATTGGAAATCTTAAGACAGTGACAAGACATAATTAATTTTGCAATTTAGATTGGAAGGTCTGGAGAAAATATAAGCACAAATCTACCATTAATTGTATACAATATCTAAAATTTCTCATGATTCAAAGAATGACACTAAAGATCTATATTTAGATCTATGTCAATTGACTGATTTCCTGATAATGTTGTTTCTATGATTCTCGAGATTTAAATTAAAAGTCTCAGCAGAATGTACAGAAAAATCATGTCTTGGTAAACCCACACTAAACACAGTGAACTATTTTTTCCTCTTGTTTAATAAGTATGCTTCTATTTATAAACCAAATTAGCATCTTTTAATTAAAAAAACATAACAGCTTTGTTCCCGTCTTTGGTATAAATTAGCCTGAACGTTTATCCAGTTCTTAAACTTCCAATTAACACACAGCAATTCTACCTACCTCCAATTCTAATCAATTTGAAACTGCATGAACACCCTGTGAAGTTCACACAAAACACTGTTCTTGCTTTAGGAGATAATACTTGTCCAAATACAGATCTCACTGTGAACTTTAAAAAAGGAATACACATTATTTCAGGTTTGATTTCTTTATATTTTAGTCTAAGGATGAAAATTCCCAGAAGAATGTCAAAAAATTAATCAGCCGTAGAAGCTGAATGTATGAAACGGCTGTTTGCTGAGTGATTGGTCTGTGCTGTCTGATCTGGCAGCAATACTCCAAAGTCTCAAGAAAAGAGCTTTCCAAGCCCTGCTATCTGAGATCTTTTCCAGCGTGTAGTATGATGAACTAGCAGTACAGTGAGCCAGTACAGATGGTGAACCATTAACTACTCCTTTCCTACAGTCTGACACAGCTACAGTTGGACAGCCAAATCTTGGCTTTATAAATTCAAGATATGAATAAATTTCCTGCTTTTGAACAAAGACATTTCAGCATCGCTTTCAAATAAGAAGAAAAACAACCCAGGGATCCTTTCACAATTTTAGCACTATGATTCCAGTTTGGCTGCCATGGCAACAACCTGAGGAATTCTTGGGTCTGTAATTTGGTCAGAAGCACTAAGTCTCTCTGGGTGAGAATACTAAATACCTCTCTATAAACTGCAAATCCTATCATACTATAGCATATTGCTACTGCAGTTAAAATGGAACCATGGAGTACATATGATACACATGCATAATTGGAAAGGCATTTCGTAGGAACTTTGACACTGAGAGAAAGAAGGCGATAGCATAAATTTTCATAGACCTAAGTGTGCTCCATTGATGCAACTGATGAAGACTTAAGCTTACAAAAGCTTATGTTAGCAACTTCTTTCTCTTTGTCTCAAAGGTGCTATGAGATCTCCTTGTATACCTATCCAGATTAACATGATTATGTCTTTGAATACAAAATTTTTTATACAGTAGAGTCTCAATTATCCATCCTTCGGTCATCCGACATTCCGGATTATCCGACGTTGTGGCTGCTTGGGGGCGTGGCTGTAGGCATTTCCATGCCCCCAGACACGCCCAGATATGCCCCAGACACGCCCCCGAACACGGCGGCCGCTACGGGCCTCCGGATTATCCAACATTTTTGGCTATCTGACTATCAGCCCACCCGTTTATGTTGGATAATCAAGACTCTACTGTAGATACATACACATAACCATACATACATAATTATGTAGTGAGAAAGGGCCCCAAGTAAATGCAGTTACTATAGTGTCCCCTTCTGTCTGAGGTACGTAACTGTGTGTGAAGTGTTTAGGGATCCCCATAAAGGACATGACATAAAGGACATCAGGCCCTGGGCCAAATCTGAACATCTTCTGGTCCCAATATGGCCCTTTGGGCTTCACCAAAGGGCCAGACTTCATCCTCGCTGCACCATCATTTGGTATAGATATGCAAAGAATATTCAATATTTAAAACATGATTAAAAATTCAAGTGCTGAGAAACACAAGAAGGATCCTAGACTGGTGAAAATCTTTGCAGTTTAGAACTTGCGCTGCATAACCCTCCAACATTTTCTGGATAGGAAGCAGCATTTTCTGCAAGACAGTTTTATTTCTGCACAGAAATATTATTTTCTACCCAGAAAACACTTTTATTTGCACAAAAAACAAACAAACAAAAAACCCACCAAATGCATATTTTGTTCCAACTAGTCCTAAACTGTGGATAATTTTTGAAAACTCCATCGTTTTCAGAGACCTTCTCATAGTAAGAAGAAAATTGCTAAATTACTTATTGCGTCATTTGAAAACTAATTTTTTTGGGGGGGGGGAATCACCTCCCTATTTGATGGACTCTAAGTCTGTGAATGGGCTTCCTCCCATTCTTAAAGGCTGGCAGGCCTCTCCTTGGGCTTAGTTACAGGCTATAAGGGCTATAGACTAAAATATATCTGTAACTTTGATCCCTCTTTTCCTTTTGGCCTCATCCACTGCTGGAATGGGCCCCTTAAGAAATTATTTTGAAATTAAATTGAATTTAAATTGGGCAATGGTGTCTACTTGCTGACATGTCAGTGGGGTAGCAAATCCACTCTAGGTATTAGTCTGAATTTTTAATGAACTACCCAAGGTGCTGAACCATAATCCATAAGTAGATGGAGCCACCTGCTGCCACTGCCCCAGGCCAAAACAGGTTCTCCATTCTGGCATGAGTAATTTTAACAATTTTCTTTTCACTGCAAGAAAGCCTTTTTTCAGTTTTTGAGGCCAATTCACAATTTGGAACTTATTCTACCCAACATTCGCACATGATTTCTGTGCAAAACAACCATTTGCTCAAAATAAGTCCCAAACTGTGAAGATTTTTGTCAGGGTTTTTCAACTATTCTCCAAATATTTTCAACTATTCTTTCCAACACCAGGTTGTGGTCCTTGTAGAATGGAACAGGGGGCTGAGACGGAGAGATAAAATAGCATATGTGGGGGAACGCAGTAGATTGTTTTTAAAAAATCAAGAACACCTTAAGCTATTGTACATTTTGAAATATTAGTCCACAGGAAGTTGTAACTAACTGGCAATGCCGTTAGCTGATCTACTGCATCATTATATGCTACCGGATATTAACAAAAATGAGTTGCTGGGCTAGACGAATTGTTGATATGGCCCAGTGAGGCAGTTTTATTATACAATGTTTGCCATTTTCATTTTTTTTTTTACAGTGATAGCACATAGGAATGTTTTAATAGCAACAGAAAGCTCCTTTATTGTTCTTCCATTATTGTTTTGGAAGTTGCAATGGGATTTAGATGCTTTGTTACTTGGCTAGTTTGATTCTTGAGTGCAAAACAATTTCTCTGAGTTATGATGAAACAGATGTACATAGTCTCTCCAGTTACAAAGAATTCTTTTTCTCTCCTGTAAGCTTAAGTGAGCCTGGAATTTAATGTTATGAACACGCCTGGCTGCCACTAAAGACGGCAAACCTATGTCTCCTTTTCCTTCTACGGCAACCCTTGCAATTGCCAGAGCTACAAAGTGTATAAGGAAATATATTGTATTCCTCTGCTTTTCACAAGCAGCTGTCAATGAACTGGACTATTCACATAATTGGCCTTTACTGCAGTGGAGATAAACTCTTTTCCATGAGCAGAAGCCTGAGAAGTTTAAAACCCTTTGACAAGAAGGAGTGTTCATAACATTCAAATCCTGAAAATCCTCCTCCAGTTGCGGCTGCCACGAAGAAGTGTGATTTCAGTCCAGTGAACAAGGTGCTTGTGGCACATGCTCCTTCTTTTTAGAAAAAAAATTATGTTGTGGGGGCCATTGCCACAGCCATATGGCAAAGATCTACACCCACACTGTGTGGCAGATTTGGGTGTGATAAGGCATAAAGTTGGCCACTTCTTATCTAAGGTAACAGAATAAATGCACACGTTTTAAGAGAGGAAGCGAAGGGTTTTTCTTCCCTAGTTTTGTTTTGAAAAAACTACTCAAATTATACTTTTTTCTGGCTTTCAATTTGTTTCTTCAAATTGCTCATTTCATCTTACAATCCTAGCTGTGGTTATCTCTTCCCTTCTCTTCACCATCCTCATATACACTGAATGATTTGGATTGTGAGTCCGCAGACACTTTCCTAAACATAACATCTTCTTACAACAAGATGAGAAATGGAATAAGACTGCTTTTATTTAGGGGCCAACCCATCCTAGAAGGAGAAAAGTTTATCACTATGTCATGCTTAAAAAGGACAATTTTTCTATCTTTCACACTCTTCTGAATCTACTACTACTGCATAATGTTGTGTTAGAAGCTTAGGAATAAAACTGGCTGCTATCTAACAAAGATGGGAGAGGAGAGCAGAGCAGGGGAAGGAGAGACTTTCACTTCATAGTATTTACCCCCTAATTCTCTAGTGTACTATAAACTGTTAAGAGTTACAAGTGGGTCAATTTCCCCTCTCTTCTTCTCTCCCCTTCTACTTTCTATAATTCAGCATTCACAACCACAGATGCAATATCTCAACTCCCATGGTTTGACTGACTTCCTGTTCCTTTTAGACCCTCTTACTGGGCAGAAGCGAGAACTGCCCACAAGATTTTAGTGCAACTGTGACTGACCATCATTGTGCCTCATCTTGTGAAAAACCCTCCATGTATACCATACTCTTATTTCCAGAATTATGCAGAAAAATGATGCATAGCATTACCTTGTATAAATTGGAAAATTGCATGGGTAATAATGAAGTCACTTTCTAGCAAGTAACTTTCAATTTATGACACTATTGTTGATCAGTAGGGAAATTCTACTTAAGTGACAAAGCATGAAAAAGTTGAGCCCAACACTTGCACACTCTGTTAATATTCTGTTGCAAATATAATTCATTATATTAAATATGCCAAAAGTCATTTGAAAGGTTAAACTGCTATATTACATAGGCAAAGGCAGATAACAGTGTAGTCTTATTCTTAACCTATGCCAGGTAGACAAGGTTAAGACACTGACTGAGGAGTATGTGCCACTTAATTCAGTAGGGCTTACTTACAAGTAAGCATTTATATGAATGTTTACAGTTACAAATCCAGACACCCCTTCTCTGCCCCTTGTTCTCTACTAGCCACTATATGGTTATATCAGGAACAGTGGTATCAAGAGACTGGTGAGTTTTAAGGGGGCTGGTGGCTGCTGTGTGAGGGAAGTGTTGAATTCCTCCCTCTGCAATGGCAAAAAAGAAAGATGTAAGAGAGAGGAGGTGACAAGAGAGAGCTCTGAAAATCTGGAATATTGTCAGGTACAGAAGAAGTGTCCTACTCACAACTGATAATGGTAAAAAGGAAATATGAGAAGACTAGACTTGATAACACTATTATTTATTAAATGTTCTATGACATATTTTAAGTTATTAAATAGGACTTTTAAGATCACTGTGATCATGTTCCCCAAGTTCATATTTTATCACCTTTTATTTGTATTGTGCCAAATTTAATAGTTCTTTGGCTCCTCTTGTGGCTTGCAAATCAAACACAATCCATACCCTTTTTCCCTCAAAGCTACCTGAAATAAAAAGGTAATTCTCACCCAATCCCACCATCACCACCACAACCACCACAATAACAACAACAAGCAATCATCACTGTAAGATACAGTGGTCTCTAAAATTACTTCAGTTTTTTCCCTTTGTTCTTCTTTACTTTATAGAAATCACAGTGTCCTTTCAGAAATACAAAATACAGAAATCTTGTTCAGGTTAATGGAAACATGAGCAGAACTGGAAAGGGACATATGGAAGAGTATGTATCAAGGATATTCTAGATACAGTTTTCATCTACCAAATAGTTTTTCTAATGAACTATTGTTCCATTCCTTCCGTTTTTTTTTTTGAGGGAACAGAGTGTACATATTGGGCTTATATTGTACGTATAAATAGCCCTATGAATTGCAATGTATTTTTGCTTATATGTATTGTGAGTGAATGTGCTCACATTCAATCCATAGTTGCACATACTGGGACCATAAGCAATCAACATATCAGCTGGCACTTGAATGAAATCAAAAGATACATGTCCTGATGCCTACCTTTACATATTTTATTTTCAGTAGTAAAAACTTGTAAAAATGAAAACATAGATTGTCCATCTATAAATGTATATAGTAATTCATATATTCCTCAGACATCTAAAGTATGTAGGCGAAGCTATACACTTCCGAGTAATCTAGCAAGGATTCCACAGGTGTCTACTGAAATCAAATGAAACACTGCACCAAAAAAAAAAAGGAGAGAGAGAGAGAGAGAGACGGAGACAACAAGCTATAAAGTGGAGCCTAAGCTATACAGTGTATTAACTTCCAGCATGATTAGGGCGTTTATCACAGATTGCCTAAACATAGCAAGGTATTTTTAAAGCTGAAGTTATGTTAAAATGGGGGGGCATATAAATGTACTCTGATAGTTTTCTAACATGACTTTTGATAGCATATTGCAGAATATAGAAATGAGAGGAGTAGCATGTCCTTACATAAGTGTGCTGAGTAAGAAAAAGTCACTGGGTTCAATGAAACTTACTCCCAAGTAACTCTGTGTAGGATTTCTTCTGCATACACACTTACCAGAGATTACAGCCTAGTGAACAAAGTCAGACTCGAGTATTGCATTGATAAATTATTATTTTGATGATATGAAGTAGTTATACTTACCTCCAATTCTGGCATTAAATGCAATTCCTACTATACAATGTGAATTGTTTGCTGTAGCTGCCACTTCTCCAGCACAACGGGTTCCATGTCTGTGGGCAGAAGAGATATTTAAAGTAAGTAGCATTAATCACTCAGAGACAGATATTGCCAGTTATCTAATAGCTTTGATCTTGCTCATCCTAAGGCTATGTTTCACTTCTAGCAATCTCACCTTCAGTATGCACATTTAGATACACACTGCACTCTGAGACTTCATTTAAACTATTTCCTGAGCCACCACTGTTTATTCATAATGTTACCTTCTGACCAAATCCACATTTAATGACTAGCATTATGATCTTACTGTCACTTCGTCAATGTCAATAGTTTATTCAAACGTAGCAAGAAATCAGCATGTTATAACAACACTTTGGCCTTTTCCACACCGGGCGACGGAATCGCCCCGCGCCGCTACTCACCGGACCTTTTGGCTCCCTTGTCCGGTCCACGGCGCTCCAGAGCATTGCGTGCTCATCAATATGCACTGCTCCGGCATCCCAAATGGCAGCTTCCGGTTGGTCGAGCGTCTTGACCAACCGCTGAAGCTTGCCAGCCTAAAACTTGCCCCCAGGCAGATCGCAAGCTTGCATTGGTGCGAGTCTGCGAATCTGCATAAGGGAGCAGGCTTGCAGTGGCGTGCTCCGTGCTTCTGAAAGACCGGAAAAATCAGGTCTTTCAAAAGCACGCTGGAGGACCACTTGGGATCGTTCCGGACTGGACTGAGGTGCAGATCTATGTTAAATAGATCCGACCCAGTCCAGTCCAAGGTGCAGACTTCCTCCTTGGAGGACGGACTGCGCCATTTCAAAAACCCCATGTGGAAAAGGCCATTAAGTCAATGCCATAAAGGAAATGTGTCAAGAAGCTCAAAGGGATACTTTTAAGCAACTCAGTAGCTAAAGTATACATTTTACAAAGCACTTCTATATATGATAAATATGTTTGTACCATGGTGCTACACTTCTCCAATCTTTGTTCCTTCTGGGAAAAAAAAGCCTTAGTTGCTTTAGGCCACTGACTACTTATAAGGATGGGGTTTTCAATGTACCATGAACCTCAAACAGCTGGAAGTCAGGTTAATTCATTCAAATAGAGAAAACAAATCTGTATATATTGATGAGATTATAAGTCAATATATTCATTTACCAAAAAGCATACATGCTCTGGATTGAGATATTTATCTGTCTGGAAGCCAATCAGATACTTAAGTCACCCTGTTCATATAAACTTATTTGGTGAAGATGTTCCTTCTCACCAGCCAAGATAACTCTTAATCCTTGCAGTTGCAAATAAATGGCTGAAAATGTAATTGCATTTGAAAACCTTTTCAAACAACAGCCATAATCTGTTATTAAACTACACAATCATACTCTTTCTTTTAATCTGAATAACTGTAAAAAGGTGAAGAAGCTAATAGATTTTCTTAAATGGTATAAAGTTCTCATGGTTATGCAACTGGGTCAACTTGTTTTCTGCCAAGTCTAGGGTGGATTTCAGGACAAAGTAATCTACCTATTCATAGAGAACAACTATTATTTTTATATACATACACATACGCATAATATTTATATATTTATAGTGTAATACACAGCTCTGTTTTTCTGTGAAGGTGAAACAAGATGTTGCAAAAGCAGTCAGTGGTTGTAATGCAAAGTGTGACTAAATAATATCAATAAGATTACATGGAATGCCTATTACTAAAACTGCAATCTAAGTTTATGCACCAACTACAGAGGCAAAAAAGGTAGAAACTGAAAGATTCTATGCTGGCATCCAAGAAGGAATTTATCGCATAAAAAACCAGGACAGGTAATTGAAATTTTAAAAAAAAAAAGAACCAGAGCAGAACTTAAAAATGCCTGAGACTTTGGTCTCAGATCAAGACATAAAACAGGAAAATAATTTACTGGTTTCGGGAGGCCAACATTTCTTCATGGCAAAGACATTATTCAGGCAATCAAACAGATGACTATACACATTGATATCACCAAATGACAGAAATCAAAACGACTACATAATTGGAAACAGACTCAGAGGCTCCATTCTCCCTGCAAAATCAAGACCAGGAGCATCCTAACTGTGGCACCGACCAAGGACTTCTGATTTCAAAAATCAAAGAAAAGCTTTAAAAGTAGATTACACCAATTACAGTGTCAAAATACAATTTAAATACTATCCCTGTAGAATTTAATGATTCTGTAGAAAAAAAGATTTATGTTACTAAGAGATGAAATTTAGAGTGAAAAAAGGAATACTATCAGGGAAGAATACAAAAAGACACCATACATGGTCAAAAGAAAGAAAAGCCTCATTGGATGACAGATGAAAATTCTTCAAATGTTAAGCAAAAGGAAAAGGCGTCAGAGCTATCCTGAACTGTTCAGTGACTAATATGTAGGAGAAAAAGAAGCATTATAATAACGAGTGCAAAGAAATAGAAGAAGGTAACAGCAACAAAAAAGAAAGAACAAGAGACTCAGGGCCTTTCCATACTACATTGTTATAGTGCTGTTATTCCACTTTTAAAATCCTATGGAATTCTGGGGTTTGTAGTTTACTGAGGCCAAAGAGCTCTGTGGCTAAGAATTTTAAATGCCCCTTTCTAAACCACAAACCCCAGGATTCCACAGGATGTTGAAAGTGGAATAACAGCACTATGGCAGTGTAGTATGGAAATGCCCTCAGTGCAAATTTGAACGAAGTAGAGATGCTGAATAAGTGAATGGGTCTTAAAGCAAATCAGGCCTGAACTCTCATTAGAAGCAAAGATAATTAAACTGAGTCTGTCCATACTTTGGATACATCATAAAATAATGTGATTCACTGGAAAAAATGATAATACCAGGTAACGTGAAAAAAAATCACCAGGAACAAATAGTAAGCAATAGAGCTTTTTCAAGCTACAAAGACAGAATCTATTCAAATTCTAACAAAAATTTGCCAACAAATATAGAAAACACACCAATGGCCCACAGACTGGAAGCACTCACTATATTTTCCAGTTCCCAAGAAAGGGGGCACTGGGGATTGTACTGATCTCCCATGCAAGCGAAGTGATGCTCAAGATTTTAGAACAAAGACTTTTGCCATATGAGCAATGAAACATGACAGATGTCCAAATTGGGTAACAAAAAGGAAAAGGCACTGAAGATCATATTCAAAGGGATGCTGGTTAATGTAGTGCACCACAGAATTTTGAAGAAAATCAGGTTGTGCTTAATATATTATAGCAATGCCTTTGATTTTGTAGATTGTAAAACACTATGGATCACTCTAACAGAAATAGGTGTGCCACAACATTTGATCCTCCAGAGGCATATTCTATATTCTGGACAAGAAGTTACTTTCAAGACATGGTTTCTCATTAACGAGCACAGACAAGGCGGCATTTTATCAACCCATCTTTTTAATTTATACGCAGAACAACGGCAAAGTGGGATTAGAGTGAGGCAGTATGAAGATTGGGGGAAGAAACACCAACTACTTAAGATACATAGATAATACCATATTACTAGCTGAAGATAGTAAAGATGCTGAACAACTACTGATGAAAGTTGAGGAAGAAAGTGCAAAGAACAGTTACCACAGATGATTTACCTAATGTTAATGTGGATGATGAAGACATTGAAACAGCTCAAGATTTCTATACTCTGGTTCAGTCAGCAATCCAAATGGAGACCATAGTCACAAAATCAGATGAAGATTAGGACTTGGAAAGACAGCTATGAAGGATAGATAAAATCTTCAAGTTCAAAGACATATCATTAATTATCAAAGTCAGAATCATCCCCACCATAGTATTTCTATGTCGGATTGTGAAAGCTGGACAGCAAAGAAAGCTGACAGGCAAAAAAGAAATACAAACAAAAATCATGAGATGGCATGATTCACTGGAAAAGACTCAAATCTCAAACTTAAACCTGTCTTGACAGAAAAAAACAACAATAACAAAAACAAAATAAATGCTGAGGGTTGAAGGATTTGTCCCTTGTTACTTTCTGAAACTGGCTTCAATAAAATAAAAACAGTTTGCTTACCTACAACTGTAGTTATTCAAATGGTTATTTCTGTAGTCATTTGCACAGGCTCCATGCCCGCACAGAGCCTGAGTTAAGCAGAGAAGAGTTTTGGCAAGTGTCTGACAAACACATGATTGTATGCTTAGAGAGGCATAGTTTCTATCTTCCCACTCAGTTTCAAAATTCCGACTAATGCAGTGGCTACCAAAAAGAGACATGAAGCACAAACAGTTGCATTTGAACAACTGCAATGGGGCAAAAACAGGAAATGTGTGACTGCTAAGATCAACAGTTGCAGGTAAGCAACCTGTTCTTCTTTTTCATGGCCAACATGCAATTTCGTACATTTATTTAGGTGAGCATGTCCTTCAGAAAAAGAAATGTCTGCCACAGACAAGACAACAGCCAACAAATGCTAAACAAATGTTAATGATTGGGTACAGGTGGCAATGTGACAGAAGTCTGACCTACCACTCAATCATTTCAAAGAAAACCTATAGATCAGAGTGGACAAGTACTGATGGGCAGGGCCATTTTCTCCTCCCACCATAGCCTCTTGTTACCCTGTTTACTGGGGGTCCCGCAAGGGACACCAAAATGTGCTGAACTATAGTTGGGGAAAATTAGCTCAGAGCACTGCTTTAGCGTTACGAGAGGCAGGGTAACTTAGCAGGATCTTGTAATCCAGTGTTTACGGGGTCAGGCCAAGTCAAGGAGCAGACCGGTTTGAAAATAATGAATGATCTTTATTAAATACAGGCACACAATGTAAGGAACACAAGCACACAGATAACTAAGGAAAATAAAGGTGTGAGTAAGATAGCCGGATTTTCAGAGGGATAGTTGGTTTGGGTGATACGACACCTGTTCCTGAAGCCTGGAAGAAGATGGAGAGCGATGCTGGGGTTCGGTGTATCTCAGCACGTGGAGCTGAGGGGAAGCTCACCAAGCAATGCGGCTGTCATGGGCCCGGACCCGGCTGAGCTCGCTGTCGCCTCGGAGGCCGCCGCCGATGTGGGGGAAGGCCCGGATGCCTCGGAGACTGCCGCCGACACAGGGAAAGGCCCGGACACCTCGGAGGCCGCCGCGGGGGAAGGCCCGGATGCCTCGGAGGCCGCCGCTGACGCGGGGGAAGGCCCGGATGCCTCGGAGGTCACCACCAATGTGGGGGAAGGCCCGGACGCCTTGGGGGCCGTTGCCGATGACGTGGGAGGAGGCCCAGCCATCGTGGAGGCTGCCACCAATGCAGGGGGAGGCCCGGACGCCTCGGAGGCTGCTGCTGCCGCAGATGGCCTCGTTAGCAGAGCCGGGGGCGGCCCAGGGCTCACCTCGGCAGTCGGGGCACCTGCAGGCTTGCCGAGGTGGTGGGCCCCGGCCTCAGTCCAGGGACTCCGCCCACCTGCAGCTCCGACTCAGAGGAGACAGCCGCCCCACCTCCCGCATTCCGGCAGCGATGGCAGGGGAAAGAAGCAGTCCACCGGTCCTGGTGGCTGCTGGAGAAGCGGCTGCGGGCTGAGAGTTCTCAGCTGTGAGGCCAGGTGGCAGGCTGAGGGCTCTCAGCTGTGAGCCTGCACCTGATTGGTTGCCGGTGGGCCAGGGGGTACTTAGGACGGGTGCTGGGAGGGGAGGACCACGGAGCAACAACCGTTGGTCTTCCGCCTCCTCCTCTGCCTGTGTCCGGATCCAGCCCCTCCCTCCAGCAACCGCGTCCAGTCTCCCTGATGGCCAAGTACTTTGTCTGTGCTTGGGTGAAGTAACCCTTTCTTGCTTTAGGAAATAGCCTGCATTTACTTTGGGACCTAACCTTTGCTTTGGGACTGATTTACATTTGTGCTGGGGCTTGTCTGTGGGGGAGCTGTGGCCCTCTGATCACTGGCTGCTAATAAACACTGTCAACTCCAGCCACTCGCCCCGCGTCTGCTTGGCCTCCGCCCGCCAGTGACAGCGGCAGTAAGACGGTTGGAACTTGGGAGCGAAATGAGGAAGGTCTCGGAATCAAGGGTTTTTATAGGGAGAAGTGTGACTGCAGGCTATGCCTTACTCGGGGACAACAATGAGTTTTGGGTGTGAGACAATGTCTCCAAAAGGTCACAATTTAGCATGATTGAGTTAAGCCTGAATAGACAAAGAGGTAGACTGTATGCAAATGCTCAGTGCTTGGCATTTAAGCTTCCAGCTTGCCAAGTTACCTGCTTGGGGCAGGGAGTCCATTGTAAACAGCGTGCATACATAATGAGGGTGTTTGCAGAGAGGTCTCCTAAAGCGGTGATCTGGCTATTTCTGGCCTGCCTGTATTGTCTTGGGATATTGCAGCGTCTGATGGCCGAGCCTAGTTCTATGCTTGTCCGGGGGCCTCACAAACATGTGGAGAGGGATGGTGGAAGAAAGCCAAATTACTGATATCAAAGTGATATCTAGTGCTATCATCAGGTAGGCCTAAACTGCAGTAACACTCTCCTAATGTGACTATGGCCAAATCTCATGGGTTTTGATGAATGGGAATAGTAGGGGGGATGCAAATGAAAATGCCACATTTCTGCGTTGGTTTGAATGATTTGGTTAAATATTTTTCAGCTTTGGAGAGTATCCATAGGAGCTTGGAGGCTGCAAAATGGATCTCAGGGCCTTCTTGTGGCAATAGTTTCCCTAGCCCTTATGTAGATGTTGCAGCTGCTCTGGCAGAATTTGTCTGGAGCAGAGAGTTTAGCCAATTGTAAGGATGCCAAGATATTCATAGACATTCGCCTTCTCAAAAAGAAAGAATGTGCTGACAATCTGAGATACATACTGTGTGTGTGTGTATGTGTACATACAAAATTTTGCTGCCTTCCCCAAAAATCCAGAAATGTGAGAGGGTTATACAATTCACAAATTTCATAGTTGATCTCGTTTTTTAAGGCAACAAGATTTTTGCACATAGAGAAATATATTTTGCACAACGACCACTGTTTTCTAAACAGATGTTGGATTTTTTTGAAAATAAAAATTGTTACACACAGAAATCCTCCCTGAAAAAGTTCCAAAATGCAAGAGAGAGAGACAGAGAGAGACAGAGAGAGAGAGAAACAGAGAGACAGAGAGAGAGATCTCATCCAGTGGGAATAAAACTTTCAAGATAAGTTGTTTTTGCATGTGAGAACAGAATAAGTGAAGATTTGCATCTATTTGGTAAGACACATCACTAGCTGAGGAAAGGTAAGGAGAAAAAATATCTTCAGAATAAGATTCTCAATGGAAGTATCTGTTTTGCCTCCTGAATAAATTAATCCCCATACTTTTCAATATGGGACAAAGAATATAAGTAGAGCCACGCAGGATCAGAACAAAGGTCCACCTAGTTTAATATTCTGTTCATATAATGGCCAATCTGCTGTGATTCACTCCCAGGAAATGAATGTCCTTACATCCTCCACCTCAAGTTTCCCAGCAATGAATATGCATATTTCCTCTGATACTGGAGATAACATATATACACTGATGGCTGTATCCATGAATTTATCCAATACTCTTTTAAAGCCATCCAAGTTGGCAGCTGTAACTATATTCTGTGGCAGTGAATTTCCCACTTTAATCTATCTTGAATCTTTTCCCATTCAACTTCAGGGGATGATTTCAGTTTCTTGCATTAGGAGACAAGGAGCCAATTTGAGACAAAGTACAACTTGCCTCAGAAATCTGCACATTTGCCATGCATTTCAGAGAAAATAAACACAAAACTGTGTATACATTTAAAACAATGTGAACAGCTGAAATGTTCAAAATTGAAAACTTTTATAAACATGCTTTAGTCAACAAGGAAATGTGTACAACATGTCCTCTGTATATGCAGGGGTTCTGTTTCAGGAACCCCATGTAGGAAAAAAAAAGCAGGTGTCAAATCCCATTTTAGTCAACACATGTAGCGTGCTTGTGCCCTTGCACCCATCACATCCACTGACTATAACGGGAGCAACATTTTGCATGACCTCACATTTATATATGCAGAGGTCATGCCAGAAGAAAGTGTACTGTATAAAACATGTACATATATTAGGAAAAATTTATAATATATGGATTTCCCGCAGGAAGTAAAATTGCATTCTTTAGCTTTAGAAGCTACATGGAATATACTTTTTGAAGGCATAGAACTATTTATATTTGTGGACTGTGCAGAGACCATGAAGAATTAGCCAGACTGGATGTTTTTCTGATTGTTTGGCAGTACTATCATTATTACTAATTGCCCGATAGGTGCCTGAATGTATGCCAGTACTATTGAGTGCAAATATCCTTCAGTCAGGTTTTCAGTAAATCAAACCTACAGCCTCATACATGCTATTCAACAATCTCTTTTTCTCACTCCATCATTCCTGGAATGGGTTCTAGATAAATCTCTATATGTGTACCTGACAGCCTCTGCCCTGGTATGTATCGTATGTCAGAAACAATTTGTCTTTGTGATCAAGAGGTAAATTTGACTTTAAAGAAAAAGTGGGCAATGTAAAGTCGAAGGTTTTCATGGCTGGAATCCATAGGTTCTTGTGGGTTTTCTGGGCTTTGAGGCCGTGTTCTATTAGTATTCACTCCTGATGTTTCACCTGTATCTGTGGCTGGCATCTTCATAGGATCTGGTGGCATGGAAATGAGACAGAATATATATACTTGTGTAGTCCCTGGGTGGCAGAAAGCAATTTGCATATGTTACAGTTGGCCTCTGTGATAGCCTATTGTTAAATGGGATATTCCCCAGGGCTGTATTGTTAGTCAGGGGATATGCATAACAGTGCGTTAATTACATTACAATGCATTATATTGTTTCTTGCAGAGGGACCTCCAGAGTCTGGGTGGTGTTCATTAGCATATTTTTGAGTCTTGGTTTTAGTGTTCTTCAGTACTGGTAGCTAAATTTTGTTTACTTTCTGCGTTTCTTCTTTCCTGTTGAAATTGTCTGTGTGTTTATGGTTTTCAATGGCCTCTCTGTGTAGTAGTTGTCAGAATGGTCCAGAATTTCTGGGCTTTCAAAAAGCATTCTGTGTCCAGCTTGGTTTATAACATGTTCTGCTATTGCTGATTTTTCTGGCTGGATTGGTCTGCAGTGTCTTTCATGTTCTTTAATTCGTGTTTGGATGTTGTGTTTTGTAGTCCCTATGTAGACCTGCCCACAGCTGCAAGGTATGCGGTAAACTCCAGCAGAAGTTAGAGGATCCCTCTTGTCCTTTGCTTGAACGTAGCACTTGTTGAATTTTCTTGGTTGGTCTCTAGATTGGAGGTTATGTTTCTTCAGCAATTTCCCTATACAGTCAGTGACCCCTTTGATGTATGGTAAAAACAGATTCCCTTTGGTTGGCCGCTTATCTTCACTTCTGTGGTTTTTTCTGGGTCTTGAGGCTCTTTTGATATCTGAACTGGAGTAACCATTGGCCTGTGGAACCCAGTTTAGATTCAATTCATCTTTCAGGAGGTGGGGTTTACAGATTCTTTTTGCACGGTCTACCAGTGGCCAATGTACTTAAGTGCAATGATATTGAACCAAAAATGTGAGAAAGATAGCTTTGGAAAAGTTTGGAAAAGCCATTGAGGGTTTTCCTGCATGGCAGGGGGTTGGACTGGATGGCCCTTGTGGTCTCTTCCAACTCTACATTTCTATGATTCTATGAAAGTCTAAGGAATTTAAGGATACTGTCATGTTTGTGCTATCACAACATCAAATAACTGCATCGAGTCAATTGTGCAAATGTTGCTTAGTGTTTCATTAAATGCAATCAAGTTTTCATGTTCGCTATGAAGTAAAATGCATATCCATGTTACAGAACTGTAAACCTTTCAGTAGATTATCTGTATCAAAATAAACTGTGTGTATCACTTTCCATTTGCATTAGTGAGATTTTCGCTGTGTTCCAAAAATCTAAATACTAATTTGATTTATTAAGGCTTTTGCTAATGCATTCTCTTTTTTTCTTATCCTGCTTTCTGTTTTCAACTTCTTTAAACTTCTTACTGCAGTTACCTTACTCAGATTTGTTTCCTTATTCTCTAACTTAACGTATATCTTTAAGGCTTTTATTAAGGCTTTTGCAGTGCAATTATACAAATGTTCACGGAATTCAGTGGGATTCAACCCTCCATATGTGTGTTTAAGATGCAGCCATATTCAGATCAATTCTGAAATCACTCCTAGAAAAATCTTCAGATTAATAATTGATTCTTAGTTGCTTTTCGCTGTATCTGTTTTTCAGTGTTGTCTAATGCATATATACCTAGCAAAATATTCTGAATTACATTCTTAAAATTATAAATAATTTATTCAACCAACAGGATAAAATTTAACCTGATGCAATGATAAGCTGTTACACACGACTACTATATTAGCTTTATCTACCCAAGAGTTAATGTATGAGACCAGAGTAGAATCCCATAGGAGCTTAAGTGCTTAGCAGAAGAGTACTTTATAAGGTGGCATAAGAAGGCATCCAGTAGCTCTATGTGCAAGGGCTTTATCCAAGGGCCAGTTTTCTGTCTCACGCTTCAGTTCAGGTCCATGCCCCACCTCCTCTCACACATCAAAACCACCTCTGTCCTTTCCATACTCCCTAGTAAGTATGTTGGCATAGCTTTCCGCTCCACCAGCATTAGTATGAGCCCAGTCCAAGTTTTATGGCCACTTATATTTCTGATAGAGACAATCAATCAATCAATCAATCAATCAATCAATCAATGTATTCCAGCCCTTTAATGTCCACAAAATGTTAGCTGATCCTGATAATTAAAAATATAAATAAAAACCAGAGAATTCTTAATGAAGCATTGGAAAGGCAATACAAATGAAAGACTGGTATTTAGAGGGAACATATAAAATGGTAACACAAGAGTCGTTTGGTGGTAACATGATAAAGAATAAAGCACAGTAAAAAAGCAGCAAGTCCATACAAAAGTATTAATCTTGTTATGCTGATGTAGTCATTTTGATGCTTTTACAGCAATAAAGAAATTCTCAAATAATACACTGAAGTAAACCCTCCAATTTGTGGTTTCCTATGCTCTGCAAATGAATTTGCATAGAAAAGAATGCTGGCAAAAAGAGAATCACAAATATTCGTGTTATTAGCCGTCTGCCCCAAGTACGTCAGTAATGTTTGTGCAGCTGCCTTGAAAGAATTTCAAGGGATTATATGTTATTTTCCTCTGCCTTCTTTGCTCATCCACCTGCTGCCTTGGATGATAACTTCCTTGGAAGCAGAAACGGCACACATGGCACCAGAGCACTGTTCATTGTTGAGGAAAAGCAGTGCTACCTTAGTTATTGATGATAATAAAATCCTAGCAACAGGATTTGCTGAAGCAGATAAAAGATGGAAGGATGAGAGCGAGAATATATGTACTATTAAGAAGAACTCTCAGTTTAAGAGAAGAATTAACAAATCTGTTCAAATGCAAATATAAAGTATCTGTCTTAATTTATGTGCCATCTAAGCAGACTCCAGTCTATATTATAAATTATTATGACTGCTTTGATCTATATTTTCCTTTGTTCTTTCAGTCCCTTCTGTTTCCTTTCCCTCTGCATATTGTGACCAGCCGTGCAGCTAAGAATTTTTATTTTACTTTATTTTATTTTAAGAATTTTTGTATTACCTCTTAGCCCGCAAAGGCTCCTGAGGTGATGAACAAATAAAAAACACTTGTAACAACACAAACATAAAAGCATTTTTAAAACACATTAAAATATCTTGTAAAAACTCCTAAAATCAGTCTAGAAAAACAAACACAGAATCCAGCTTTAAAACAGTTAAAACACTGATTTCAAACACTGAATGCTATTAAAAGCAGCACTGTTTTGGCTCCTGCCACAGCTTAAAAGAGATCAGGCCAAACTAACTCCCTTGGTAAGGAGATCGATACTCAAGGAGAGAAAGCCTGGTTACATGTATCCACCAACCTTCACAAAATGTTGGGGCACACAACAGGTCTTCCTCTGAAGATCTCAAATTTATGGTAGGAGGAGGCAGTATTTCAAATATCCTGACCCCAAAAGGCTTTGTAGGTCAACATCAGCACTGAATTGAGTACAGAAGCAAACTGGAAGCCTGTGCAGTTCTTGTAAGACCAATGGTCACTAAAGTGCATACCAGAGACCAGTCTTCCAGTTTTCAAAGACAGCCCCACGTAGAGGGCATTACAGTAGTCTGATCAGGAGGTAACTAAGGCATGAACCAATGTGGCCAGATCTGCCTTCCCCAAGAAAGGGTACAGCTGGTGTACCAGTCGAAGGTGGGCAATGTTCTAGCCACCACAGCAATTTGGCAATCCTGGAGCAGTGCTGGATCCAAGAGCACCCCCAAGCTGCAAACCTGATCTTTCAGAGGGAGTGCAACCCCATCCAGAACAGGCTGCAGTTCCAATCCCAAGCTGATTTTCCTACTGACTGGCAGCACATCACATCTGGATTGGCCTCAGTCACCAACATCCAGTCTGTTACTGCATCCATGCTACAATTCAGTACTACCACAGCCTCTTTGGCATCAGTTGTAAAGGAGAGACAGAGCTGGATATCATCAGCATACTGATGACTACCAGCCCCAAATCTCTGGATCACTTTGCCCAGTGGCTTCCTGTAAATGTTGAAAAGTATAGGGGACAATATGGATTCCTGTGGTTAATGGCCAAAAGGATAAACAAAAGTTGCCAAGAACCACCCTTTAGGAACATTCAGCCAAGAAAGACCAGAACCATTGCAAAGCAATGCACCCAAGTCTCATATCAGCCGAATGATCCAGAATGATACGATAATCAATAGTATTAAATGCCACTGAAATATCCAGGAAGACCCCCCCCCCAAAAAAACACTCCCCCTGCCCAACTCTCAGTGTACGTGTTGTATAGGGAAAAGCCAACCAAAGCTGTTTCTGTCCCATAACCTGACTTGAATGCTGAATGGAACGGATCCAAGTAACCTGCTTAATCCAAGAAAGCTTGGAGTTGTGTTGTCTTCACTTGCTATCGGACCTTACTTAGAAAGGTGAGATCAGAGAACGGTTGAAAACTTCCTAGGGAGGCGGGGTCCAATGAAGTTTTTTTTTTCAACAAAGTTGTTACAGTTGCTTGTTTTTAGAGAGGCTGGAACATAGTCTTCTTTCAAGGAAACATTTACAACCTTTACCACCCAACTGGGCAGTCCTCCCACAGCAGATTTAATTAGTCAGGATAGAAATGAATCTAGCAGACAAGTGGCTGGCCTCCAAGCAACTTGTCCACATCATCACGTTGAACAAATTTAAACTCATCCATCAAAACAGGACAAATACATGCCTCAGTGGCTTCACCAGACTCAACTTTCAATGTGGAGTCCAAATCAGAACAAACCTGTAACAATTTTTTTTCTGCAAAGTATTTAGCTAGTTCATCACAGTGCTCCTCTGAGGAATCCTCGTCAATACTCTGAGGCCCAGGATGTAATAATGGTGACACTGGCTGCCTCTGTGCCTGTGATAAAATCTTGTATCAACCGGTGTTTCTGTGTCAGAAGCTGAAGAGGAAATCTCATTCATTGTTCTATACGAACCCTGCAGAGGAAACGGTACCATGCTTCCTCTGTTTTGGAAGAAAATAATTACATTAGAAGAATGACAGAAACATGGTTAATCTGCTGTCATTTCTTAACAACTGGGAGAAATTTACTTGAGGTTAACGGATGGCATGTCTTTTTGCCTCCCATGCAGGTGAGCTTTCTCGTTCACCTTCTCCTGCTGAAACAGAAAAAGGGGATTGTGGGTTAATTTTCCACCCAAAATGAATGGAACATTGTTTTCATTTGGGCTAAAACTATATTAATTCTTTTTCTAAACTAAGCTCTAGTTTGCACACATACACACCCAGTAAAGTTGAATTGCAGTTAACTCTGTCTAATGTATATTCTCTTATATACTATACTATGCTGTCTCTTTACCCTCCTATAAGAAAGGATTTATTTCTTAGAAATCTACTTAATTCTTCAGTGGTTCTTTTGGTGCTGGCTTCTATGAAATCCACTGCAGTTATCTGAAATGACTATTAATCATGCTTTGTGCATCTATTTATTCTTCCTTCAAAATGTATCCAATCATTCAGCATACAGAAACCAATGCATACAGTCCTTCAATTTGCTTAGCAACACCACTCTATTCAATGCAGAAAATTAATGAACTAACAGCCATGTTTAGATGTTGCATCAAGCTGGAATTAAGATAATTTCAGATTATTGATGGGTTGGTGCACTAATATACATTCCTTCAGTCACTCCAGCTTTCAGTAGGAGCTGCTAAACAACAGAGAAGTGACTGTCTAGTTTGTCTCACACTGAACAAGCCAGAGAGTCCAGTGCTTGTTCCATGATTGTTCTAGAGGTCTGAAGTTTGCTTAGCTTCTCTTGCTGCCAGTGGGAGTGTTGGTCAGCATAGTTGTGTTTGCTGGCTTGTCTGCAAGATGGCAGATTTCTCCTGAGTTCTAGCTTATTGTGATTCCAAACATGAGCATTAGTTGTTTAATTCTGCATCACCAGTAGGAGCAGTACAGTGGAGGAGCACATGGGAGAGGGCCTTCTTGGCTGTAGCAACTCATCTGTGAAAAGTTCTCCCCTTTCTGTTGTGCGCCAGGTTAAGACAAGGTGATTTACTAAAGCCTTTGGGGCTTAATTTATTTAAAGGATAAATGCGGTGCTTTTCTTTCTTTTCTTTTAAAAAACACTCTTTTTGTCAGTTTAAACTTACTTGAATTTTTTTAATATGTTTTCACCTTGCTTAATTTGCTTATTATTTTAATTTGGAATTGTTTAAGTTGTTTATATTTTAAGTGTTTGCTGACCTAAGACCTCATGATAAAAGGGGAAAGTTAAAAATAGTTAAATAAATAAATTTTGCACTGAGCAGAATACTATTGCTCAACAAGTTAGAGATCCCATGGAAACCTAGCAGTAAATCTTGTGAATGTGTACAAATGTCTAACTCTTCATAGAGTTTAACTGGGAAGTACAATGGACCTTTGTTATAAGCGACCTCTGGATATGCAAATTTAAGCAATCCTGGACCTATAATGGTAGTGATGTGTGCACAAATGTGCTGAAGCATCCGCATGCACGTTGCTGCCATTTAATAACAAGGAACACAAGCCCCTGCAATTTCTCCCATTTGGAGGCAGTTTTGGAATGGAACCCCAACAGATGCAGAAAGTCCACTGTGTAATACAAAATTGCAAGAGGAAATTAGTTTTAGCATGATGCAAATATTTTCCTGGATCCTACCTTAGATATTAATTTCAACACTTAGAATGTACACAGTGGCATTTAATTACATTACTGAACAGAACAGAAGAGCTAGCTTTACAGTTCATCCAACAGATCGTACAGTCAACTTTGTAATGGTCTGCTAATCCAGAGTTACATGCTTTGCTATCAACACTACTGTCTTAATATATGTGTGTCCTTAGGCAAGAAATTGGAAAGCAAACCCCTGTTTAACGACAAACTTTTTCTTAATGACAAAAGCCAGTTAAACTGACGTAAGTGAATTCAAGATTATATACTTTAATTGATGGCTCACTGCTTTTCAGACATTTCCCCAAGCTATACAGTTAAATGAACCTATGGAAATTAGGCTAATGAGCACAGAATCTAACTACTCTTTCTTTCTTACCAGTTTAGATTAAATGTTCTTTTTCAGTTCAACACTAAGAGAAAATCCTATCCATATCTATGCAGAAGTAAACTCTACTCAGTTGCCTCACCAAATTAAGCAGTATAGGATTACAACTGTAACATTCTACAGCAGTAACATCAAAATTATGACTGTTAACTTGGTTGATTAACCCTCAGTCAGGCAAATAGGATATTTTGGTTCCCAGAGTCATATTTTGTTGCAGAATTCACACAGATCTATAGCTACAAGTTAGTTTACAACACCGTCAACTGAAGAATTATAAAATGTTTTCAAATTCCAGCCAACCTGCAGGGTTTGGTCTTGTTTTGCAAAGAAAAAGAATAAAGAAGTGCTAACAGCTGCTCAGAACAAAGATTTCGCCACATGTAAACATCTGTTTCTTGATCTGGTTGTTTGATTATTGTGGAATACTCTTTTGCCTTGTTTCCATACCTACAAACATTCCTGAGGACATGAGGCTATTTCACAACATTTTTCTATTTCACAACACACTGAAATTCTCACTGCACTCTCGCTGCACTTACACCACTCCTTTCTTTCCCTTTGCCTAAATGATGGTTAAAAGGCAGGTGATCAATTTAATGTGATTCTATTTCCATGCTACCCCAGTACCAGTGCAAGCAGCTGTTTGAGATATAAACTATGGCTATTTCCGCATGACATTGCTGTCCTACAATGGGGATGTGTGCTTTCACATGACATTGTCGGGATCCTGCTGCCAACGGGTCCTCACCCATCATGATCACACGATATTCCATTAACAGAAAACCCCCCGTTAATGGCCCATGATTGCACCATGCTCCCATCACCAGCAGTCATGCAGAATGAGCGGAAACATAATGTAGGTGCTTAATTCCACAGCATAGCATGGGAAGGCTGGCTGCACTGTGGAAGGAAGGGGCTTGTCACTTGTGCTCCCATCCACAGGCAGCTGGCTGGGTGTGGAGGGGAGTGTTGGGGACATGCTCCCATTCTGGTAAAAGCACTGCAGGATGATGCTAGGATGATGTTGGAAAAGGGTAAGGTGCAGAAATGGCCTATGTTGAACAAGCATATGATTAAAAACTAAGACCAAAGGTAATATTTAATCATATACTTTATTTCTACTCACTGTAAGACACTGCAACTAAAATGGCCTTAAAAAAACTCCTATGTGCTTTTCCCACATAGGCACTTTTCGCATGGCATTTGTCATGTGAAAGGGTGTCCGGAGCACTGTGATTGCAAGGAGCATTTCATATGATGTCCTCGCAATTGCGTGATGCTGCCGGGGCCAACAGGTGCTGATTGCACAATATATCATTTTTGGCTTTTGGCTGAAAATGATGTGCAATTGTGCATTGCTCTGGGGCCCCACATGCACTTACCATCCATGTGGAGCTCCAGAGCTGCTGCCCTCGTGCTTCGTCCCCCAGCGCAGCCTGGGAAAATACCTGGCAGCACTGCAGAAGGAAGAGGAGGAGCCCTCATGCTGCCTGCCAGCCAGCCAGCAGGCAATTACTGCAGAGATGGAGCAGAGGAGACACGAGTGCCTCATGGAAGAGGCTGTTCGTGTGATCCCTGTGCGACCGTGCCGGATGGAGGTAAGCTGCAGAAAGGGCCATAGTTCCACCAGTATAACATTCTGACTAAAGCGGGAAACATTGACTATTAATTAAAAGCTTTAGCTGAGTAATGTATTAACTGAACTGACTAAGACTACAATTATATCCAGACTTATCAGGGAATAAGTTTAACAATGGAAATTCTGTAATGGAAGTTCCTCTTGAATCAATGCACACAGGATTACTCTGCAAAGTCTGCAGCCTTAGTAAGAATGTGATGACATGATTTCTATTCCTGATATTTTTATCCCTCTGAAGAGTGGCAGTCTTCTGCTGTATTTTAGGGTGGATTCATACAGCCATTCAATCTTTTACAGAACTTGTTGTACACCCACATAAATTCTGGCCTTGTGTAGATATGCACAGGAGTGGATACGAATTTAACAACAACAGGATATCAGATCTGTAGCCTACAGTTATATTATGTGTCAATCAATCACAATACTAGGTTCCACATGGACTAGTACTTAAAAGTTATTCCAAAGCAACTTCTTCCACGGCAAATGTGATTCTGCAACTTTATGCTAGATTCTGGGGTGCTTCTCTTAGACTAGTTCTATCCAACTGTTCTCTCTCTGGTGTAAGTTCCACACAAAATTGTAACTCATTTTTCAGACTTGGATGACACAGCCTTTTCTGATGTATTTCTACAGCTATATTCTCAAGAAACAGCATGACATGGCAGAGCAGAACAAAGAAAATTCACTTGAGGGTGCAATTTTAAATTCGTGTTAAAAAAAAAATTAAAAGATTAAAGTTTTGCACTGTAGAGCCTATAAAATTTCATCACTGTTCTGTACTTACTCCAGTAACAGAAACTTTAAAAATAGGGGGAAAATATAACAATAATGGCAGTGGGACCATATTATAAAACAGTCATAAAAATGACACATCAAAAGATAAACTGTTTTTTAAGTCAATTTCTGAAAATTTATGATAAAATATTTCTATACTAACGCATGGCTACATGGATATTTTAATAATCATTAACACAAATCAAAAAGTACAAATTAAAAGATGGATTGATTTAAAAATCTTAATAAAAAAGCACAGGCCAGACAAGTAATGAGGTAATAGGCACACTGCACCCCAGTGCTTATCACGAACATGGCTCTTAAAAAGGTACAGAAGAGCCAAGGTGGTTTAAAGTCACAAGATTTGTTTCCTCTCTCTCTCTCTCTTTCTCAAGAAAGGTTGGATTCTCTTGAGTATGAGTAAGAAATAAAACAGCACTGTAAAAACACAAAAGAATAAAAATTGGATAATGGTGGCATGTAGGTGAACCACAAAGAGAAAGTAAATAAAACATGGACATTCAATAGTAAATGTCTAGTGTGGAAGTGTCCTGATGCCCCCGAAAGCTTTCAGACCTGCAGGGAATATATTCATGTACAACATTCAGTGGTATATATGTCAGGCTCACATCTGTTGACCCCACGCTCTCAATGTTCTTCACATTTTTAGTGCTGTCTGAATGGGGTCTATGTATGTTAAACATCACGTGCAATATCCATTTTCATGGTACAGATTGCATACTTGGACCCTATGCACATTGGGCATATGTTCATGGAACTGCAGGCACATGCAGGCCAAATGTGATGAAGGGATGCGAGGCTACTTTATTATTTATTTGTTTAAATACTATAGTTCACATTTTTTGCCGTTCCAAAATAATAAATTTAATAAGGTTTAAATCTAGTTGTTAGAGTCCATTACAGTAGATTCACTGAATCAATAGAACTTACATAAATGTCGACCAACCAAATTATTATTGATTCAATGGGTCTTTTATAGCTGGAACTAACAATTAGCTTTAGGCTCATGTTTTCAAAAGACTGATACAGAAATGAGAAAGGCAAAGAACAAGATTCTTAATTAAAACAGCAACATTGTTTAAGAAATAAAACATAACAGTGTGCAATAAATTATTTTAGAATAGGTCATTATCTTTATAGCAATTAATTATGAAAATACTGGTTCAGAGCTTTGTGCAGAGCATACCCACTGACGTGGTCAAGTAGAGGAATTAGCATCTGATATGGGGCCCCCTAGAGAGAAACATAACTTTCTAGCAACAGTTCACAGGAAATCAGGAAGTCTCCAGTCCCCTCACCACTTCCTTCATGCAAATTGCCACCACCACACTTCTTAATGCCTGAACATCACTGGGATTCTTACAATGAATACTAAACTAGGTTGCATAAGATCATACTTCTTATGCTTTCAGGCATGCATTTACAAGTACACTTATGATTATCTAAAATAAATTAGGAATGACTTAAATATTCTTGTTCTCTATCTTGAAGCATATCTGAAGAACATAAACACCCTAATTTAAAAAAAGAGAAAACACTCCAAGACTGAAATTAGTTCACAACTGATATAAAAGAAAATTGCAAAGTAATTGCTAAGTATTAGAGACAGAGCTCAGTGCTAAAACAAAGCAAGACATCTCACACAGCAGCAGTGACCTAATTCACAGCTGACTTCTATCTTCAATGAAGCAAATGTGAAAGTCTAGTATAGGCCTGCACTAGTGATGATCTCAGGATTCTCTGCCAATTTATTCAAACCAAGCTAAATATCTGGCATGACTCATACATACCATAGTAGTTAAAGAAACCATCATCGCTTCTTAAAGGTTACCACAGGGCTCAAGTGATTAATGTTTGTAGGCTTCTTCCCATCATCATCTATACTTCTGAAAATTTGGCATTACAAAACCTTAACTGGGAAGTGTTATTTGGTTAATCTACAGCTGTCTCACAAATTATAATGTAATATAATATAATATTCTTCTTCTTGCTAAATCCCTCATGGATAATGGAATATAACAGAATGCAATATTGGCCACCCAGCCAAAATACATCATGTTCAGATAAATCCAGTGCTAGTTCTACCAAAAGAAGACTTGTTGAAATCAATAGAACTTATATTAAATGTGATGGACAAGTCCTATTCATTAGTTTAGTCTAGGTAGGAGTAATGTTGGACTTAGCTCATTATAGCTGTTTTATCTGCAGATGTATCAACTACATATGATGTGTTTCCAATTGAAAAACATACAGTTTATTATTTTCTGAAGAGCCTTTCATGTTCACTGAAGCTGCAAAATGCTAGGAAGCTGCAAAATATCCTTGACACATCTGTCATTTAGGCAATGTAGATATGGTATGGTATGGTATGGTATGGTATGGTATGGTATGGTATGGTATGATATGATATGATATGATATGATATGATATGATATGATATGATATATTTAGTGGTTAGTTTGACCTTCAGCAGTATAATGAAGTTGGGTGGCTGTCAGTAGTCAACAGATGTACCTAAGTTCTAGGTTTGTTCACTGGAATCACAAAGCTATATGTGTGAGATTTCACCCAATTTCATCTGCTCTATCATAAACTTTCTGGAAAAGTTTATATAAATTCTGAGGTAAAAATTACCTCAGAATATATACATATCTCAAGAAGGTGGGCGATGTGTTACCAGAGTGAAGTTATGACAGGTAGACAGTAAAACTATCACATGCTGGTACTCAAGTCTAAATTAAAAACATGTTTGCATGGTAGATTGCAACTGCATCTAGGGGGCTGTTCTCATAGTTTTGTCTTTTGTCCCACCCACCCCCTTTTTGGTTTTCCTATAATGATCTTCTTGTGTAATAATCTAGTTATGTAAGATTAATATCAGTTATTAACATGGATTCTCTCTGAAAAAAAAAAACACTTGTAGACTTTTCTCAAGAATATGAATAGATCTTATTTTACTACCCAGATCAGAATGTTAGGATTGATAAGAAATATGTAGACAACCTAGTATAATAGTAACATAAATTAATTAAACCATTCAAGTATATCTACCATTTATTTTTGAGACATTTCTCTTTCCCTGTACTCTTGATTTTCTAATGAAATAATCTGTCTGTGCAGTACTTTGGACTTCCTTCTTTGCTTTATCGTCTGCCTGTTTTCAAGTCACGTGTCCTTCCACCTGACCTCTCATCCACAAAATCCACAGGGAGAAGAAAATTTGAAGGGTAGGGGAGAATCTATAAGTTTATGATGCACATATCACCTCAAATATTAAGTTACCTATGCTAAGATAACACATAGCACTTCAAAAATTTGAGTGTATTACTGAATCTACTGAATATGGGACACTATAGAAGCTGTGGATATTTTAATGACTTACAATCCAAGTCTGGAAAACTAAGGTAAGGAAATACTGAAGAAGACATATATCAATATCTGTGTCAACAGAAAATCTAAGATTACTACCATTTCAGAATGTCATGATAATAAAACTATTTGGAACCAAGGGTTTGGGCTTCATTTTACATACCATAATTATTCACATAGGACACAACAGAATCCCTGAAACAACACACTGAAAATGAACCGCCTTGCAAGAGTTATCCATCCGAATTGGATTGCTTTAATTCAACGTATTTGGGACTGCCTTTTAAGCACATCTGGAAATTAAAACTTTTTGAGAAAATAATGATTTATTTAAATATTTCTGTGAAGCATCCTTATGCAGCCAAAGGCTTTCAGGGTGAAGTACAATGTGAAAGTTAAAATATTTTTGAACCAAAGAATTTAAATTTTAAACACTTGAAAACAAATCGGCAGACATATAAGAAAGAGAGTAATAGAATAAAGAGAGGAATAATGGGCTCTTACCAACTACTACACTAATGCAAGTTTAAAAAACCCTCCAATAGTTGCTGAAAGACCAAAAATGGGAAAACCTATAGTAATACTTGGGAATGTGCCTTCAGGGTAAATATCTCTGAAAGACAGCTGATCAAGCCAGTTTCCTGAGGTCCAAGGAAGACATGAAGCAATAAACATGCTGAACTAAGCACTTTGGAAATTTGGACGTGCATTAGTTAGTCTTAATGTTAATGCAACATACATAGTATTGTCTTCTTGGTAGATGAGAAAGATGGAACAATTTACAAAAGTGAAATTATCATTACAGGTAATGTGCAGAACCTATGCAGGAATGAGAATTATCCAGCTCTCTAGATGTAGTTGTAATGCAACTCTTAGCATTCCTTATTATAGGTTATGATAGCTATGGCTTATGGGAACTACCGTTCAGCAACATGTGGAAGGCTGTGTAACCCCCCTCTCCAGCTGAAAGAGAGTCTTTGAACACCTTTCTGAGTACCTTTGTTTATCCAAGTGAGACTAATAACAGACAAGAAGATTTCACGGAGAAAAGAAGGTAAGGAAAAAATGCTTCTGTGGCTTTTAAGCATCACTGGTCATACAGTAAGAGTTCATAATCCAAGCATAATGGATGGAGAGAATAAGATTGTAATCTGACATCCAGACTTCTAACATCCAGACCATATCTGCACAACCAAGGATCCACTGAGCTGTAGGTAGCCTATCATGGCAGACCATCAGGGATTCAATAAACCCAAAGTTTTACAATCTTGGCATATGCTCTGATTCCAGTGTGGAAAGAACGTGGGGGGGGACTAGGCAAGCTAGGACAAAACAGCTTCTCTGTATTGAGTAGCTAGGGCATTATACATAGCCAGAAAGATCCAGATTCACATCCTCTTTCAAATCCTTTACTTGTTGAAATGTGTACCATAAACCAGGTCTAAATCCCTTAGAAACAAGGAAGCAAAAGATAATATAAATTAAGGTAATATATGTCTGAGCCATGATTTTTATTGCCCTGATTTTTTATCAACTAGCTACAACCAAATGTTTCTTGACAATCCTACAATTGTTTTCAGTGCTAGGCAGGAAGTAAAACCCAGAAGGCAACTGTACATAGTTGTATCTTGTTTTGTGGAAGAAGTGGCCACCATATTACGACTGGTCAATTGTGTTTTCTTGTCAAGCAACAGTGACGCACTACGTTGCTTTCTAAGGTCAACACTTGACTAGCAGACAACATCAAACAGTGGAATAGCGAAGGGGGCAAATTTAGAAATTATCTTCCTATCCCGCACCATAATCCACAGTGCACTCCACCCCATATGCAAAAATCTGTTCCTAAGTACTAGGAGGAACTTCCAAAGCAGATGTGATGAGTATATGATGCACTTTAGGAAGAATGTAGATTGAAAAAAAAAGACACCTTCCCATTTTCCCGGTGGATATTTTTCATCAGTGGAATGAATAACCACCTTTAAGGACACCCCTAGAATTATGAGCCAAAATCAGAAACTACTAGAGTGGGGAAAAGACAGTTCAAAATATTTGTAATTCAAAACTACTTCAAAGCTTGAAACATATATGCTCAAGCAACTCCTTTCCAAGATTAAGTATGCGTAAGTGAGATAGAGAAGTGATTACTGAATAATTCATATATGTTGTAGACATAAACAAGGCATTTGCATTACATTACTAATTAAAAGTAAAAAGTGGAATTTTGAGCTATGTTACCACTTAAACTATTAGTGCTATCTATGACAAAATATGTACATTTTACCTATAAGCACATTTGAATTTAAGATGTCATATATTCCGTAGAGCACTGGCCTTACTTGTTTTCATTGCTGGCATCGTACCGAGGCATGGGGTCAATATCATTACCATTGACATCAAAACTGGCATCTGGATCCTGTAGCCAACAGGGAAGGGAGATGGAAAAAGAGATGGAAAGAAAATGAACTGCAGATCCTCATTAATTAGCCATTGACTCATCTAGCTCATACATTCCTCAGCAGGTTTCTACAGGAGTGTAATTAGGTTAACTAACATTCCTGTGGTTTGGTGGTGGCTGACTGTTTTAGGAAAGAACTTCATGTTCAAAATTGACAAGATTTATATATTATTTAAATAGTGTTCAGGAAATGAAGTTGCATTAAAGGTCCCGGTTCTAATTTGGGGGGGGGGGCAGGGAGCTACAGTTTTAATTTCAAAACTTCTTCATGAAATCTTATTTTCAATATTTCAAGTTCTCTTACTTCATCTAAAATATTTTTATCACAATAATAAATAGTTCATTCCCAAACTCGATTACATTTGTCAAGTTAAAAGGCATAGCTATTTAAATTATTCAAAAAGAACATTAGTAGCCTTGAAATATTTCCATGTGTCAATAAAGAATTTAAATATACAACTTAAAAGACAATGCTACATTTGAAAAAAAAAATTATCTGTATTAACAGTTGCTACTAAATTGTATGTTTGTCGTATCTTTTGGGAGCAAATGCAAGTTTTAATGTTCTCTTTTCCACATATCTCTGAAAATGACAGCATAAACAGCTTTTTGTGATCCCAGTTAACAATGTGATAACAAATTGTTCTTTAAAATTCCATCTGTGTTCAAAGCTAGTTTGTTTATCCATCTCAGAAGATTCTATTTAGCTTTGCCAGCATATACTAAACTATGTTAACTCACATACCCATTATTAATGACTAATGAAATCAGCTCTGAGATTAGTTAAGGTATACATGTGCAAACAACATGGAAAACAAAACAGATCTATGAATTCATATTACACAGGGCTAGAACTATTGCGACCCTCCACACGTACTAGGAATGCAGGTCCCAGCATTCCTCAACATTGCCTGTGATGGCTAATTCTGCTGGGAGTTGCAGTCTAACAAGATCCAGAGGACCGCAATATAAAAGGCTGGATTGGGATAAAACTAGTAACTTTCAGCGCTCAAAAAATAGTTTTTTTAATCAAGAATGAAAAAAAAAATGGTAAAGTAGTAGTCAGACCAATATAAGGAGAAAAAAATGCCTCCAACCTCAAGTTCACTCAGAGTCTGCTGATCTCAAAGGAAATATTCACATGAATAAATAGTATTAGAATTAGAGCTAGGTGATTAGTTTAAAACAAATTTGTTATCAGCTACAAATCTTTAATTGGAAAGCTTATTTTTTTAAAAAAGTTAGGATGCCACAAGTAAAAGTTTTAAAGAGCTACTTGGTGTCTTAGGCTGTCTTCAGAAAAGGAAACAGCATGTCTTTCTTTTTTAAAATTTTAAGTCATTTTCAAACATTAACACAATTATACACTATGCATTTCTGCACAGTGGCAGAATCAAAGAATGTATTGATTGGAGATTCTGAGAATGTCCCAGTCAAACACTAAGTGCAGAACAGTAGTAGTAGAAAGTTAGAGTTCAGAAGAAAATACTACAGGTACTGGGCTGTTGTAGTTGCATACCTTCAAGTTTCTTCCAACTTATGGAGGTTCCAAGATAAACCTATCATGGGAGTTTCTTGGAAAGATTTGTTTTGGGGGGGGGGTTGCTTTTGCCTTCCTCTGAGGCTAAGAGAGTGTGACTTGCCTGAGGTCATCCACTGGATTTCCATGGCTGAGTGGGGATTAGAACCCTGGTCTCCAGAGTTGTAGTGCAAAGCTCTAACCGCTACATCATACTGGCTGGATACTTTCTAATATTAAAGCTTAATTGTTGCTATTCCACTGTTATAGTTGTAGACTAACAGAAATTAGTAAATTAATAAACAGAATAGCACCCTGAACATAGATTGTAAGTGACTGATGCACTGATTCAAAATATTGTTCTCCTGTAGAACACTATATCTTAAATAGAATGCGGGTTTCTTTAAATAATAAAACATTTTAGTATTTCAAGGGAACCTGAATTAAAAACCCAATGGGTGAAGAGGTTGTGCCAGAAGTATAGGGAACCATTTCATGACTAGCCCCCAGGCAAGTCCAAAATCCAAGCCTTATCTCTTGATTTACTGACAAATGATATGAAAGCAAGGGCAAACAAAACCTAGAACAAGACACACTCTTCTTTTTCCTTATCTGAATTGGCTGGCAGATCGATTAATGTAAATAACATAAAAATACTGCCAGCTTAGACCACAATAGTCACTTTCTAAGATACTGCATTTTTTACATTCTTACATTTAAATGTCCTTATATTTAAAAGTACAAAACCTATAAGAACAATTGCCCACATGTGCCCCTTGAAAAAGAGAAGCATTGTGTTAGTCTGCAGAGTCTTACAAAATCAATTATTTTTAACCAATGTCATGTGTCTAAATTTAACCTAAGCTGGATGTTTCTCTCCTTTTCCAGCAATCTGTGGGTTGGATGGTAGTGAAAAAAAAAGATGTCTGGTGGAGGGCAGCTTAGATAAAAAGTTTGTTTGTGGGGAAGATGGAGGGCATGCTTATTTTAATAAGTGTGCAATGTAAACATTTTGTCCTTTCTCTCTCCCCGTCTCTTTCTCTCATTTTCTTATTTCTTAAAATGATGTGGGCTTGCTTACAGTGGTATGGGCTCTTCGCTCAAAGTCGTGTACTTCAACAGTCCTTTCTTGAATATGAAGCAAAAAGTGTTGTTTTTTTTTTGTGAATTTGAGTGGACCTACTTTCTTAGACTAATTAACTGTGCTCAAATGAAAAGTGCTCTTTCCAAGCCAGCTGAACATCTAGAATTCAAGATGGCACACAAGCTGGTCTTTTGAACTAATACTTCCTATTTCTGTGAATGTACAGAAACAAAATACGAGATTTGCCTTCAACTGGTCATACAAAGAAATGGTATCCATACTTCCCACTTTTACTAGGGGAGTTTATGCTGGTATAGAGGACATGTATTGTGCCCATACTGATACAGACCACAGCACTGGCCTACAGGAATAAGTGAGTCACTCAGTTAGTTTTGTGGCATTTTTTGAAATAATGCTATGACAGTTTTTTGTTCCCCAGAAAGGTTAATGGCGAACTCCATTGGATGTAACCTTGGATGACTTGTGAGGCAGCATAAGAGAGACAATGTTGATGAAGAAGTGATTCCACATCTGGTGTCCAGATTTTTTTTTCATTCAGCATGTGCTCAGGCACAATTTACAATGTTGCAATAAAGGAACTGTCAACTGATAAAATAAAGGAATCTTTCCTGAATAATAAAAACCTTGAACAACCCTATCCTCGCTCCTGAGAAAGAGTGACTTGTGTTGACAGAAGATGGAACATCCAAGGTCAGTTATCACCATCAAATGTATACAGTGAAACTACAGAAGAAGTGAAGAAAGTAATCCAGGCTGACAGGAACATTCTACAGCATTTAACAATAATGTGTGGAACTAGAAGACACAATGATTTCAAATTCAGTTTTAGAGCAGAACTTCTGCTTGTGTGAATTTCTATCATTAGCAAAAATAAATGGTGATCCCAGAGACATGGAATGGGCAATACTCTTGTTCCTACGCATAAATGACATTGACTGTCCAGGTGTTATGGACCATGTCAAGGATCTCTCTTCTTAACTGATAGGTCAGCCAAGGACAATTATTTTGGGTAAGATGCCATGCATGAAGACATTTGGAGACTGTGCCAGTATTTACGATCAACAGTTGAAACACACAGGACTAGCATTCAAGCTGTGTTGTTACTGTGTTTGAAACATATCAAGAAAAAACAATTAAGTCTTGCACTTATCAGAGACACATGCAGACCTCCACATTCATGTGTGAAACTATTCCTCAGCCAAATTTGGAAAACCTTCTTGGCCTGGAAAATGAGAATTCTATCACTACCTTCCTTTCTTTCCACCTCAGCTCATGTACATATACAGACATCAATTCTGATGTTGCTACAAGATTTGAAGGTGAAAGGAAGGTGGTACTGCACAATCCTTCCATCAGTGTGGCCTAACTGCAAGTATCACACAAAAGAGCAGCTACTGGAACTGCACAATACATAAGTAACAGCTGTATTAGTTTAAGTGCAGTACAGGGATTTTTTCCCCCCTTGCTGGTGATAGTTCTTGGTTTTCAGCAAGATGAACTACACCAAGCTGAGGTTGATAGTTGACACTGGAAAAATAGGAAGTATGTTCCAATCCATGCTTTCCACTGCCAACTGTCTATGACTAAGGAGTCCAAAATCATATCACTGCCATGCTGTCACAAGATCATATGTCATCTCCTATACTGCAGCTATAACAAAAAGTGCAGAATGGCATGTATGTAAGCAACAGGCAGAACTCCTTTTTAACTGGTATATGCCACACTCAGCCAAGACCACGAGATTATCTAAGGAATTCATCACAACATTCTACAGGGTTTGAGGGAGATTTAAAATAGGTTGTTTGAAATTTCCCTAAATATTCACATGTCTCTTCCCCAGGCAGATCCTTTCACTGGCCACCAGTCAGGGCCAAGGCCCATTTCAAACTTTTGGTTCCTGTATTTAGGGCTCTGCTCAATAATCTTTCCTGGTACCTGGCAGCTTGGCTAGCATGTTATGTACCATTCAGGAATTTAAGATCTACAGGTAAGAGAGCATTGTCTGTCCCACCTATGCTCACAGCTCTGTCAAGGTTGCAAGCCTTTCAAGACCTGCATCTATGGGACAGTCTTCCTTTGGATCTCCAACTGGTGGAGGATCTCACCTGTTTTCACAAGGGGTGGGGGATGTTCCTCTTTGATTCACCACATTAAGTGCTGAGTTGTTTCTGCGGTTGTTGAGATGGGTAGTGGCTGCTTTTATGTACATTTATAGTGATATGTTTCATTGTCTTTGATGGTATATGTTTGATGTTCTACCATTTGGTGGAAAGGACATTATAAACTTTGTGTTGTTGTTGTTGTTACTCCTACAGCAGGTGAGCCCTAGCTCTTAAGCTGGCTGTGGCTCTGAGTACAGTATTCCCAATCTGGCCTACTGGCTCCATTCTGCCAATAGAGGTTTTTGGGGGAAAAAACAATTGCTTTTTTGGGGACTTCCAAGTAAGTCAGTGCAGGGGACAAAAAGGCTAACCCTCTGTGAGTCTAGGGCCCTTTCTGCACCTTACCTTCTTCCAGAGCTGGGGTGCGGGGATTGCGCGAGCAGCCTCTGTTGAGAGGCTCTTGCGTCCTGCTTCAGCTCTGCACAAGCTGCCTACTCATGTGAGACCCTGCCTCTTCCTTCTGCAGCACAGCCTGAGAATTTCCCAGGCTGTGCTGGGGCAGGAAGCGCGACCGGCACAGCTCCGGAGGCTCCGCATGCCAGGTAAGTGTGTGTGGGGCCCAGGAGCAATGCGCGATTACGCACCATTTTCGGCTTCTAGTCAAAAATGAAAAGGTGTGCGATCAGCACCTGCCGGCCCCTGGAGCATCGCACGATTGTGAGTGCATCATGCAGATCGCTCTTCACAATCGTGCGACACTCCAGGCACCCTTTCGCATGGAAAATGCCTTGCGAAAAGGGCCTAAGAAAATACACCTGCCCACCATTTTTTATTATACTTAGAAAAACCACTGACAAATCAGATTTTCAAAAATCTAAATATAGCGTGAGGGACATATTTAGGGGAGGTGCTGCTGAGAAGGGAATGTGTAAAAGAGAGAGAGAGAGAGAGAGAATGGCATATATTTCTGAAGTAGTGCTTGACAAGACTCAATAGAACACTTTTGGTGAAAAGGATTGCTCATCTTTTTGTAAAGCATCAGTTAGATGGAGTAACTTACAAATGTTCATTTTTAACCTACAATGTTTAGGATGGTATTAACCCATTAAAAGTTCATTACATTATATTACATGTAACAAGTAATTTTTTTCAAAAACATGGCTGTGTTAATCTGTATCTGCATAAAAAAAAATATATGAAAGAATCCCAGAGCACCTTTGAAACTGAGACATCCAGTGAGGTTAAGAGTTGCTGTATTCCAGTTCCTCAAAACTAGGTATCTAGTTTGCATGTTATGCAATTATTATTCTAATTTTTTTTGCATTCCAATGATGCAGAGTCAGCACATTAGTTGTTTTTTTTAAAAAAATTCACTATGGTTCAACACTTTATGCTGTTCTTTTATGATTACCACTGATCTGAGAGAACCAGTACAGAGTAAAGTTTAAAGTGTTGAACTAAGAACAGAGAAACACAACTTAAAATCTCTGCTCAGTCATGAAATTTACCATGAGACTTCAGGAGGCCAGCACATCTCAGCAAACCTGCCTTCCAAGCCCCTTCTTCTTGCACTGTGACATTTGTATCACTCATTCACTTCTATTCCCCCACATGCCTCACTTTGGGTCTTTGCAATGTGGCCCCCATTTGTTTCTTGCATTATGTCATTTACCACTCCCTCTTTCCCCCTACTCCCTCCCTTGCAGTGCATCCTCCTTTGCTTCTTACATGCCACTGCTTGTAGCAGTCACACTGCTCTCTCTTTCTTTCCCTCCTACACCTCACTCACCTCACGCTGCAGCCTCAAAATGCACCCTACCCTTCCTTGCTTCTTTCACCCTGCCATTCACACTGCTTGCTCTCCTTTCCCTCTAACCTGTCCTTCACCTCACCTTCTGATCTCACAATGCCTTGCTCCGTTGCTTCTTATACACAGCCAACTTGTATCTCTCACACTGCTCATCCTCCCTACTCTTGTATCACTTCCTTTCCTCACCTTGCACCCTCACAATGCATTGTCTCTTGCTTTATATACACCATTGCTCATACCAAACCTCTCACATTGCTTTCCCTCCTACTTCTCTCACTTCATATGGTGTCCTTACAGTGCCTCTCTTCTTTGCTTCTTATATATATATTGGTCACTGTCCCTGCCCTCCTACTCCTTCACCTCACCTTGTACCCATACAATGCATCTCTCCCTTGCTTCTTGGACACTGTTGCTTGCTCCATTAACTTTCTCTTCCCTCCTACTCATGCCGTTGTGAAGGCCTCGTGCCTTCACAATGCTTTTCTCCCTTGCTTCTCACATTCTGTTGTGTGCACCACTTACTCCACTTTCCTCCTATGCCTTCCTATACCTCATTTCATGCAGCAGCAATGCTCATTTCCCTTGTTTTTTACAAACTGAAGCTCACAAGACTCACACTGACCACTACCCTTCCACCCCTCTCCCTCCTTTGCCTCATCTCCTGCCCTCATAATGTTCTCCTTTGCTTCTTGGATTCCACCACCTGCACATCTTAACTCTGCTTTCTCTCATGCCTGAAAGGCCTGGGTGGACTTCTTTCTCAGAGAACAATTTCACAGAGAAATGCTTCCCCATTTTGCTCCTTATCCCAGGTTACTTTTTTTGTTTTTTTTGTAAACAAAAGCTTGGAATCCAGGACAGATGATGTTCCAAATGGGCACTGGATGCTGGATGGCATGCCTATAATCTGGATAAAGACTAATCAGACCAGATGAATTAGACTGAAGTCCACAAAAGCTTATGCTAGAAAATTTTTTTGGCATCTGATGAAGTGGATGGGAGTCCACAATAGTTTATGCTAGTAATTTCATTTTGTTGGGTAATCTCAAAGGTGCTACCAGATTCTTATGTATGTATGTATGTATGTATGTATATATATGTATGTATGTATGTGTATGTATATAGACACACACATACATATATATATAAAAAAAATTTTTTTTTGCAGTTTTCTCTGATTTAGATGGAGCTATATACCAGGACCATAGATGCTATTAAGCAAGCACTATTTGGCAAAACTATCTGCCCCTGTTTGTCAGGCTTCCATCAGTGCTAAGAACTGAGATGGCAAGGCTGGAAGTGCCAACCAGCTACATCAGTGGTTCTCCTGAGCCAATCTGGTTTGCTCCTTTTAAGTGTTCTGTATACGTATGCGTTAATTATTTCTTTGCTTAAGAGTTTTATATTATATTAAACTTTTTAACAAGCTGATCATTAATTCAGTTTTTATTTCAATTGCATAAAATCTCATATTAGCATGCAAGCCATGTCAGTCTAACAAAAATAATAATATAAATATTAAAAAATTGGCATCCTTGTATTTTCAGCATATGTAACATTTAATTCATAAATTGGATGAAATAATTAAAAATACTGTTCTGTTCCTATAAAGCCAAATGTGTATCACATTTTATGGAATAAAACTGTTTTGAAGCATTAGAACTGGAATGGGGAATATTTATCCCTACAGATATTGTTGGGTTGCAACTCTCATAACCTCTCCTCACTGGCTGTTATATGAACTGCAGCCAAACCACATCATCTGTGGATCTACAAGTTGCACATATCTGCGTAAAATTACCTTGACAATACTATATGAGCTGCAACAGTGTTTTTGTGAATTGATACTGGGAGACACTGATGGTAAATGAAATGAAATAGTCAGTTATTTGTTCATCACAAGCTCCTAGGTAGCTATAGAAATAGGAACATTTAGTTTACAAATTTAATTGCACAGACAAATTCCATCTTCCAGCTGAGAAATGGGGTTGGGAACAGTAAGCTTCAACACCTTTAAAAACAGCTAATAAATAAGTAAGACGCTCTCCTTCTCACCCATTACAGGCCTGCTTGAAAAGAAACGTCCTTATCTGCCCATGAAAGGAAAGCAGGGAGGAGGCCAGCCTAGCCTTCTGAGGAAGAATGTTCCACAGGGTGAGAGCAGCCACTGAGAAGGCTCTGTCTCATGTTCTCATCAGGCAAACCTGCAATGGTAGTGGGACTGAGAGAAAGCTTCTCCTGTAGATCTTAGGGCTCTAGCACGTTCATGTAGAGAGATACGTTTTTTCAAATAGCCTGGACATAAGCCATATAAAGCTTTATAGGTCATGACCAACACTTTGACCTGTGCCTGGAAACTTATGTCAGTATGGGATAAACTTATTCTTTCATTGAAATAAATTTTACTTGTAAAATGAGACAGTTCTAGGCTGCAAAACTATAATTTCATGTGCTCTATATGCACACCCAGGCACCAGATCTCAAAGTAAATTTCAATAGTTTAAAAGATTTCAAGAGATGAGGCTGCTATATGAAATGATTAGCAATGAGGGATTTTTTTTTTTGGTGGGGGGTACACAGATTTTCTGTATCAAGAATAAATTTAGGACTACAATGGACTTAGTAAGAACCTAGCTACTGAAATACCTGGGACTGAACCTTACAGAAAATGGATGCTGAGGGTTGGCATCATCCCAAGAAGGGACCAAATCTCTTTTTCCTTAGTACCAGATTTGGGATCTAGGGATATTCAATCATGTTTGGATACAGAAGAGATAGATATGGAATTGACTAAAAAGAGTTCCATCAATGCTGAAAGATACACTAGTAAGTTACAATGATGTATTGAAAGATTACCCTTTGGAAATATTATATTAAAAACAGTGGTAGACAGGTGATGGAATCTGTCCCTCTCAATCCTATAATCAGCCATAACCTTTTTGAGCTCAAATTATAAACTTTATTCTATAGATCAGTAACATCCTGAAATTGGAGAATCTCAAGCATGAGGATAAAATATATAAAACAATAGTAAAGGCTACTTGGCTGAATAAAACCAGAAGACAATTTTGGGGAGTATTTGGTTTCAGAATCACTTATATTATTTTGCCTTTAATGACAAAAACAAACCAGTGGGGAAAATGTGGCCATGGCATCACTTGTTATAAATGTCTCCCCTATATAGCCAACTCAAACTATTCCTAAAGGATAAAACTAGAAGTTACACGATTTCACTTTTAGTGTTAACTTCTCAGTGTTCCCTTCTTTTTCAAGCATTTCCTTTTATCACTCTCATTTGAAATAACCCCAGCACATTGATGAATCACTCAACAGAATAAAAGAGGAAACTGAAGTGCAGTGGAAACTCACATAATTCTGCATCAAGTCTGGGTGGTTTCTCTCAATGCCATCATCCAAGATGGTGATCACAATGTTCTTTCCGGTGTAGCCTCTCCTCCAGGCACCTACAATATTCATATCTGATTGACAGAGGTTTGTATTATCACTGCAGTGCTAGAAGAAGGGGGAAAACAAAACAAAACAACACAAGCATTGTATGTAGGAGATTAATCAACAGTCTGAGGCAAGGAGATATTAGCTATTCATTAGCATAACCAATTAAATTATCAGCAAATGAGTATATTGATTTAAACTGGAAAGACAGAAAATCAATGCCCTAATTAACAAACAGCAAGATAATTTTAAAAAGATGCTAAATGAAACAAAAACTGTTCAAGCTAATTATTTCTTTTGAGATTGATCATTATATGAAGGAATAATCATTAGGCTACTTAATTGTTGTTACGAGACCTTAGTAACACAGAAGCAATAATAGTTCTTTTCTGGGCATTCTACATACTTGTGGAGAAAAGTTCATTCGATTTTTTTTCCAGCATAAATAACTGCATGTGGACAAAAGTAGGCAAACTGTCTGTACGAAATAGCCATGGAAACACAAAAAATGTTTGTATGGGGTTGGCTGGGTTATGTACGGTGTAATCTCTGAATTAGCTTTCTCGAATCTTATCCAGATTCCTTTATTTTTAAAAAACATGAGTTGGGGGCTTTCTTGGCATGTTTTGTACAGCATCAGCAGGCAATGAACCTGCAACCAAAACAATTTATTCTAAAATACTTGCAGCGTACGGTGCTTACTGAATTGAAGCTAACAATAATGAGAAAAAGTTTTGGACACTGCTTAAATGACTATTGATCTGATTTTCTCTCATATGAGGGAAGACCATTTATAAAGGAACACAATTTCAGCACTCATTACCCCAGCCCGATTCCTTGGCCCCACAGAGAGTGTGAATCCTTTTAATGAGTATCCTATTCAGTCCCTCAGTGGTGGTGCTTTGCTCCAGCCCCCCTGGGATCATTGAGAATGAGCAGAAAAGGGGGGAAATAAATTCTTAGAACTAGTATCATAGCAACACATACTAGCTACAAGACTTCTCAGAGTTCCTTCACTCTTGTTTCCCTATTCCCTATCTGGCTTCTGCTCACAACTTCATGTAAGAAGTTAAGCAGTCTGGAATATGTGACAGGTAAGTGAAAAATAGTCACACTTTGCTAAACCTGGCCTCCATTGTACAATATCTTAAAGTTACTCAATTTGTTGCAGAAATCTTGCTGGCTTTTCTAACTTCCTATTCTCTTGAGAAATCCCAACAATGGTTGGTATCCTGTTGGTGAATTATGATGGCATAGATCAGATTTGCACCATCACAACTCACTTTTATGGTTGTTCCTTAGGTTGGAATTCTGTTCAGCCAAAATCCCCCCATAGCTCACTTTGTAAGCCATACAGCTCACCTTGTAAGCAATACAGCTACATGGCTATTCCCATGTTGATGGGAATGCAGATACCTGCTACAACATGTTCACCTGTGGGAAAACAGCTGGATGCATCTCTACTTATTCCTCCCCCCACAACATGGAAATGGATTTGTTGGGAAGGACCTATTACTTACAGGATGAGGTTTTGGGGTAGCATCTGTAGGCATAGTTGCAGGGACATATCTATGAGATATACGTGTCTCCTGATGCAGGATCTTGGGCATTATGTTGAATACTGAGTACTACAATGTTTACAGTCTGTCCTGATGAGGTTTAAAAATTCTCTTCCCTTATAGGGAAAAGTTTCATGAGTTATACTATCTTCTTCCTTTCCCACTATTCAGAAGTCAAATCAAATCAAATCAAAAGACCTCTCCACCCTCTTATGTAGGAATATAACGCTCAGCCAACCAGTCCCAGATATTGACCTTTTAATGCAATGTAACACAATGTTAATAGTTTTGGTGCAAAAGAAAAAAAGTGTTCATTTCCTCCTCCTGAACTGCTCCCTGCATAAACCTCAGACAACAGTATAAGCTCCCATTTCAAGTTAGCTGGAAACATTTGTCTTACTATAATAGTACTTATATTAGTGTCAGTGATACACTTTTTAAATATATAGTTTTACTGGTTTTTAATAGAAGAGAAACAAGTCAATCATCAGCCTTGACTCTCCCCATTGCTGCCCTCCACCATTCTTACTGATAACCCTACATACCTTATTGTAGCTACAGTTTTACAAAATTTACATTTATATTTGCATAAAGGTATATACAAAGAAAATAGTCAAGTAACAAGTACTGATGCAAAAGCAAGAAAATCATGTAGAAGAGAGAGAATAGGGTATAAGAACAGTGGGCGGACCCAATCACGTACAAAACCCCACATCCCTGCTCCTACCATTAAAGGCCGTAAGTAGGACATGGAAATATTTGTCATCACCTCTGGCATCTTTTCTTATTACACAATTATAGCACCATGATTCCATTTTATCTGTCATGGCAACATCCCATAGAATCCCAGGGTTTGTAGTTTGGAGAAGCACTGTAGTGGTCTGGGTGACAATTCTAAGTGCCCCTTCCTAAACTGCCAGTCCCTGGATTCTGAAGGATGAAACTATAGCAGTGCTATCAAAATACTCTAATTACGTAATGTGAAAAGGGCCCTAGTGCTGATCTCTACTCATGTGGAGACCTCACACTATGGAATGACCGTAACATATAAATGGTCACTTGCCAATAATAGACTAGCCTAAGAATGAATTACCTTAGCACAGTTCATTGAAAGACCCCACTACCAACATCGACAACTCTACAACTGTCAATCTCTACAACTGTCTGAAAGCCATATTTAGTGCAGATACTTTCGTGGCACCCGAGACTCCCAGTACACTTAGATTCTTACACATGGTGCTGGGCTTCCCATGGACATATAGGTTTCTCTCACTTATTAATGTTCTAATAGGCATTCTTGCATATACTTAAGTTGTGTATCCTCATGTAATCTGCCTTACATCACTAATAATGACTATTGTTGAACAATTAAGACAGTTGTGTTCAGGGTACAGTGAAATTCACAAAACTAACTTGACCTCCTCTTTAGGTCAGTCAAGGAAAAATCCATCACATGTGAATGTGATAAAAAAGGCAAGCTTCAAATATTTGAGACCAACTCACCAAAAGATATATGGCAGTAAGATGTCTTATTTCAGTACACCTAAACACTATGACATTTACAATAAGAACAATTGATGCTGGCTAGCCCAATATCAAATGAGACACTTCTACAAAACAACTGCAAATTAGCACACATTGTATGAAACATTATTTGCATGCTTCAACCATTACAGTGGGCTGAGGCAAATCTCCCAGTTAGGTGGCCACCAGAAATGTTGAACTATAGTTCACATGGTCCACAGAGTGCCCAGTGCTGGCAAGTAATTATGCAATTGTAGTCCACTTCACCTGGAAAGTATGAGGTTGAAGAAGACTGCATTTTGGAATGTCAGTTTTGCCCAGTGCTACCATATGAATAAGATATTAGTGATTTATCATTTCACAAAGCACATGGCAGGGAGAAATTAGAAATGCAAGACATTTAGTTTTTGGTTTATAGTCAGCCTTTGTGTGTGTGCATGAATGTGCCTCAAGTCACTGGCAAGTCATAGTAACTCCATGAATTTCATGGGATTTTCTTAGGTAAAGAATATTTAGAGGTGGTTTGCCATTGCCTTCCTCTGAGATATAGCCTACAGCACCTGATATACCTTGATGGTCCCCCATCCAAATACCAACCAAATCTGACCCTGCTTAGTTTGTGAGATCAGATGGAAGGTACCTTCAGGGCATTTAGACCTCCATAACAAACTTGAAATTAATGCAAGTTATTTTACTGTAATCTAGGTAAGGGAATGTATAAGAGCACAAAAAAAAAAAACCCAGGTTGGAAGACCTGAGCTACTGAAGTGCAGCACAATACAGCTACAAGTAGCACTGGACTAATGATGAAACTTTATTTAAGCTGAAAAAAACATTCAGCAGTTTACATGCTCAGAAGTGAAGAAAAAACCCAAAACTGCACAACACATATTATAAGAACATGAAATGTGAGAAGTATAAGTCAGGGGAATCAAGGCATAGTAAAACCAGAAATGGAATGTACAAACATTTCATCACATGAGGTATGTGAGCTAAAGTGGACAGGACATTCGTGTATCTCCTTTTGTGCAGTACTAACAAGTATTACCTACGGTGCCACTACTGTTGTCTCTGAGAGATCCTCTGCCAGTGTTACCCTTCAACTACTGCTGAAGTAGTTTAGTAAAGAAAAACATTCCTTATCATACATTGCAGGAATTTAAGTAGGTGTTGTGGAAGGGTATCACAATGTGTGGGACAGATGTGCATTGTAGATATGTGTAAATCTTCACTAGAATAGCAAACTACAACAGAAATGGCAGGGGATCAGAAAAGGCTTGCTTGTCCATATACATAACAGATAATTCCAGTGAGGACAGAGGAACTGTAGCACAAAATATAGCTCGCCAAGCAGATACTGTCCTAGAAAAAAATACAGGAAACTTTTTGCTGCTAGACACTTAGAGAACTTCTTATTGCTCAAATGAAAGAAAAGTGTGAACTCATGACTAATCCACTCATAGATCTTTTATCCCTTATCTTCAGTAACCTCCACTGGTTGTTCATCTAACACATCTATTTATTCTGGCTTCTGGCTGCATTCTTCCATCTTTCACTAGCATTGCTGAAATAGCCCATAGGCAGCACACTGAGGGAGATGACTTCGAATTTCTGCTATTTGGCTCAGACCATCCATGTACCTTGGGCTGTAGAAAAGGGTGTGAGATTATAAACCCTCTTTCCTTGAATGGTCTGGAAAACTGCCAGAAGACAGCAGCTTTCTCCTCTCATGATGTCAGCAGGCTGTCCTTGCCTGAACTATTGCTTCTTTGGCAAGAGAAAGATCTTTACAGCTACCGGCTTGCCTTTCTTATTCATGCTGTATAAAAAGACAGAAAGCTCCTTTTAACTGTCTTGTGTCCAAAGGTCTAAGAACCAAGTCATATTCTTTTTAAAGGCAAACCGCCCAGTGAATCAGAATGCTATAGTAGTTTGAGTGCTGGACTAGGACTCTGGAGACCACAGTTTAAATTTCCGTTCAGCCATGGAAATCCATTGGGTGACCTTGGGCAAGCCTCACTTTCTCAGCTGCAGAGGAAGGCAAACACAAAGAACAAACCTTGCCAAGAAAATCCTGTGATAAGTCACCCTTATGGCTGCCAGAAGTCAGAAATGACCTGAAGGCATAGAATAAAAACAAGCCCAGAGCTATCAGGAAACAGCTTCAAGTAGAGCAGAAGGGAAAGACAATAATAGTGCAAGAGGGCCTGAGCACAGCTTCAAACTCTCAAAAGCAGGAGGAAAGGTGGCACCAATCCTTCAGTGATCATGTTGCCTGCTTCTCTCCTCTACCTAATGTCAAACACACTTGTGGGAGAGAGAGCACCAGATTGTAACAGGACCAAGAGAAGAAAGTGTGAAAACAGCTGTGGCAGCCTCTTCTCTCATTGTTTTGGAGAGCTAATGTTGTCTATTTCAGGGGTACCTGAACAAAAGAACAAGCAGCAACCATCACAGTTCATAATAGTTATCTGATAGTAATCCACATGCTTGCCTTTGTAACTCTGTTTACAGCAGAACTCACGGAGCCTTCCAGATATTAGTGGATTATAATTCTCACCATTCCTCACTATTGGCTGTGCTGGCTAAGGCTTGTCAGTCATCAGCCAGCAAGATATAGAGGGCTACGTGATTCCAAATCCTGTTTTTAAGACTTTATATTTCTTGTGATGAGCAGAACAGTGTGTGCATATATGTCTGTGTGTGATTGAATTAGTACATGTATTGGTCTTCTAGACCAGTGGTTCTCAACCTGTGGGTCCCCAGATGTTTTTAGACTTCAGCTCCCAGAAGCCCTGAGCATTGACCATACCGGCTGGGGCTTCTGGGAGCTGAAGTCCACAAACATCTGGGGACCCACAGGTTGAGAACCACTGTTCTAGACACTTACTTTTAATTGCTATGCAAACCTTGCTTCTTGTGTCCTACATTACCACCTGCCACTAGTCCTTCTAACTCTCTTGTGTTAGAGATTAACTATAGGTTTAACAGGCACTACCTATGAAATAAAGCTGAACTGTTCCAGTTATAAGAGGTTTCATGGGAATTAGCCCTTAAACAGATAACTTCTTTCCAGTTCACTTCTCTATAGCAATTATAATGTATAACATAGCTTATATCACATTTTGTATATCTCTTGTGGGCAGCAGTTTCTTGCCATCCCACTGTCACATCTGTATAATCAGAGTTTCTGTATAAGTCTTGCTTGTTTTCAACAAATGAGCCAGCCTGCTCTAAAACGAAATCTAGCTTCAGGAAATTTTATTTATCAACTGTATCTTGAGACTCGAGATTAAAACAAATACAGTATAGATAACATATAATTCACTTTGTTTTCTCCTACCAGTTTTCTCCTCCTCTATTCACACAGTTCTTTCCAATGAGGTACAGTTTTATTTTATTTTTATTTTTTCAAACATGATCTGACAATGGCTAGAAAAAGAACGGGAACTAGGCTTGCAACAGCAAAAGCACAACTGTAACTTAATATCAGCGGTACAAATAATCTGGGAACCAGCTGACTTTACAGATAGGTGAAATCTCTGGAAAAGCTACCCATGTATTAATTTGTTTTTGTGTGACATATAAAGTATGCCCTCCAGCCAGTGTTGTAATAAAGCAGGGTTCACAAGGAAGAAGTGCTGCAACTTTTTGATTAGCAGGGATGGTGACATGACTTCCTACTGTGCTCCTTGTTTCCACTGAGCTTAGCTGCCAATTCTCATATTATCTGGGGAGATAGAGGCAGGAACTTTCCCAGAAAAAAAAAAATCATGAGCTACCACTACCGCGATAAAAAGTATTCTGGGGTAGCTTGGTTCTGAATGGACACCTAAAGACAGACCCAATGTGGTGTTGTGGTCTGAACATCAGACTGCAACCCTGGAGGCTGGGGTTTGATTCCCCACATAACAATGGAAACCTACTGGGTGATCCTGGGTGCATCACACAGTCTCAGCTCCCAAAACCCCTGTGATAGCTTCATCTTAGGGTTGCCATAAGTCGAAAACAACTTAAAGGCAAACAACAACAACAACAACAACAAGCTTAATAAAAGCTTTGTTTTTACCGGAGATGAATTTGTCATGGGTTCATGCAGCTACCTGCATTTTGGACCATCCTTGGAGATTGTCATAAGGAGGGCATCTGCTTCAAAACTTATCAGTAAGCGCTACTCTCCCATTAACCTGGATAGCTTTCTGTGATGGGGTGAAATGTAACCACTAACTAGAATGTACAAATAAATCTAAACTCCCAGGTAATTTAATTAAGACCTAGGACAAAACCTTTTATATTACCAAAGGATGGGATTCACTAAGTTTACAGAATTCTAAATGCTATACAGCTCCATTTACATTACTATCTTGTGATTTTTTAATGAATATTGCAAAATATTTAAACTTTCCTCAAGGACATAGCTGCCACAAGTCATGCACAACACAAGGGACGTGTATACCTTTTAATTATTATTGCTTTGAAATTACATGTGTTGAACATATTTTAGATGCCCACTGAGGGAAAGAACAGTACAGTCATCCCTCCACCATCACTAGGGTTAGGGGCACAGGTCCCCCATGACTATGGAAAAACCATGAGTAACTTTAGGCTCTCCTAAACCATACTTAGCACAAAAAAAAGTATGATCACCATATTCAACCCACTGTGGATTCCTTTGAGGCATCAAGGTTCCTTCACAAGCCAGAAGTGGGTGGTTGGTGGGGCTTGCTGCCAGCTCCACTGCTGTTCCATGCCATTTTTAACAGAGACTTATAAGCCTCATTCGCATTCAGGATTACATTTTATACACACGTTATTCAGATCTGTAGCTAAGTACATATACACATAAATGACTGGTGCAAACAAGATTTTTTTCTCTCGGTCTCATGAGGCTTGCGCTCCCTATTAAAAATGACATGGCGAAGCAGCAGAGATGACAGGAAATAATTTGTGAATAATCAAATCCGCAAAATTTAAATCCACAAATGTGGAGGGCTGACTGTACAACAATATGTGAACAGTGATACAGTGCAAGGAATCATTATTAGAGCTCTTCTTATTAACTTAAAAATTTCTTGACTTCTTGAAAGGCATAAAAGATGCAAAACCAGACAATTTTATTTCTCTCATGTTGTGTGTTTGTGTGTTTATGTGTGTGTGTGTGTGTGTGTTTAAAAAAAAGCTTGTAAATCTCTGGTACAAAAAAAAATAAAGAAAAAAAAGAAAAGAAAAAAGCAGGTTCTTTGGTACATGAAATGTAGAGTTCAAAGAGGATGCTGTTATGATGTTTTTAATGCTTCTCTTTCCATGCTCCTTTGCTTTAGATGCAGAGGACTAGGAAAATCAATGCATGCAAGTGTAGTACAGCGCTAAAATGAGACTGATCAACAGCACTGCACATTGATATTCATATTGAATTTAAAATTAATTCTTCAGGTATCCACTTTATGGCATGTAGTAATATTCTCTTACTGCTTGGATTATAAGCAGAGATATTAATAAAGACACTTCCAGAAATAGCATTTTTTTCCCCAGAAAATAAGTAAATTCATGGAAGTTTTAAAATGTGATGCTTAGAAATCAACTATATAGTGTCAGGGCTTTTAAATCAAAGGTACATGGGGTTATAGAGAACAAGTCTTGTCGAATTAATAGGATTTGCTTTCAGGTAGACAAGCTTAGGAGCTCAAGAAATATCTAGGGACCTACATTGATGAATTTTCAATTAAAAAAAAAGTCTATGTCATGTTTCTTCACTTGCACAATTACTCTAGCAACAAGAATTTTCATTCTTAGACCATGACTAATAAGTGAGACCTTTGCACTAACCTGGAAAAGGAATGTGCAATACAGTTTTTAAACTTGATATAGTTTAAACTTGACATAATTCAATAAAGAAATAGTTTTTTATGCTAACAGCTAAAGCCTTTCACATGGTTTCTTAGTTCAGAACCACTTTCTTCATACGTGGGGCCATTTCTTCCCGCTTTTGTCTGAGAAATCCTACTCTTCTGTCTAGAAACAAGTGTATGAAAATTAATTTTTTCCTGCTTCCTTTCTTACAGGGAAGGCTGGCATAAAGACAGTATGCCATTTACAAGTTTACACATATACACACGTTTCCTTGCATCATTCATCCTAAATTGGCTTCTCATAGGACGTGTACTTATTCGGTCATACCTGGGTGAAAGCTATCTATGCCTAGTCTTTAGCTCTCCAGTCATTCCATGTATGTGTTAGTGGACAGGTGATATTACCACACAGTTTGTGAACTCTGCTGACCAAAATGATGGTGTTATAATAGAAAAAGGAAACATGTAACTGATGAGAAAGAAACAAACACATCATATAAAGTAATAAACTTGCTATTTATTGGAAACTTTTGAAACATTAAGGTGCAGCATAAAAGCATGAAAGTGGTCAATGCTTGTGTATAGCCCTCCACTAACTTTCTTTAGCAGGCTGGGGCAATATGTGTGTGTACGTGCCTTCAAGTCACCTTTATGTTGACTTATGGTAACCCTATGAATGTTCCTAGGCAAGGTACACTCATCGGTAGTCATAAGCTGCTCCATTTCAAAACAATTACCATACTTCAGTGGAGAAGTCTAAGGCCTTTTCTGCACAGGGTAAGTAGAACGGTGCGGTGCAACCTCTGATGGAGGTCGTCCGCACCTTGGGAGCAGACTGGGTTGGACTACTTGTTGCAGTTCCGCACCTCAGTCCGCTCCGGTGCGACCCAAAGTGGTCCCACAGTGTGCTTTTTAAAAACCTGTTTTTACAGGTTTTTCAAAAGCACAGAGCGCGCCACTCCATGCCACTCCATTCCCACGCTCCGCTGCAGATTTGCAGGCGCGCACCAGTGTGAGCCTGCAGATCTGCTGGGGGCAGGCTTTAGGCTGGAGAGCTTCAGTGGTTGATGGGGAGCCTCCACCAACCGGAAGCCGCCATTTTGGACGCTGGAGCAGTGCAGAGCAACGAGCTCGCACTGCTCCTCGTCAGGACAGACCGAAACGGACCCACCAAAAAGCCGGTGAGTAGCGGCAGGGAGCGTTTCCCTCGCCACGTGCGGAAAGGGCCTAAGATATGGTTACTGAGGGTGCAGTCTTATCAGTGGTAAAAATCAGAAAAGCATTATGTAAGTCTGTAGACTGAAGAAAAGTCAAATTATTTCTGTTAACTGTGAGGGACACTAGCCTTATATGTCTCAAATGGTCCATGGCAAACTACTCTTGAAACAGGGAATTTCCAAACATAGTTTGTCATAACTATTCTGCGAACCTAAGCGTCTCTTTGAATCTTGGCCAGTATTTTTCATTTAAAAGCTCTACACATTGCCAGAAGAATTCACAGGCACATCAACAGTTTCTACAGATGCTATGATAAGCTAAAAATCCATCAAGTTGCATACAACAGAATATACAAATGCTATGATAAGCTTAAAATCCACCACTTTTTCCCTCCTTGAAAAGTTTAAGTTGCTTGGGGCATTTTATTAGCAAGTTTTCAAGTCAGTAAACAGAACTTCTGGCAGAACCTTTCAGTAAACATACGTGCATTTAAAGAAGAGCAACAACAATGAAACACTGGAATCACTGAAAAGATACACACAGTTTTATCATTGAAACACCTGTTTCATTCATTGCAAAACTTAACTTTTTTGTGAAAGCTATAACAAAAATGGTTGGTGGGACATCATTCACAAAAAGTCATGATCCTTGGCATCTTCAGGTAGCCTTCAGGTAGTCTTCAGGTAACCCAGAAGGATGGTGCAAATTTGTATAGACAATGTCGAGGTAGAATGTTAAAATGTATATATCTGAAACTATGTTGGTTGTGTTTGACCCACAGCTGGTATTCCCCAGGGTACAAAGCATGGTTTTAATTTTTGCTGCTGGGACTCAGAACTAGAATGGAGAAAAGGCATTTTTCATTCATTATATGGAATACAGGTGTGTGTGAACAGGCTGCATTCCCTCTAACCTTCATGAATTCAACCTAACATGTGATCCTAAGTTATAGATGTAGATCTTGTGGGTCAGAAAAGTAAGTAATTGCTGGAAATGTGTAGAGTCTGTGCATGTGTTAAGTTGAAAGTGCCTGTTCTCCTTGCCCCATTCATTCAGTGTAACACAATCATAATAATACTTGCTGTCAATCACATGTCCACTTAGGAAAGAATCCTTTTTACTACAGGAGACTCCTTTTAGCTACAACTAAAGCAGAATGAGCCATATAAATAGATATTTATCATCCACCCCTCCCCAGGCCCATCCAGAATAAATGCTTGATCATACCCAGTTTTTTTTTTTTCCAGATCACTTATATGAGGCTTATTACAGAAAATATTTAGATAAATTTTTCAGAATCTGCTTTAACTTTTATTGCCACGTGATGCACTAAATATTAGATGGAAATTGAAACCAAAGTTGAATATGCAATGGTTTTGGTATTTATATTGTGCTTTATTTCTATTTCTCTTCAACATGCATAGACAATAACGAAAGTACATGCAGGATTACGTTTTATACACATGTTATTCAGATCTGTAGCTAAATATATATACACATAAATGATTGCTACAAACAAGATTTTTTTTTCAGGGCAACTGTATCAGAAGATGTGAGGCTGCAATTTATCAGTGTCAATTTTGGAGTCCATGCTAGAATCCACAGCATGTGCTATGCCATTTCTGTTATTTTTAGATAGACAACAAACAGCGTTATGCTCTCAAATGATTTTAATCTTATTAATTAAGCATCTAATTGACCCTATGGCATTATATTGCACCTAACAATTTAGATTTCTCCATCTCTCAGCCTCAAACAGGACATAAAATGAGATGTTGCCATTAATGTATTAGATGATCACATATACATTTTAAAATATTGTAAAGGCCTGATCAATAGAGAGCTATCAAATCCTACTTTTTCAGGGCTGGTATCTCCTTATAATAGGGCCAGGTTAAGGTCTACATAAGTGGGAAATGACCTGAAGACACACAACAACCTCCACCACTTTATACTCTGCTCAGAATGGAGTCAAGATAAATGTGAAATACGAGCAACATGTACAAGTGTTACAGGAGCCTTCCCCAGTCATGGGTCCCTCCTGATATCCAGGAATACAAACCCTAGCTAGCATGACTAATGGTTAGGAATGATGGGTGCTGTAGGCTCAAAACATTTGGAGGGACCTGTGATGGGGAAATCTGTGCCAACAAGTTAGCAAGTGGTTCTAGCAGCTATGGTCTACACTAGAATATAACTTCAAGATCCTTATTCTATTCTTAAAATCTTAGAAGTCTGTGGATTAATATATACCCCTCATATGTTTTTAAGGTCAAGAAAGCAGATTCATAAATGTGAGTGGGCAATTGGTTTTAAGACAGTATAACAGAATTACATCACTAATGCAGTGAAGCACTGTATCTAATATATAAGTCAAAGTTAGTTTGTCTGTGTCAGATGAAGACCTCATATAATTGGCTGTGTCAGACGAAGACCTCGTATGATTGGCTGCCTAAGAAGTTTCTATGGAATCCTGGCGTTTGCAGTTTAGGGAGAGGGCTTTAGAATTCTCAGCCAGAGAGGTCTTGGGCCTGGTTGGTTGCTATGGAGATGAGGTCTAGCAGCAAACAGGAGGAGGGCAGTGTATTCCCTCAGGAACCCAACCTCTGTATGTAAATGACTCTGAATACAGATTGGATTGGGGAATATGGGGAAAAGTTACAGGTACTAGACAAGACAGTTTGAGGAATTAGAAACACAGGATCTCAAATCTTTCTAACAAGTATTACCTATGAGAAAATAAAATCCCAGGCAACGCCGGGTACATACGCTAGTTTTATATATGAAGTCCATCAGCGTTCATCAAAACTTAGGGAACATGACTTCTTAGATTGTGTCTTTGCTGGGTTAAAGTCAAAAACTAATTATTTCATTTAATCAATGTCAAAGTCTACAGTTTGCCTACTCAAATATAAAATATACCATTTTCCTCTTTATTGCCTTCAGGTAAACTCCTTACCTTCAGGAGATTGCATAATGTCAAACTTTTTCTCATGATGAAAAAGGGTGGTTAAAAAAAAACTATTCTATTTCAGACCTCTTATGCATGGCTTAAATTGCCACTCTGTACACCATCCATGCAGAGAATAGAGTGTGATAAAACTCAGTGGGGATTTATATTCAAGGTAACATACAAAGCACAGGGTTGTACATCTGTGGATCTGACATAAAAACAAGGGCCTACTCATGAGTACCTGTTTTCAGGTGTGACAAGTGAACAGAGGCCAAATTAAATAAATAAATATTTTCTCACATACTAGGCAGCCATCAGGCAAGGTTAAGTTTTGTTTAAGTTGCAACCCTATATTTATCTAGAGGTGAGTCACCCTGAAGTCAGTAGACTTATTTATGAGTAGACATGCAGGGGATTGCACTTCTAGTCCCATTAATATTAACGGGATAAATTTAGACACATACCTTTTCTTCCTTTGAATTCACAGATTGAAATAGAAAACTCTAAGTGCATATTAAGCTCTGACTTTTTGCAACTTAAAGGTGTATATATTTGAAGACTGTACTACAATCATCACATTTGCTTGATCTGTGATGTATCCTGGAAATGATTAACAGTTCAGCTTCATTTCCTTTTCTGCAGTGAGAAATATAAGTGTGTGCATGTCTGTATGGGTGCATGTTTAATGTCGGCAGAATGTTATTTTTTTCCCCTTAGGGTCGGTAACATAATGAAACCTAACTCAAACAGTGGTCTTGGCCACATGTGAATTCTTTTTTTGAGATAAATCATCACATTATTTCATCAAATAAAATATTTCTTCTGTGAAACTGGTCAACATAATATTTGGATTGCTACTGACCCAAAAGTTGACCAGTAAGTGTCTAGATATGAAGAAAAGCAAGTAGAAAGTGTGGATAGCAATAGTGGAGATACACACACACACACACACACTATTACCACAGAGGCAATTTCATGCATTTTTTTTTCAACTGAGCAAGTAGAAGAACATTGAAGATAATCTGTCTTCTTTTCAGGAACAGATTTTCCTAGGTAAAGGGGAAAAAATCAGAAGAAGCTGCAGAAAAACAATGGAGGGTTATGACTGGAAGATAATGTTGTGGAAAACTTCAGTATAAAAAGGGCAACACTATGATAAAAGGCCTACACTGAAACAACTCCAGTTCTATCAAAATCGCAGTATATCTATAATTGGATACATTTAATATCCAAAATGGTCCTCAAATGTGATGAATCTATTGATATGGCTATTTACATGAGTAAACAAAAATTGTATTCCCCAACAAAAAACAGGAGAACTTGCAAACTTTGCCTTCGGTATGTAATGGAATCAGAACAAGAAGGTCAGAACAGCCAGTACTTCCAGAAATATTAAATATCTTCCACATTTATTAGGGTCTGCCTAGCTCCCTGTAGCAGAATAAGTCTGTTACTGTGCATGGAAGCCTTGTTAGAGGTTTTCTTTGTTGTCTAGTAATTCAGTCAAACCCTGTAATACAGTGGTTCTCAACCTGTGGGTCCCCAGATGTTTTTGGACTTCAGCTCCCAGAAGCCATGAGCATTGCCCATAGTGGCTGGGGCTTCTGGGAGCTGAAGTCCACGAACATCTGGGGACCCACAGGTTGAGAACCACTGCTGTAATAGGTCAGTCTAAATGGACCAACTAGGGAGCAGTTAGTGGTTCTCTCTCAACTCCACTTTGGCTCTAAGTATACCATTTCTGTGTCTCTCATAATATCATAAACACTGCTGAGACAGAATATATATATATATATCGAGAAAGAGAGAGACCTATAATGGGGGTGAGGGAATCATTTGGCTTGTGGATGTTTAAATGCAAAAAGTGTATTTCTGTAATTTGATAATTAGTATAACTGACATAGAAAAGAATATACAAGTAAAAAAGATACATACACATTGTGCAGACTATCAAGCAACAAGCCTTGATAGATAATGTATAGATACAAATTTAATGAATGGACAATACGATGCTAAGGAACAGTAATAAAACAGAATGTGGGTGCCATGAAATCTACACATTGTATTCTTAATCCATCTGATAGCCTCAACTAAAATTGATTCACAGAGTCTTTTTAAGCTGAGGTTATCAGTTAGATTAAGAACATGATTTCTAGATTTCATGACACCCACATTCTGTTTTATCATTGTTTCTTAACACTGTATTGTCCATTCATTAAACTTTTATCTAAACTTTTATTTATCAAGGCTTGTTGCTTGATAATTTGCCTAGGGATCTACATTTACCATTCAACAACTGATTAAATGAGTCTACTCATTTGAGGCTAGCAATTGGCTTTTTTACCCTGAAGATTGTAAGGCACACAAAGGGAACGAGAAGGATATATATACTCTGGTTTAAAGGGGTGGGGTTATTTGCATTATTTATTTTATGACTCCATTAAATGTTACAGTATGATCTTCAGTAACTAGTTGGCTGGCTTCCCTAACAAGTTCACAGGTTTGCAGTTCATACAGTTGAATATGGAGGGGTATATAGTTACTTGCTGCTAACACATGGACAAGGAGTGAACAGCACAATCCCTATTTCAGGGAACACTAAATATGGCCAAGGCCAGTGTGTCCCAGCAGACACTGCTTTAGTGAAAGGGTGCACAATGCATCCAACTCTGGCAGCTGTGTAACTTTTAAGGCTTGGGTATGTTAACTAAGGGCCTTCCCAACATAGAGAGAGACAGAAATATTTATTAGTATTCATTGCTAGTAGTTCTACGTAAAAATATACCAAAGTTCTATCTGGAACCACAGTGATTGCCGAACACAAATAACATGTTTTCTCATAACCAACATTTTAGAAGCCCACAAATGTTCTGCTGTTGCTGAAACAACTATTAGTCTTCAAGTGCAGGCACAGATACTCCCATTACAGCAAGGCACATAGATAACTATGCTATAGATTTGAAAAGGAATGTCACAAGACAAAATGCAGTATTGCAGAAGTGCTTTTCCTCTTGCACAATAAGATGTTTCGTTTCTTTTCACATTTTGCAATCCCACATCATCCTAAAATTGTTCCCCAACCCTGTGGAATAGATTTTGGAAGGCATGAGGACAATCAAGTAAAGACTCTACTATGATCATACCAATACAGTTGAATGCAGCCCTGTTATCTCCAGAAGATTCAATGTTTCTTGGTTTTGCTACAGTGGTTTCCTTTCAAATCTCCCTCGAGTGAATGAAAGCATATATACAGATCATATGACGAAGCAGGTAGTATCTCTGCCTCTTCCCAGTTCAGAATACATGTGAGTGGTTTAATTATATCCCTATGAATCTAACTGGGAATCAACATGGTTGAATTCTGCACGCTAATATTCCAGGACTGGAATATTCACCATCTTTGTTTAGTGGTCAGAAGATCTCATAGCTATGCATGAATGTATATTTCAAAGATGCCAACTTCAACAATATGTTTTTGTTTTGTTTTTTGGTGGGTGGTGGTGGAATATGGTCAGTTTACATCAACGTGTATGTCTAGTACATATGGACTTCACCATGCCCTTTTTCCTTCCTTCATTCTTCTTTTGCAGTTATACTTTTAAAATCCCTTTTTTTTTAATGTTTTCAAAAAAGGATGTATGACAGTGGAAGTGGCTTTTCCCAACTTCTTCATGCAAACAGATTTTTTAAAAAGATGCTTCTAATTGTGCCAAAGGAAATGTTTCTAAAGTCTAACTGCCCCAAGGCACAAGTAATTGGGAGGGGGGTCACAACTAGAGAGGGAAGAGTTACTCTTTCCTTCTCTATGTGTCATATCATCAAAGCTCCACACCACCGTCAATGTTTTAGACATCAAAAGTAAGAACACAAGTTCCATTCCTCCAGCCATGGAATGGTTACCACCGAGTTATCTCCCTGTAGCTTTCTCTCAAGTAGCCTGCCTGTTGTCATAATCTCTTTAGTGCTGAATTAAGTCACTCCTTTGTTTCCATGGCATTTAAGGAAATGTAGTTGGTTGATTTTTAACATATTGACCTGAGGAAAGTTGATTATCCATAAAATGTGTTAATTGTTCCTTTATATAGTTTTTATTATTTTTAACTTTGCATGTGGTTACCTGTAAGAATCTGGGGCTCTGAATTTATTTGTTATTTTAGGAAAATGCATCCAAGAAACAGAAACAATAAGAGCTAACAACACCAACGTTCTTCCTTGATGGTGCCTTAAGATGGGATGAATATTGCAGTTTTACTTAAAGTGGTTAGAGTAGACCAATTTTGTTAAGGCAGTTAAAACATTTCCCAAAACCATTGCCAAGAATGGTATCTTACAGTACAACTATGGTTGCCAGGTTGGATATGAGACAAGGCTCTTCTAAGGCCCTCTTTGCATGGCATTTTCCATGCGAAAGAGGGCCTGGAGTGTCACACCATTGTGAGGAGCGATCCGCACAACGCACTCACAATTGCACGATGCTGCAGGGGCCAGCAGGGGCCAATCACGCACCTTTTCATTTTCAGCTAGAAGTTGAAAATGGTGCGTGATTGCGCATTGCTCCTGGGCCCCACACGCACTTACCTGGTGTGCGGAGCCTCTGGAGCCACGCCAGTCGCACTTCCTGCCCCCATGCAGCCTGGGAAACTCCCAGGCTGTGCTGCGGAAGGAAGAGGTGGGGCTCTCGCGAAAGCACGCAGCTCGTGCGGAGCCGAAGGAACCTGGACACGAGAGTCGCGCACCGGAGGCTGCTCACGCAATTCCCGCACCCCAGCACCGGAAGACAGTAAGGTGCAGAAAGGGTCTAAGTCAGGTGTGAATGAATACAACAAGGGTGGACAACTTCTCAGAGTCCAGGGGCTGCTGTGGACTTCCTGGAATCCCTTCAAAGTTACACAATGGTGAATTCACTGCTGCTGAATTTCCTAGCACAGTAGCAGGTCCTAATATTCACCAGCAATAACAATGATGTTTTATGTAGAAGGAAAGCCTTGGCAATGTGCAGCAGAAAACACATCAGTACTTTGGAGAAGTAACAGGAAGTGAAGGAAGTAAGGCCATGATTTCAGGTTAATGGTGGCACTGCCACTGCTGATCCTGCAGCAGCAATGATGCCTGGGTCACACAAAAGGGAAGCAGGAGCCACATGAAGCTCTCCAGTTGCACGCTGTCCAGAGAGATGTGCAGAAAAAACAGCCAAGGGCTTCCTCTCTTTCATACTATGCAATGTAATATATAGAATAGGGTCCTCATATCTTTAAGCCCAAATAGTTTGAAAAGCAGGATGGGCCTGACTTAAAGAAAGTTACACCGCTGATGCTAATGACTTTGAAATTTTTATTGCCTGTCATTCATTATCCTTTGTCTTCAATTCCCACATCGCCAAGAAGGGGAGTGTCCTCTGCCTGCATTGATATCCATCTACACTATCACAGTAGTTTTCAAAGTAACCATGTTAGTCTCTTGCAGCATAAAAAGGAGAAAGGGAGGGAATTTTTTAGTTTTGCATGAACTTTTGTGTATATAAACCAGTTTATATGCAAGAAAGCTCCTGCAAAAAGAGAAACTGGATAGTCTTAAAGATGCTGCTACATTCCTCCAGATCAGAGCTTTCCAAACTTTTCATGTTGGTGACACACTTTTTAGACATGCATCATTTCATGACACAGTTTTACTAGCAAACTGGAGGTTAAAGTAACCCCTTATAAGAGATACAGACATATACATAAATAGTAATAACAAAAAGTATGGAGACACAACATATCTCACGAAAACCTTTCATATATTTTTTTAAATATGATTTATAAATAATAACATACATTTTCAAAATTGTAGGCGACACACTTACACACTTCAGGTGACATACTAACATGTCGCGGCACACCATTTGGAAAGCCCCGCTCTAGACCATCTTAAATGACAACAGAAGTAGCATCTGAAACAGAATGTAGGCCTGTGACTCCAAGTTCATCACTTTTCCTTTCTTGTACTTTTCAAAAATATCTTGCCCTGATGAAGCCAGTGAAGCTTTGAGATTCCACGATGCATTTTTTTTTCCACTGGCTCAAAAAAGATATCACTGTTTTGTGGATTTTGGATTTTGTTGTATTAGGCAATATGATAGTTATCCAGATTTCAATTCGGGTGGTAGTAAGAAGGTTGATGTAAAATTCATAACTAACACTACATTCCAAAGAAAAGCAAATATATCTTGTATTTTTAATGAAATATTGGATATTTTTTGTGTTGCCTTTAGTTTGGTTGAAAGGTGAATTTAAAAAGAATACTGACTGTTCAAGATATTAAATGAAAAGATGAAAACTCTGATGAAGACTTTGCTGCCACACATCCACTTAAAAGATAAGAGTAGATTATCCCTCTCTGAAGACAAAATCAACGGTTATGTGTGACCAGAACATTTAGTGCTATTTGATGCATCACTGGAAAAAAAAACCCCACACAATTTATGTGTGAGGGAATTATATCATCTTATCTGTGGCAAGCAGGAAAATATTACAAGATAGGCTGCATGTTTAATGAACTGCTAGAGCTTTCTTTTAGGGAGTGCTACTATTCTGTACCTAAGAAAACCCAATGAAACTCATGGGGTAACCATATGTTGACAGGAAACGTCAAAACTTACACACAGACATACACACTAAATGAAACTGGATATGAAAACACATTGCAGTGTGCCATCTACAGTTATATATGCTATGTTCCAGGAATCCCCGCAAATGACAAATTTGCCAATGGCTGTAATGTATGCATGGATGCTTCAGCATGAGCACATGTCTCTGCCATTTTACGTAGAGGACATGAAACAGTCACAGACGCTCAGATTTACACATCCAGAGACTGTGCATAAGGCAGGCACATTGTAATTGCCTATGGAGTTAAGAACACAAGTAAATAAAAGCATAAGAGATGTTACTGATTCATATCAAAAGACCAATGCTTTTTCTTTTTCTGAACTATTTTTCATCCGGTCAGTGTATATATTTTTATTTTCAGTGCTTCCAGACGGTAAAACAAAGCATCAGATATATTTTCAAAGATGAAATGTGAGATTTCTGCTTCACTGAAATAGATCTCAGGACAAATATTATAACAAAAAACACTTTTTTCAGTTGCTAGTAATGGACCCAGCCAAAAACAAAACAAAACAATGAAATAAATAAATAAAAAACCCCTTTCATTTGCCATACAATTATATTTGTTTACTCTGGTAATTACATCCTTATTCACAAATGTCTCTACTTGTCATATAACTGACTAGGGGTTACCCAAACCTTCCCTCTTTTTTATGAATGAAGAGTTTTTACCCTTATGACTGCAGCATCAGTTGAGGGAGGGCCACCAGGTTTATACAGATAAGACAGTCTGGTATGGATACCAGCTTCTTAGTCTCAGAAGGACCTCAACGTAAGGATGGAAAGAATATTTAAAAACATTTGGGAAAATAATCAAAAATGGGTTTCTCAAGTGTCAGGAATATATGGGAAGAATTCTAGAAGGATTTTATGATCAATCCTGTGCAAAAAAAAAAAAAGAAAAAGCATTTTTTTTGATGCAGAACCATTGTCCAGTTTCACTGCATTAAAAAGAAAAAAGAAAAAGAAAAAAAAAACCTTCCTGTGCAGAAATTACTTTATGCAAGGAAAACGTTTTTGGTGCAGAAAATAACATATATGCTGAGGTTATACTCTTTTCTATACAGAAAATACTCATCATCATCATCATCATCATCGCAAAAAATAAGTCCTGAACTGTGAATAGTCTTTGAAAATTGCACTATTTTTGACATTGTTTCACAGTGAGGAGAAAAAAATGGTAAAACTGTTCATTCTTATCTGTGAGAACAAAATTTAAGAAGAGCTATATCCCTGATCCAGTGACAAAGCTTTGCAGTCCCAGTGATCAAGTACCAGCTGAAGAGAAGGTAAGCATCTGTCCAAAGCAAGCATTTGTACAAATTTAGCAACAAGATGAGAGAGAGATCAGGACATATAGACCTTCTCTGCTAGTGGATAAGTCTTCCAATCAAACAAACTGACAAACACACATATACACAAAAAGCTATGAAAGCAGATAGCCAACGGGACCGTAGTGGCTATCTAGCATATTGCACAGAGTGTCACACACATGACTATCTAGCTGGTGGAAAGAAATTGTGAGTGTGTGCTCAGTACAATGAGCCCCTAGTCTTCAAGCAACAGGTTTGTTCCATTAAGTCTAAAATAGCTGCTGCAAAGAAGCTGAGAGGAGCAGAGAGATTAATGGATCAGATCTCTTGAAATGTTGTAGTGTCATCCCACTTCCAATTTAACACCTCTTCTGCAGTCAGGGAGAGTAAGTGCCTCAGGGAAGGAGACTGTTAATCCAACAGAGAAGTAAATTATCCCCCAGAAAACTCTTATTCTTTGTGAGATGGAGAGATCTCTTCTTGCAATGAGGATATGACACCTGTGGAAGGGAGATTGTGATAGGAGGTGATTTGATCAATAGAAACATAGACAATTGGGTTTGTGATAGGTGAATTGTCCATGTGGTGTGAAAGCTGTGGACATCATGAATCATCTAGATAGCTTTTCATATAACATTGTGAGGAACTTCGGTGCATATTGCCAACTATGTGGTGTACTGTGGTAGGGAGGTTGGTGAAAGAACCTCTAAGGTAGTTTTCACATGCAAGGTCAGCTAGACAGTCAAAATTAAGGAGGGTCAATACATGGATGAGTGTTGTAGTAACGAATAACTGTAGCTGTCCTTGCATCGGCTGTATAAATGCACGTTCCTATCATAACAAAGGGTTGGAACCAAGCAGTGGGGACATGATCATGGAATCTGACAAGACTTAAAGCTAAGTGGCACTGCCTGAGATCTAGTGCAAGATGCAAATGTGGTTTAACTGACAGGAACAGTACTATAGTGTTATTATATGGGAGTGGGAAAGTGCTTGGGAGAAGTCAACACAGTCCTATTTTACTCCAAATAGAAACTCCAGAACAGTCCTATTTGACTTCAAAAGAAGACACTTTTCTAAAATAAGGGCAATAGTAAAAAGGAAGTCGTTTATTTGTTTGTTATAGGTTAGCAAGGTAAATTACTCTCAACTTCATCTGTATACATTTCTTCTCAGTGTTGAAGGACATTGCTCTCCAAGGAAGCTAAGAAAGCTGTGGAAGTCCTAATCTCTTGTCCCAGTACAAAGGATTAGATGTGGATGAATTAACTCAGGCTCAAACAAAACAGAAGAAAAGTCCTGTGTTAGCACTAGATGGACTACCTAACTCAGGACTGGTGATGCAGCTTGTTCTGGCAGAGATAGCACACCCTCTAAAAACATTCAAGTACACTCATCCCTCCACATTCGCTAGGGTTAAGGGCACAGGACCTCCGTGAAAGTGAAAAAATGTGAATAACTCTAGGCCTTCCCAAATCATATTTAACCCACAAAAAAGTATGATCATCATATTCAACCCACTGTGGATTCCTCTGAGGCATCAGGGTTCCTTCACAAGGCAGAAGTGGGTGGCTGGTGAGGCTTACTGCCACCTCCACTGCTGCCTTACATCATTTTTAATAAGGACTTACAAGCCTCATTCACAGCTTCTCAGTCTCACAAGGCTTGCAGTCCCTATTAAAAATGGCATAGGGCAGTAGCAGCGCTAACAGCAAATAATCCGTGAATCTAGTCACAGTGATACAAGATTTAATTAATCATTTAGATTATTGTAATGTATTCTGTATGAGTCTTCACTTGAACACTATTTGGGGACTTGTTGCTATTAACTGTTGTAATAAATGAATGAGTTTACTCTTTAACTACACGTGTAAACTATGTGAGGACAATTTAACTACAGGTAGACTTTGGCAGCAGTATGTTTAGCACACCACATTACATCAGTTTTGGAATAACTTTACTGGCTTCCAAACAGCCTACATTTTACATTCTACAAGCAGTCTACATTCAGGATGCTGCTTTGACCTACACAGCTCTAAACAGCAGGGGGCCAGGATTTTTGAAGGACTGCTTCCTTTCATGTGAACTAGCCTATAACAGTCCGTTATCACTAGAAACTCCATTATGCATTCTAGAGGGCCTAGACCAGTGGATGCTAACTGAAGACAAGGTATTTTCAGTATTAGCAGTCTGACTACAGAACAGCCTCCTGGAAGAGGTAAAATAGACTCTCTTCTGTGGCTGCTTTAGATCTGCAGCAGAGACTGTTCTGTTCCCGCTCTTAATGTTTACAGTTTTACCAGGCTTTAATTTTAATTGCTACTACTCATATATTTTATTGTATGATTTTGTTTCTTCATTTTATATGAAATTTTACTGCCTTTATGGTGCATCACCCTAAGCACCTGCTAGGCAGTGCATTTTTTAAATCCAAGAAAGAAAGAAATAAAGAAAAAACAAGCAAGCAAGCAAGTAAAAAAAACCCTCATTCCTAATGCCCAAAACGACAATTTGGCGATCTACAGAGCATGATATCTGAATACAGTCAATGTTGTCAAGATCATTCTATTACCTTTCTACTACCTTACTTTAAAGAAAATTACAAAGTTTTAGATGAAGTGATCCCAAAATGAGCTACTTGCTCAAAGAGAAAGACCAAAGAGTTACAGATAATTATCCAGCTTAAACAACGTTTGATCTAACAGGTAAACATCTCATTAAAGCATTCCTGTAGCACTGAAAACACTTGTCTCACAGGACAACACAAAGAAAATGAAAAATTAAGAGCTTAGTAAGAAAAGGGATAAGAAAGGGTCCCCCATATTTTTTTGAGATATTGACTGGTATATTCTCAGATTCTTCCTCACTGTGACTCTCTCTGACTTTTTCCTCAGGGTAGCAAACATTCTGCGGTTGAGGGGTCCGAACTGGACAACCTAACCCTCAATCTCTACTGCCGCTTCTGTCAAAATTTAACAAACACCACCAGATTTGTCAACACGGCCAAATTCTGCAGCAATTGCAGCATCTCTCTACAGTGCAGGAAAGTATTATCACACTTTCCTACACAATAGAGTTCTGCCACTGGCTTCCCTTTCAGAAGCATCAGTAAAGAGAAGGAAGCAGGAAGGGGGACCTTGATTTTAGCAGTATGGATTTTACAGTAGCAGGGAGGCCACCATGTGTAAAATGGGGACAGACTGGCTGTACGACCGTGAAATAAGCCCATGATATAAACTATTTCTACTATCTCCAAGAACAAACCGGTCAGTTGGTGACTTCCTACTTTTCAAGTATAACAGTTACTGGAAAAAAAAAATTGTTCATTTTAACTCTTGTTGCAGGTATAGTTGCCTTGCAATTGTCCAAAGTTTTCATGCCTTACAAGTATAAGAAACTTCATAAGTACTGCCTGGTTAGTACTGCACTGCCTTCCACACATACCTATATATATGAAGAGATCAAGTGTTGCTCTTAGGCTTGTACACAACACAACATGTATGCAAGGAGAGTTTAAGGTCACAGTTTAGGCTTTAAATTATGCGCATGTTCCTTCTGCCACCCAGCTCAATGTGTAAATGAGGTCAAAATATACTGGAATTGGAAAATACTGCATGCGTTCACATGCAACATCTTTTCAATCTAACTGAAAATTGTTCTATTACCAAGAAGTTTCTTTAAAATTAGTTTTAAAGGTTTAATTTCTTTGGGGCTGTATGTAAAGCTCAATGAGATGCACAAAAGTTCAATGAGACGCACAGCATTTATTGCTAATAAATGTGTTTACATCAGCATATGAGGTAGATGAATGAAATACATTCAGATTTTACGAGAATATCAAATGGGCAAATCATGACCTTGACTGATCTAAACAGGAATGAAAACTCCAAAAATGATTTATGGGGTTTTCTTTTAAAAGAAGTTCATTTACATCAATTTCATTTACATCAATGGATGGCTCCAAGAAGAACAAGAAAAAGATAAAGAACCTACCCTAAGAAGACTGGGTAACTTCATAAATGATATGAATGAAAGGACATTTTATTGACAAGATCTCTGTTCTACATTTAGACCACTTCAAGGGCGAAAGGTAAAGGTTTATCTCCATTTCTAAGCAATTCATTAATCCTACTCTGGATACAAAGTATTCAAAGATATAGCTGTGTTTAGTCTGTTTCAGCATAAAAAAAGATACAATGGACTCCTGTAACACCTTAGTACTAAGAAATTTCAGTCGAAGCTTTCTGGTCTCCAGTCCACTATATTCAATAAAGTAGACTGGAGCCACAAAAGCTTATGCAAGAAATATAATTTTTCCCCCCAAATGGTTTTAAAGTCATTACAGAATTCAGATATTCAGTATTTTCCAACCTGAATGCGAATACTCTCATACCCACTGCTCAATAAAATTTTATTTCTTATTAGGAAATAAGGAATAAGGAATAAATGTTCTTGCTAGTTTTTATATGCTATTTTTTTTAAAAAAAAGCTACAAATGCATTCATCCTGAAAAAAAGGTAATATATAAGTTTCTAAAATAAATTAATATAAATAAATACATAAAACTTATGGAGTTAAAAGGGATGTATGGATAATCATTTTCCCATTCACAATACAACTTTGTCAAGGTGTCTGTAGAAATAACCGCCTGATTTGCTTTTTAACTGTGAAAATATTTCTCCCTGAAATGTGTTCTAATGTTTTCATAATATTAAAATAATTTTTAAAGACTTTTTGATATTAGTAAGTACAAATTTTGAAATTCTTATCAGCTCAGCATCAAGAATTCTCATGCATTATGGTGACATGAAGCAACTTGTCATGGATACCTGGACCACACACAGAACATTATGGCACAGTATAAAATTCGGCATGAGAGTTTTATTTTGTGCTGTAACACTGCAGCTAAGCCTCACTGAACTATCTATCCCAACATAACATTCCAACAGATCAGAGAAAATGATACACATTTCCACCTAAAAAAACCTAAAGAGTTTTTTCCTCCACCTCCTCTCAGCCTAGCTTTCTACAGTCTCTTCTTGATGTTTCTGGAAGGAGGAAAGAACTTGCTTCCACACAACATGCATTTTTCTGATATTCTGTACATATCCTTGTTTTTGACCTCATTTTTTTGGCCTCTTCTCAAAGGAGGGAGATGTACACACACACTCAACAAACACAAGTGAAGAGCCCACCATGAAAGAACAAGAGATGACTTTTTTAAAAACTGTAACACTCTTGATGTACTCATGAAAAACCAATAAACCTCCTTAGCATTTTTGCTCCGTAATTTGGAATAATTTCAATCAATTTGGTGAAAAGAATCCTATTTTTCTATATTTATTGCTATCCTTAGAGGCTGTAGGTTATAGTTCTTTTTCATTAAAAAGATATGACGTATCTCCCCTTAATTCTGCTCTTAGAAATCACAGCAAGTAGATGGTATGTTTCTTCAAAGCAGATAAACTCTTTTCTCCATTTAGAGTAGATGACAACTGTTACCGCCCTAACTGTAAAACAACCATCTCCAGTCACTTCTGTCTGGAAAGCAAACACATGTTCGAAATGAACTGATCCTTCCACTGTATCCAAAAACAATGTTTGTTCCAAAGAAATCTATTTGTACATTATGAAACCAAAACAGCTGGAAAGCTTTTCATGCATGAGCAATCACATATTGAAACAGAAATAAGGGAAAACCTGTTATTTAAATATTGAAGGCTTGAGTTTACCTGTGATGTATGTACCTATTTTAAACATCTAAAGAATCACAACGGGGGAGCAGAGGTTAATACAGACTATCATAACAGAAGTCAGGTACAGATAAAGTCATAGTTTTACAGACCTTTGTTTATGGATCACGTACGCTTCTATTCCAAACATCTTGAGGATGACAGAACGGAAGTTCTGGGGAGGGGTGAGGGGAGCAGGATAGAGTAAGGAGTCCCCCTCATCCAAAGGAGTCCTCTCTTCTATACTTTCGAAGGAACTGGAGCTGGTTTGTGCTCCCCTTCTCCACTTTCTTGCCAAACTATATTGCTCTGATTGGACATCGAACAATAAGACTAACATATTTTAAAAAGTCTTAAACTTTTTAAAATAAACTGCTACTCTGAGTTGTTTGCTACACAATCTGGGCAGTACAAGCCATCAATTTCATGCCTGTTATTAATTTTAGACAATCGTACCATCCACTTGCTGCAGTTTTTTATGGGTTGTATTAAATGAATAGCATGGATTTCTTATCATGAAATGGATGAGAATTTTGTCTACTTGCTTTAAATTATGAGAGAGCTTCTCAAATGGAGAAACTTTGCTTGATGCCCATTGGCAGTCCCAATTGTACTAGACCCATTTCAAGCTGTACCTGCATATGTATTGACCCAGAATTCAACCATTCATTTATTAAGACGACCAAAAGGATTTAGGGCTAGGTCTCCTGTTCATGCAATTGGCTGAAACTTTATCTAGTTATTAAACAAAAACTATATTAGCAACGAGTGATTTTGTGTCGCTTGGATTTCTTCCCTTCATTTTTCCATTCAGTGGAGAATTCCTCTTAAAAGATACGATATATGCCTATAATCAGTTTTCAGAAATACATCAGTGTTCACACTACGTTTTAGATTACATGTTGAAATGCATTGGAGGATTCTCAGGAGTTCAAATATTCAAAGATAATGAGAAATAAAATAATAAAAAACTACTTGGTTGCAAGTAAGCTACTGGTATTGTTTACTGGTATTAAATCATTATAAATAATATACTGTAATGTTCAGTATATAAGATCCTTTACTATTAACTCATTCATTCTCACCTTTAAAGTAAACAAAATTAAGAGATTCTGAAATTTGTATAAATGATTTAAATTCTAATTTTCTATGTAAAAGATATTGGTCAACACTTTTTACTTTTTTAAAAATAAACAAAACAATACACTGAAGGCAAAAGGCATCAGAAACAGCAGCTTAAAGTAGTAATAAAGGAGACATACCATAAGGGAGAGTTAGGGACATTTTATTGAGTAAGCTCCTAAAAACATCATTGTGTTCAGTGCTCTTTTCAAAATGGCCAATAAAAGAAGAAGTTATCTCCTTTGCGTGGCCCTTCCACACTATGGACACCAAATCTCTGATACTCACTTATGAAATTTCCAAAAGTATGAGACAGACAGAAAAGCTTCAAAAGCAAATCAATGCTATTTCTGAGACACCATAATACCATGCAATTTGGAAATTTAAAGATTAAAATAAGCATCATGTGCACTGAGTGAGACTGGAAATGAAATGATAGTCAATGAAGTGGACTGGACCTGCTGACCCCCAAATAGATGACTCATTCTGGATGAAACAAAGTCTTAAAAGGTTCACAGATTCCATCCAATTTAGCAAGGATACTCATGATTAAAGGTATTTTCTGGTACTACAGAAAAGTTTCTGGCACTTTTCTGGTAATACAGAAAAGTGGCAGAACCCACATTGATAACCTTCCAATATAAGGCAGAGAATAAATTTTAATCATTTGATAAATTAAATGTTAACACTATGAGTTTTTTTGCTTACAATTAGGAAATTATCACTTTAAACAAAAATAAGTGCAGCTAACCTCTAATGCAGTGGTTTCCAAATTTTGGTCCTCCAGATGTTTTGGACTTCAGCTCCCAGAATACCTGACTGTTGGATAAGTGTCATGGGGCTTCTGAGAGTTGAAGGCCAAACGCCTGGAGGACCAAAGTTTGGGAACCACTGTATTAATATATATTTCTATACAAAAATAGGTGTTGTTCTCCCTCTGATATGAACAAAAAAACCTTAGTTTGTTAGGATAATAACTACATGTCTCTTATTGTTAATATATCAGGTTCAGGTTGCAGGAAAGTTATTTTCATACACAAAGAAAAACTTATGCCTTACTTTTTTGCTTATTGTGAAAGACTACAGGATAAAAAATAAACAGCAACAAATCTATACAGACTTACCATGTACCACATGCTTTGCCATTTAGGATCATTAAAATACATGGACTGGATGCTGCCAGGTTTGTAATCCCTTTTTGTCCTTATTTTTACAACCTGCTGTTCTATCCATTCCACCTGTTAACAAGGAAAATATTTGGTAAATATTAGACCACTAGTATACACGTTGCTAAAAAGTTGGTAAATCGAAAAAATCTATAAAAAAACAACAAATACATAAAGGTGCTTGCTAGACACAGAAGCTAAAGACATTTCTAAGTACAAATTTCTTTTTGATAAATTTTATTAATTTATGTATTTAATTTATATCCTGCCTTTCTCCCAAATGGGATGCATGGTGGCTTACAATAAAAAAATACAGCTAAAATATTTTGTTTGCAAAAGTTAAAAAGAAATTAAACATTCTGATTATTAAAATATGCTTAAAAACAATTCAACACTTTAAAATATCTTGACCTCAGTAAGGCCTTTGACAAAGTTCCACATGACATTCTTGCAAAGATGCTAGTAAAATGCGGGCTGGACAGGGCTACTGTTAGTTGGATTTGTAATTGGTTGACTGACCACACCCAAAGGGTGATCACCAATGGCTGCTTTTCATCCTGGAGAGAAGTGACTAGTGGGGTGCCACAGGGTTTTGTCCTGGGCCCAGTACTATTCAACATCTTCATCAATGACTTGGATGAAGGAGTGGAGGGCATGCTGATCAAATTTGCAGATGATACTAAACTGGGAGGGGTTGCTAACACACCAGAGGACAGGATCAAATTTCAATACGACCTTGACAGATTGGAGAGCTGGGCCAAAGCTAACAAAATGAATTTCAACAGAGAGAAATGTAGGGTCCTGCACTTGGGCAGAAAAAATGAAAGTCACAAGTACAGGATGGGGGACGTGTGGCTGGATAGCAGTACGTGTGAAAAGGATCTAGGAGTCTTGGTAGATCACAAGCTGAACATGAGTCAGCAGTGTGACACGGCAGCCAAGAAAGCCAATGTGATTCTTGATTGCATCAATAGGAGTATGGTGTCTAGATTGAGGGAGATAATGGTATCACTCTATTCTGCACTGGTTAGGCCTCATTTGGAATACTGTGTCCTCTTCTGGACACCTCAATTGAAGAAGGATGTCGACAAGCTGGAACATGTCCAGAGGAGGGCAACCAAAATGGTGAAGGGTCTGGAAGCCATGCCCTATGAAAAACACCTTAGGGAGCTAGGTATGTTTAGTCTGCAAAAGAGAAGGTTAAGAGAGGACATGATAGCTATGTTTAAATATTTGCAGGGATGTCATGTTGAGGAGGGAGCAGGCTTGTTCTCTACTACTCCAGAGACTAGGACAAGGAGCAATGGATTCAAGCTGCAGGAAAGGAGATTCCACTTGACCTCAGGAAGAACTTCCTGATGGTCAGAGCTGTCTGGCAGTGGAATATGCTGCCTCGGAGTGTGGTTGAATCTCCTTCTTTGGAGGTTTTTAAGCATAGGCTGGATGGCCATCTGTTGGGAATGCTTTGATGGGTATTCCTGCATAGCAGGGGGTTGGACTCGATGGCCCCTGGGGTCTCTTCCAACTCTATGATTCTATGATTCTAAAACATTTTTGCAACATAATATAAAAATTATTTTTAAAAAAGATTATAAAATGCAGCACACCATTTTATATGCACAAATTCAAGACCCCAAACCCTGCCTGAATACAAACATTTTCACTTGCTGGCAGAAAAAGAGTAGGAAGGGAGCCAATTGGACCTGCCGTGGAAGTTCCCACAGTCTGGGAGCAGCCACAAAAAAGTCTCTCTCTCAAGTCCTCACCAACTGCATCTGTGAAGATGGTGGGACTGAAAGTCCACCCTTGCAGATCTTAACACTCCTGTTGGTTTGTAGGAGGAGATATGGTCTTCCAATAGGCAGGACTCGGGTCAAAATCAGCACTCTGACTTCTGCCCAAAAATGGACCAGCAGCCATTGCAGCTGTTTCAACAGGGGAGTCACATGACCCACGTAGGTAGCCCTGTTCAACAACCTAGCCATGACATTTTGGACCTGATGACGTTTCTGAACAGTTTCCAAGGCAGCTTTAGGTATAGCACATTACAGTAGTCCAAAAGGGATATAATCAAGGCATGTATCACTGTAGCCAGATCTGACTTCTCAATCCTTTTCAGGTATGAACGACTTGAAATGAATATTTTTATGTGTTTTCCCTATCCCAGTCAATCTTTAGAAAATGTAAATGAGGAAAAAAATGTATAACTGTATACAGAGATGGTTTATAGCACATAAACTTTAGCAGAAAGCTTGCTTTAGAATATGTGATTTTACCAAGAAATTATTTTAGAACAGGCAGGGAAACAGTGCATATATAAAAACTAGGCCGCTCAGGTCTGCGTATATGCCCTGTGTCCTAAATCTTCAATACTTTTCTGATGATAAAAAATTCGGTGAGGAAACAAGGTCTGTGACCTTGATAATCTTCCTTTTGCTTCTCCTCTAAGCTTCTTGTTGTTATTTAACCTGTAGTTCACTGTCTGTCTCCTTTCGGGGGCAGGCATTCTAATTTAGGTTTTTACTTTTATATATTGAAAAAGTGGGGGTTATAAATACTTTGTATGACTTACTAGATTTCCTTTAAGTCCAGAATTTTTTCTGTTAAATATGACACATATGTTTGACAAAATCTCTCTTAAAAAAATACAATCGAATCCTACTCTACATGGTCTTCGTAGCAAGAGCCAACTTTGCAAAACTTCGGAAAACCAAAAAAAAAAAATATCCTGATATAGCTCAATGGTTACTAAGGATAATAGAGATGAAAGAGTAAGATTTACTTACCCATTATATAGAAGGAAAACAAATGAATAAACTGGAAGAAGAATGGCAGCCAGTAATAACATGGGGTGTCAAGATTTAAAATTTTGTGTGAAATACACATGTATATCTATTTTCTAACTTTTTACATATTATTATTACTATAACGTGCAATACATATTCTGCATACGGAGAAAGAGAAATGTATATATACATTACATTATTTCAATTAATTCCTTACATAGTATAAAATGAGTATAGATATTGATAGTCGAATGCTATGTAAGGATAGGCTGAAAATAGGTGATTTCAATCATAGACTCTATTCAAATAATAGATAAATAGGGAGTTTTGAGAAAACATAACTGAACATAGTCCACAGCTGAAGACAAAAGGAAGTTGATATTTCTGTTTCTTTTTTCTTTTTCTTCTAACTTCCTTATTTTTCCGTATTATCCGTATTATTATTCCGTATTATTTTTCCTCCGTCTTCTTATTATCTTGGTTATTTTGTTTTCTACTTTATGTAAACTATTTTATTTAGTATACTTGTAATGGTTTATAATAAAAACTAATTAAAAAAATAAATACTTTGTATGATTTATTAAGTCTTTGTACAACTTGTGGTAAGTGGTACATTTGCATGGAATTGCTATTTCACCTTCCCTGATTGTAGGGCTGTTAAGTAGACATAAGGAAAGCTCTTCCCCCCCCCCCCCGCATATATCACAATATTACAAGATAAGGTATTGATGAGAGAAGAGAAAGCAAAAGCATACAAGTAACCACGCAAACAATAACATTTCTCTTGTTTTAAAGATGAAATACAATCACTGTACCTGTAAAAATCAATGCACATATTTTATCTAAGAAAGACGTAGTACAAAACTGCTTCAAATAACATATCTTTTGTTTGCATTTGTACCTCTAGAGTTTATAGAAACACATCTATGAACTGCCCTTGCCAAACCAAATATGTTTTATTTTACTTACACCACAAACTACTTTCAAGACTTTTACAAACAAATTTTTACAAAATTTTTACAACTTTTACCAATGAACAAAAAGATGAACTTTTACAAGAAATTTGCTGCATTTTATCTCGTAAATTTATGCTATCTGCATTTCATGGAAGTATCGACAATGTTTCTATGTCCTCACTTTTGCAAGCCTTTTATGTCAGAGTAGCTAGTGTGGCATTAGTGGTTTGAGAGTTGGACTTGGACACTGGGACACCAGGGTTTGAATCCCTGCTCGGCCATGGAAACCCGATAGATGATCATGGGCAAGTCGCACTCTCTTACCCTCAGAGGAAGGCAAAGGTAAACCCCTTTCGAATAAATATTTTCAAGAAAACCCCATAATAGGATCACCTTAAATAGGAAACAGTGTGATGGCACACAACAAAACAACAAAAGGGCCACTTAGTGGTCTCAGAAGCTACTGAGTTTTGTCATTGTAAGCTTGTCACATAAAGCTCGTGTTAGTAGGCAGGCAGGCAGGCAAGCAGCAACAACCTAGCTACAGCATTTCATCTATATCCTTTAGCCTTATCTCACCAGCATACTGGACGGCTATTTCTTCTTACCTGGTGGGTATAGGGTCAGAAATCATGTCATTTCCCTCCTTTCTCTGCTGTACTTTTCAGCAGCTTACAATAGCTCACAGAATATGGGCTAAGAGTGGCACAGATGTATAAACAGAAAATACAGGCAGATTCTGTGGAGTTCACTTTTTTTTTAATAATAATTTTATTAAGTTTCACAAAATAAAAACAATTTTAAACCGTATTTTAACATGTAATATTTCTGATCTTCCACCCTGTCTTGATCCCCACCTCCCGAAGCCCCCAGTAACAATCATGTACCACAACACATTGCTGTTTTCATGCTTGAACAAGCTTCTCCTTTCGCCTTTCCCTGTTATGTTAAAGTTATCCCACTGACAATCACCGTTCCAAAGCAGTCTTGTCCAATGATAGTTCCCAGCTGTTACCTGTTTTTGGTCTTTCTTCTTCTCTCTAATCCTTGTCAATATCTGTCTGTTCTCAATCTCCTAATTCCCCCCCCCCAATTGAAGTCTCTATCTATTTTCTTCCCCTCTTCCCCTCTTATAGATTCCTCCAAACATTTACTATATATTTTCTAGCATTCTGAGCTGTTATAACTTTAACATCCACCCTGAATTATTATCTGTCCTGCTTCCAACTATTTTCCATATTGCTGTTTAACCCCTTTCTCACTGTCTCTATTAATTTTTTTTTTTACTGTTGTAAGCTTATGTTTGTTAAAGTACCTACTGCTTTGTTTACATCAGGACACTGTGTCTTGCCACATCACTCCCTCCCCTCCCCATCTGGGATTCCACGGCCAAACTCATATCTAAAAAATTCTATACTGCTTATCGTCGCTTAAAAGGCCGTTACACCCAGAGAGTGGGGAAACATCGTAAATGACATCTGACCCGGTTCCCCATCACACCAACCCCTTCATCCCTTTAACAACATCAATCACCATATTAATTCCAGTTTAACATTCCAATAGATGAACTTCTTTTACAGTGCCAAGATACATTACATATTCAAATCTAATCCAAAATTTGCCTTCTTTACATCCCTCCCATCCATGCCCAACTACCCAGAGTTCATTTCTGGATTTCCTTTGTCTTCTCATAGTCATTTTGAATCCGGGTAGTTAAATAGGAAGAGAGATTGTTTTGCTTAGTTGACCTTCTATCGCAGAGTTGTAGCCACAACAATCCCAGGAGCCCAGACATGAACAGAAAAAAGCAGGAAACAATTCACATACCAAAGAAAAATAAACTGCTCAATAACTGTTATCTTATTGCTTCCCTTATTGCTTCCCGCTTATACAATTATTCTCATTGCAACCCGTCTTCCCCACTCCCTTCTGTGACATTACAGCCCAGAACTCATCTCAAATATTTCAATGTATGCTTGTTGTCGCTTTAAAGTTCTGAGCCATCCCGCCACTAGGGGTGGGATTGTTAATGTTATCCACCACAGGCTCCCCAATCTCTTCAAGACCCTCAAGTGTTAGAACATCTCATTAAACATACAAATACATACAGATATCAATATATCATTCTCAGAAATGTATTTACCATTACCAATCATCATTATACCCATCAAATCTCCCCCAAAGCCCCCTCCCTTCCCAGATTTCCTGCAACTGATTTACTTCCCATATTTGCTTCAACTGCTTCTTCTAAAGATTCTTCCAAAACTTCTTCTGTTTCTCATATTCACTTTCCAATGCAGCAAAATCCAAGGGAGTGAATCTGCTTACTTGACTTTCCAGCACTGAATCACAGTCATAGACAAATCCAACAGTACAAAATCCAAAAAAAGAGAAGCAGAAATAAATTCTTATAGCTTCAAAAATCCCAAAAACAACCTTCCAAATCCCACATCTCAGATCCACCAGAAGAAAATTCGCTGCTCACGTGGACGTTATTAAATCTCAAATCCAGTCTTATTCCACAGCCATCTAAGTTATTCATTAGCTTAATGAATATATCCAATTTAGTGATTGTTGATTGTTGATCCAGTTAAATTGATCCAATTAAAAAGACTCTTTTTTTTTTTTACTTTAACAGTTCAATCCACCAAACCTCTCAGAGCCTCTCTTTTCCTTCATGTCAGCCGCCCCTTTAAGAAAACTCACAGTCAAAACAGCCAAAACTCACGTAGCTCACATAAATTCTCTGGGCCCTTCCTCCTTTGCTTCTGCACACTGGAGCAAGCCATAACCGATGTGGTATTTCAAAAGGGGGAAATCAAGACAGGTTACAAGCTTTAGGTTCTTTGATTGTTTCTTCTTGCTTCTTTGTTAAAAAAAGTCGTTCAGCAGCGTTTGTGCCACTCCTGTGGCGTCCCTCTGGATCCATCGAGGTCCTTCGACCCCCTGGTGCTTCTTGCTCTCCCATCCGGGCAGAGCAGAGCCATACAGCAGTTGTGGGGTCCCCTTCGGACCACGTCCGAACCCCCTGTACCGGAGAGGGTGTTTAGCCACTTCAGGGTCACAAAAGAGGTGGCTGGATTCCAGTGGAAAGCAGCCCGGAGCTGCGCCATTGCGCAGCTTCAACCTGAGCTGCCGCTCGCGTCCGCCGTTCAACAGGAAGCGATTCTATGGAGTTCACTTCAATGTAAGAGTTGTGCATTGTTACCTGAGAAATTAGTGGCACTCCCATTTATAACCTATGGAATACAGCTACAATGGCATAGGAAGATGGATTTTCTTTGCAAAGATTTGCTGCATTCATAAAACATCAGTAATCCTACTTTTGCACTAAAGGCTCATTATGATCATCTTTTTTTGGTGAGGCAGCCCTAGTTGGACCCAATCAATAAGACTCCCAGACCAAGTTTTTCCAAGGAAATCCATTCAAAGTTAGACGCCTAAACAAAGCAATGAAACCACTAAGAAAGAAGTATTTTAGCTGGGAGTATACATAACTTGACCCCTTGGTGACAGGGGTGGGCTTTTGTCCCCCACTCAGTGTTTCCCAAGGTTCAGCCCATCAAAACAGCTCCCTGTACAAAGTAAAGGGAAAACACTTCTGCTTTTACAACTTGCCATCATTTCGCATTTCAGAACACATGTCATACGAATTCAGAGGTCCACGCTGCTCAGTGAAGGCACTGGGATAGCTCAAGGGACTCCACCAATAAAAAGAGTACAGAAATACTGTACAGAAAGAGTACACAACCCCTAATGAGAAGAATCCTAGACTGACAAGAATCTTCACAGTTTGGGACTTATTCTGCGCAAAATTCACACACAGTTGCTCTGTGCAGAAAACAGTACAGTCATCCCTGTACATTCACTAGGGATAGAGGCACAGGATCCCTATGAAAGTGGAAAAAAACATGAATAGCTCTAGGCCCTCCCAAACCATATTTAATACACAAAAAAGTATGATCACCACATTCATCCCACCATGGATTACTCTGAAGCATCAGGGTCCCTTCACAAGACAGAAGTAGGTGGCTGGTGGGGCTTACTGCCACCTCCACTGCTGCCCCACACCATTTTAAATAGGGATTTACAAGCCTTATTTGCAGTTTCTCAGTCTCATGAGGCTTGCAGTCCCTATTAAAAATGGCATAGGGAGGCAGCAGAGGTGACAGAAAATAATCCATGAATAATCAAATCAGCAAAAGCGAAACCCGCAAATGTGGAGGGCTAACTGTATTTTCTGTGAGAAGTTATTATTCGTGTGTTAAAATGTTACTATATGCTATTTTCTGCACAAAACAACCATATTTGAGTTTTATGCAAAATAAATGTCAAGTTGCAAACAGGTGCTAAAAACTTCATGGTTTTTTAAAGACTTTCTAAAAGAAGGAAACAAATTGCTGAAATTACTCATTGCTATCTTCAAGAAGAAACTTAGTGAAGAATTACATCCCAATACAAAAAGGTCTGGTTCTTGATCCAAACCATTACATACAGAGAAACAACAAAAATAATAGCAATGGCTTTACTACAGAAACTTTAAAATGAAAGAACCTAAAGAGCATACATATTGTATTTACTTCACTGTGTCCAATAGCTCCAAAAAACCCAAGAGTAATCAAGATCACAGCCTCTGTTTTATGGTGTGTTGCTGGCCCTCTACCCTGTATAACCCCCACCCCATAATCCCTTAAATCTGAGCAATGCAAGTATTTTAAAAATGAATAATCAAACTTAAATTTTTGCCTAGTGGGGTGTAAATTAGTGCAGAAAACTTCAACAAACCTAACAGAGTACACTCTATGTGTTCATTGACATGCAGGGACTACTGAAGTTGAGCTGCTTCTTTTGGCGTTTTTAAATGAGTTGCACACTGTGCTTGATCCATTTTTTTTTTTAAAAAAAATCACTATTGCACTGAGAATATGCCAACATACAAAACTGCTTACCAGAGAAGTTAATCAATTTTTTTAAACCCATTAAGTGTGTGTTTTTGTATAGACCTTTTGGAAGAAACAGGTTGAACTGTTTCATAGTAAGTAACATTTGCTTTTTGTCTTGCTGCACAACTGCAGCATATAGCAGGACTGATTTTGGGTTAAATGTCATCCATTTCCTGCAAATATTTTATGGATGTATAGACACACTACACTATCCAATAGCTGGTATATTTTGGAACACGCTGATTCTGAAACAGATCCATTTCTATGGAAGTGTTTTTATTTCAAAACTATCCATGTTTCCTAGCCCATATCCCTTGAAGGAAAATCTCTAGAGTAATTGATTATACAGATCCTCTTTCTGGAGAAAAGGAGACACTTTGAAAACCAGGCTCCACATTTTAACATTTCCATAAAGTCGCACTTAGCTGTAGGGGTAATTGTGCACATTTCCCATTCATTTTCATTCCAAACGTTCTGTTTTTCTATTTCTTGAACGTCTAGAAATCAAAGCCAAGCCAGACTGGAATCCAAATTATTTTTAAAAATATGTAATTTCTAGTCTTGTCATTTCAGTGCTCAGTTCAGCATTTTATAAACAAACATTTAGCATAGCTGAGTCGGAATCAATTCAAGTAAAAGGCATTTTTGGTGTAAATATAAAAGACAGGGGCCATTTCCGCACTAGGCTGTTATGGTGCAATGATTCTACTTTCAACATCCTCTGGAATCCTGGGGTTTGCAGTTTTGGCTGGCCCTTCCCAAAATTGCAAACCCCAGGATTCCAGAGGATGTGAAAATGGAATCATTGCGCTATAACAGGCTAGTGTGGAAATGGCCAGGGTAATACATATTCTTTTCATAAGGCAAAGTAATTGTCCCAATTCTTCCACCTGATGTTTCAGAATATAAACTTAGAATAGCCAAAGAATTTTCTCTACCACCACCCATCTCACTCCCAAAAGAAACATTTATATACGTTCATGCATGAAACAAAGATCTCCCACCCTCTTCTCACTATACTGGTGACAAATCTCTCCAGGCAACCACTAGGAGCTTGAGGTTTTTCTGAGCAAAAGGATATGTGAGTGTTCTGCACACAAAACATGTTTCCTGTGAAGGAATCACAGTTTCTGAGCAGAAAACATGTTTTTTTAAACAAACAAACAAACAAAACCTGCGTATTCTTTGGCAGAGAAGAACCCTCTGAGCACTTTGGGATTTTCAAACACAGGAAGAAAACTTTGCAAATGTCTCAATGCTCTATTATTTTTCCTAATGAGATTTTCCAGCTGTCAGGAAACCCAATTTATGACTAGGAAACATATTACAAGGAATAATCTTTCCAACCCTACTCCTCAGCCACTGGGAATTTTACTTTGTTAGAAGAGAGAGTTATATGGGCCATGCAGCTTGCCCTGCGCTCCAGACTTAGCCTACTCCCTCAGGTGTGGCAGATCCACTTGGTGCTCAAGTGCTTAAGTACAATTCACCTAGCAAGCCAACCAGCTTCTTTATGTGGAATGGAGTGGGTGCCATCTTGTCCTTTGCCTCAGACAGCAAAATGTTTTAGGCACCCTTGCCCAAGAGAGACTTTTAGAAAACTGTAGTTGAGAAGGGTGACCTAAATACCCTAAAGGCACCAGATTCTGCCTGACCCTGGCAGCTAAGCAGGGTCAGCCTTTGGATATAAGACTGCCAACAAATACCAGATGCTGTAGATTATAGTCTACAGCACCTGGTATTTATTGGCAGTCTCATATCAAAGGAAATGGCAAAACCGCCTTGGTACTCCTCGTCTAAGAAAGCTCTATGAAATTCATGCAGTCACCATCAGTTGAAAGATAACCCAAAGGAGCATATACACACACACTTCTGCAAGACAAAAAGGCACAATGTTCAGAAATCTGTGATACAACCTTTTAAAATATATTTTCCAGGACATTAATCTTCTTGTGATATTTGTTTATCATTGATCCTCTTGATCTATTTGTTTTGCATAGTACAGTAAGTTGACTCATCAGCACCTGACAGTCAGTTACTAATACTTCATTTCAACTACCTCCGGTGCAGAAAATAATGAAGAATCATAGAAAGTAATTCAAAATCTTCAGTCAGCATAATCTTAAGAATATTCACTGCAGTGAACAAAAGGGCTCTAAATGAGATTGAAAGGGAGGCTTTTGCAGAGAGTTGCTACTGGGTATGATTTTACTGTGCAAAAGTACCAAGAAAATGCAAACAAATTCTCCATTTTGAGGGAGCTAAGCTAGGGGCAGTCAAAGTTGTTCCAACACCTGAGGCAGGTGGATGCGTGTCACACTATCTTCTCACCACTACTGTTGCATCACCCTATAACTGCCACAGCACTTCTTTGTTTCAGCCACAGCAGACATCTCTCTCCTGCCCCAGTCTCTGCAGCCTCCCTTCCCACCACAGCAACATGAGTGGATCCTTCTTATTCCGGGGAAGGCATGATGAATAATGTGACTGATAAGACTACCAAGGCCACATAACCCATAACACCTTGCTCTGAGAAGGAAGGACTCCCTCAGGGCAAAGCTTCTTCCGGAGACAAGCAGTCAGCAGAACTCTTCAACTCTGGACTGTCTGATTCTGTGCTCTGAAGGACCATTTTCTTAGCTTGCCTTGATAACAGTAGATTCAATGATTTAAATAAAGAATACTTGTGCAGTGGAGTAATGGGTTAGTAATACCAATCCCATTAATTGCAGGCTAATTCGGTAACTGGAGTACATACTTTTGAAAGTATAGCATTGTTGGTAACGTTGTCTCTCTTTCCCTCTCTCTCTTTTTGTAAAGTTCAGTCTTAAAAACCTTCTTGATCACGAAAGAATACTGGCAAGATTTTTCCACACTCTTGATCTGTATCAGATACTTTCTTACCCCCACCTTGTTGCCGCTAAAATGCTCATAGTTCCTGTACAAAGTTGATTAGGTACATATTTTTTATTATAATTCATGGTCTCTGGACTCCAAATCTGGTAAGGATAAGAGTAGGGAGAAGAGCAATTGGAAAATTAAAGAGCTAGAAGTCTTTACATGTTGCAGAAGAAGATTGACTAGTAAAGCTTCTCAGAGTGGCCACTTAATGCCTAGCTTTGAGAGGTTCTCAGGCTCTCAAGAAAGGTGTTAGCTCCCTTAGCTATGTGAGGGGGGTATTTTTTTCATATCTCCTCAACCACAGCCTGAAATTAAGGTTTAATCTCATCTCACGGTGAGGCCAGGCCTGATATAACCCATCCCTTTAACAGATAGTTGGACAGATGAAAGAAAGACAAAAACAAAGGGAGGAAGGTCAGGAGTGATGCACTACACACTAGGGATGTAAATATTCATAAATTCATTCTCACAGCCAAGAATAAATGATGTTACTATTTTCCTCCTAATTGTAGAAAAGTTTCCAAAAACCATGCAGTTTCCAAAATGCTATTCAGGACATACAATGATACCAAGCAACGAAACCTATTTGGTAAGAACATGGTTTAGCCCTGCCTAAAACATACGTTTAAAGTTACAAGCCTATTTCTCACACTTCTTTGGGAGTCCACAAATCAAAAGGGAATTAAAACAGTCCAGTAAATAAGTGTTCAAAAATTACTAGCCTGAAAAACAAACGTTTAGTAGTCTACTGGTAGAAGAGGCACAGAGCATTCCTTCCTTTAGATGCCTGCTACATTTCCAAGTTAGGCAGATGGGAAATACAGTGTTTCATTCATTTTCTGCTGCCCTACCTGCATGGAATCCCATGCTCTTGCCTTCCAGACCACTGCTTGAAGAGAAGGCTCTTACCATTTTGAAATGAACGTCAGATTGCTTCTAGGATTTAAGGCAAGTCTTTCCAACTAGCAAAATCTAAGAACACAACACAAAACTGCTAAAGATGTATCAACACTTCCATAAGCCACATTTTCATGCAGAGACATATGTAATGTAAACAGTGCCTACGGCAAGTGTGGAAGTTGCACCTCTACCCCCACCCCTACATGAGTGACATTTTTGTGGCCCCCAGCATTGGCACCTGGTGCATGTGCTCTACTTGCCCCACCCTAGATACACCTCTGTTTTCATGCATATTTTTACAAAACATTACTTATTGGTAAAACACTACTGAAGTTTGTTATATAACAGGATGGTTTCTAAGTGAGACCAAGAAATGAAAGTACAAAAATAATTAACATTTATCGTGATGACCTTCAAGGTTAACAGTAAAATTGTGAATTTTTGAAGAAAAACAAATGCTGATAAAAACTATTTTTTTTTTAAAAAAAAAAAGCAGATGCTGAAGAGAAATGCTGGACTGAATGCAAATGAAATCAGGAATTCATCCAACATTAAGATACTACATGAGCAGGGAACCCAGTGAAGAGAGTGAGGAGTAAAAGTTCCTTGTGACTGAAAATGTTGGTTGGAAAGTTTGCAAGTAGCTGTTAATAACCACTGTAGCTTTCTACGTAGGGTATAGTTTGAGGCAGAAATACATCAATATAATATACAAAATGCAATAGTCAATAACCAGAACAAACCAATAAAGTAAAGAGAGAGAGAGAGAGAGGGACATTGCAAGAGAAGAAATTTATAGAAGATATGAAAATGAAAACATCAGTTGGAAAGAGGAAGGAGGTAAGTTGGTACTAGTCAGAAGCCCACAGATATGGTGACCTAATTCAAAGAGCAACATTGTTAAAATTGAACTTCAGAATGGAGAACTGAAATATGTAAGAACACACACAGAAATTCTGTGAAGAAAAAAGTGTTGAAAATACTTTTCCTATCATGAAAGGCAGAACAGTATTTTAAAAAGCTGTTAGTATAAAAATAAATCAATGAAAGGGGGAGAAAGAATGATATTCATATTCATTTTTTAAAGCATTAAAAGTGTTTATATCCTGTATGCAGCACATGAAAGTGCAGATATTATGAAGCTGGCAGTAGCTGGGTAATATATCCCATGATTTACAAGTAAAGGATCCTAGATTCAACTCCTGGTGCTTCTAACTATGATTAAGAAAGACTGAAACCCTGGAAAGACACTACCAGATATACAGTTTACTGGGCTAGATGTCTCAATGATCTCATTCGATAAGAAACAGCTTCCTATGCTCCTATATAATACAATGAGTGTGGAAAAAGAAAACAAGAAGTATTAAGTTTAATTGAAATTATAAAGCACTGTTGACCAAAACAAAAGAATGTGAGAGAAATAAATTTGGATTAAAAGACTGGACAATGAATATTTGTAAAGTATACATAATATTATTGGGATGTGCAAAGAAGCATGGCTGGCACTCTGTACGGCAAAGTGCAGCATAAGAGTTCTGCAGGGGGAACCATGCTACAGCTGGCCATCCAACGCCTTTGGGACTTAGTAATGAACCACCACAACTCCTTCATGCCCATTCTACAGCTGATGGAGAACGGGGGTGAGGGAATCAAAGAAACTTCTGGCTATGTCCCCATAGCCTGATGTGAAATTAAGTTATCCACTTAGATCTGCTGGAATCCTCCAGAGGTCATGGTGTATAATGTTATATCATTTCACATCTGGCTGCAGTGGTTCTCAACCTGTGGGTCCCCAGATGTTTGTGGACTTCAGTTCCCAGAAGCCCCAGCCACTATGGTCAATGCTCAGGGCTTCTGGGAGCTGAAGTCCACAAACATCTGGGGACCCACAGGTTGAGAACCACTGGGCTATAGGGACATAACCTGATGCTTTTACAGTGACTCCCCTCCTGTTCTCCACTAACCACAGAATGGCCATAGGATGGCTGCAGCAGCTCAGCACTAAGTTCCAGGGGTGGGATTACTCAGTGCAGAGGGAGAAATGAAACAAGAATCTCTGCAACAACCAAAGAAAGACGTATGCAGGGAAAAGGCTGACGTATATCTGCACTTGCCTCTAAACAAGATGCCAGCCATTGTGTGCTATTATTTTATTTGCCCTCATTTGAAAATTTTCAACCATTTTTCCTTTACTTGAATTACATTTACTTTGTTCTTCATTAGTTCATTTATTTTACCTTCTCATTATTTTTTGTGTAATGATGAGATGCAGATAACCTTCTGATTCCTGTAACTTTGATTGTTTGCACCGAAGTTGACACTTTTTCTCTTTCTCAAGGCATCAGAACTGCCAAGATTCAGGCAGAATTCTTAGCTAAACTAAACATAACTTTTCCACCCGTGAATTTTCCTGTTTTTGCTCTCACTTCTCTGTGACATTTTCAGAACAACTGAAAATTACTAAAAAGAAACAAAAAAGGGGCAGGAAGGCAATAACATTTCACTTATTCTTCCATTTATATTCCAAGCAGCCTCAGATGGGACAAGGTTGCTCTTATATCATTTCAGAATGTTCTTGTGTGTTCCTTCTGCAAGTTCTACAAAGTAAACTAAGTCTCATCTTCAGGAACTCCTCTGCCATCACTCTTCCTCTTATCTGCCCAGTTGCTGTTTTGTTCCTTTTTCTTTATATTTACAAAATTGGAAGACAAGGAGAGGAAAGAAAATGGTAATCAAGAGACAAATAATCCAGAGGTTGTTTCGAATGGGGATGGAAAAGAAATAGTGAAGGTATTATCAAAAGTGTATGCATATCTTATTATTCACCCATCATCAAGAGAAGGTTGAGCATTAGATTCTTTGCTTTTCTTTCTGAATTACACAGTAGTCATTGCATACAACTAAAAATACATAGCTTAAAAATGTGCACAAATATGCAATGGAAAAACTACACTGAAAAGTCTACTTTAACAAGAATGTGTAGAAACATGTGCCCTCTATATATGCAGGATTCCATTCTAAGAACCCTCGTGAATAGTGAAATTCATGAATGTTTGCATCCCATTATGTTCAGTGGTGGCAACATAACACTTCAGTGCACCCAGATGTACATCAATGCCATTTTCGGTATAGGTATAGCACAATCCAGAGACCGCAAGTAGGAAGGGCCCACTGTATTTGAAAAAGAGCATTTCAAAGGCCTGATTATTGTGTGTGTGCGTGTGTGTGTGTGCGTGTGTGCACATGAATACACAAAAAGGGGAGAATCCAGCAACACAATAGGGAGCTTGGATGAATTGGAAAACTAAAATATAACAAAAAAGAAACTAACAGCCTGTCACATCCATAGTGTCTAATTTGTTCCTCACACTCTTCAATTAACACTTTTGAAGTGCTCGCCATCCCCCTTCCTACTCCATAACTTCAGAAGTATGGAAAACTGTGAGAATCTAGCAGATTGAGAGGACTATACCAAGCTATTATGAACCAAGCAAGAGCACCGGGTTTTATAATGCCCTTCAGAATGATCTGAAAGTATCCAAATTGTAGGGAACTAATTTCTGTATCCTTTTCCCCTCCTTCCATTTCTGGATTGCTTATCCAGCTTCAATCAATCTGCCACAAGAAGGAGCTGAGGGGAAATGGGGTGAGGGAAGCATGCACATCAAGAAAACAGTGAAAACGAGAACAAAAGGGAAAAGAAAGGAAGAGATTTTAAGTTCACCACAGTATTGATCATTATAATTCTGAATGTGGCTTGTGAAACCCTGCAAAAGTAAGAACTACAAAGAATTTTAAGAATGGTGCATCGTAAAAAGAAATATGTTTCCATAGAGGATAATTTTTCAGGAGATTATTTTTTAAATAAAATTATGCATCTAAATATGGCCACTTTGAAAAATGTTGCACATCTTGCATAACCAACTTTATACTGGCACTGTGAGCACAGCAAACAAGAAGTGTATAAAAATAGGTGAGGATGATAAGGCAAGCAGGAAGCTGATATAAGTCAAGAGTATGGGACATTATTACTAACATCATTTCATAAATAACAGCAGCCTTAAGGCTGAATACTTTTTTCTACAAAAATATATCAATGTATCCAACAGTGCCAAACGATGCATTCACATTGACTTTCAAAGCATGTATTCCAGCAAGGGTCAATGATTAGTTCATAATCAAAGCAGTTGGTTTATAGTGCTGCTACACCATTGCACATATATGAATTATCTGAAACAGCAGATCTACAGATGTCACAACAAGCCTAAGGGCAGGAAAAGCATAGAAATAAAGCAAAAAATATTTTGAAACTACTGCTTTTCTCTGTATAAAGGTACACTCTGTAATAACAGCATAAACTACAGAAGTCTCACCAGTAGAAGAAAGCTGCCTGCTGAGTGCTTTGGCAAAAACTCAACACATGTTCTTTCAAGTCTTGGCATAGTAGGAAATGAAGCAGTGTTTGTAGTGACTTACAGAATTTCTATCAGAACTTAACAAATAATCCATAGACTGGCTTATATTTTTGTGAATGGTACTGTTGTAAGATAACACAATACTACCCTAGACTTTCTGTTAACAGCTATTTTCATGGCTAGCTATTCAGTCTCGAGAAGTGTTTTAGACTTGGAAGGTTTTGCTTATTTAATTATTGGATATTGCTAAAATAGCAAAAGTGTAAATATTTAAAAATAGAATTTAGCACACTAACATTATGCTCTCTTTTTAAATCTAGCTTTGAAAATCCAGGATCTTAGAAAGTTACTTTTTAAAACTAATTTGTTCCTGTTACTTGTTACAGCATTTAAAAAGTGATCAATTGCCACTGTGTCGTTGTGTTGGTTGTATTTTGCTACTTTCCATTTGAAAAAAAAGCCAACCATCTTCACTTGATTAGAGACTACTTACCTGGACTTGTGTGGCAAATGTTGCCGTGGGGGAAGGTAAGCTTTTGACGGGCTCCATGGAGTGAGACCAGGGTGTTAAAATTTGATTGGCGCAAAGGTCCAGGTCAAGGCGTGTGAGAGGGGCAAGCAGTTCAGTTAAGCAGTTCGCCCCCTATACGTGCCACTCTGTTTTGGCGTTGATCCACTCTCCCACCCTCAATGCAGTGTGAGTTTATCTGCTCACTTTGGGGCCAGATAGTAATCTTTTCCCTCCTTTTTTCCTCAGTATCCCATACTGTATTTGATGGGAATTTGATGGGAAAATTGGCTCAGGTGGCATCATTAAATAGGTGGTCCTAAGGCTTTGGTGACCACCTCTTGGAACCCTTTTGGTTCTTTAGGGCCCTGCATCCCTGAGAGTTGGGGGAGGAGGCTACCCTTCAGGTTAACCTGGGAATAAGGCTCTCAGTTTTAGGGCCCTGAAGCTTGGGTGGGAGTTCCCTGGCCTACCTTCCAAGATGCTGGACTGCGGAGCAACCTAAGCAGTTTGGATTGCCCCTGGGGCTGAGGTGTTATGCTGAGCAGGTTGTTGCAGGCTGAGCAGGTTGTTGCAGGCTGAGCAGGTTGTTGCAGGCTGGCCCTGGCATCAGCTGGACCCATATCAGGTTGCCTCCCCCTTTTTCATCTTTCAGGCCAGGGTAATTTTTAATAGGACAGGTCAAAATAAAAGCGGCCCTCAGTTAACCGAGCTTTGTTTCTGGTCTCTTTATTCCATGGTTGAACATCAATGGCTAATGGCTCTAAAATGTTTTAAAATGTCCTCTAAAAGTGTGTTTACAAGCAAGTATTATACCAATATTCGCTCCTGTTCACTGCATTACTTTCCAAATATAATTCTTTTATATCTTTGTAACTGCAAAAATTCAGCCCTCCACTTTTGTAGGACTTAGGGGTGCAGAACCCCCACAAAAGTGGAAAAAAGCATGACTTTCTCCCCCCTCCTGCTTGAGTCAGTGAATGTGTGCACCTTTCCTCCCCCACTTTCCTTCCCATCCTCGTCCATCCAATCTGCACAAATGAGTAAATTAATGCACGTGCGCAGCCTCTCTTCTCTCGCTCCCCCATCCAAGCCCCATCACTATGTCTGCCTATGCACGCCCTCCTTGTGTTTATTGAATTTCAGTTATCATTTTAAACCCTGTTCTACAAATTCAGAGAAATGCTTTTGGAGCTCTTTTGGTGTCAAATCTAACATTTTGGGTAGAAGACTACAGAAAGCCAGAGAGAACATGGAATTTTATTTTATTTATATCCCTCCTTTATCCCCAGTCTCATGATTCAACACGGCTCCTATTTTACAGGCTCAAATCACTAACAATACCCAAAAATTATATATGTTTATAATAATATAAACATAATAAAAATAAAATATAATTAAACTGCCAACAGAATTAAAAGTACGTTAATGGTATCCTCCCAAAATCAAGAAATATGGACAATGTGTGTATTTGCCTTTAAGTCCCTTGTTGACTTATGGCAACCCCATGAATTTGACAGGCTTTTCTTAGGCAAGGAATACTCAGAGGTGATTTTGCCCATTCCTTCCTCTGAAATATAGCCTACAGTACCTGGTATTCATCGGCAGTCTCCTATCCAAGTGCTAACAATGGCTGACCCTACTTAGCTTCCAAGATCAGATTGATTATTTATTTATTATATTTGTATCCCACCCTTCTCACAATATGGGACCCAAGGTGGCTTCCAACAATGAATTAAAACATCAAAACATTTAAAAACAATTAAAAAGATTAAAAACAGATAAAAATAATTAAAAATCATCATCATCATCATCATCATCACCATCATCATCTTTATTTCTACCCCGCTTTTCTTCTTGAAAGAACTAAAACATATGAGCTCTGATGCCTTTAGGACATTCAGACATGGAGAATATAGTGCTTTATTAAAAGCTCTTTCCATATAAGTAGTCAGCTCCCAAAGGCCTGCCTGAAGCCAAAATCTTCACCTGCTTCTGGAAAGATACCATGGGGGAGGCCAGTCTAATTTCTCTAAGAGGGGAGTCCCAGAGCCCGGGAAAAGTCACTGAGAAGGCCGCGTCCTGTGTTCCCACCACATGTAACTATGAGGTGCATAAAGGGATGGAGGCAAGGTGCCACCTGAGTGTAATTCAGGTAGTCCTTGCCCATTGAAGTGTTGCTGTCTTCTGTGCTCACTGCAACCATTGGAACTACACTCAAACCACTGTTGTTATGTTCCTAAGTTTATTTTCATTCTAACTGCTTCTAGCCTTGTATGCTCTTTGCCCCAAACTGTCCAGCAAAATATAGCAGAGCCAGGATAACTCATGTATGCATTTATGAGCACTCATAATTCACCTCTGCCCTACCACTTCTGAGCATGCATATATACTGCATCAGAAAACAAAAAATTAGCAGTACCTTTCAGTGAAACAGAATTTGCAGTGTACATTCGGAAGTTAAATTGGTAAAATTCTATCCGGTACATACAGGAATCTTTCAAATGGAAGGTTTCTGAGCCACTGATGGTAACTGCTCTTTCTGCATTTTGTCTGCCTCGCTAGGCACAAAAAGGATAATCAGAAATTTTAAAAGGTAGTGGCCCATGGTAATGTGCAGTAGGGTAAGTGTTATCATCTAGCAGTCCAACACAGTCCCAGTGAAACACTGAACTGCTAAAGAATGAGAATGGAAGTTGGAATGTGTTATGAGTTAATCTTTTATGCTTTCCTATTAGAATCACATCATGTGATTCATTAAATTTCATATTTGTCGTATGAATTTCCTGCTGTGCAAATTTCATGTTAACATGTTATTAAATCAAAATAATGCAATAATAAACCAAGGGAGAATTTTCAAAGTTGTAAACTTAATATCCTGTTCATTTCAATTACTTTGGAACTTCAAGGTTCTGGGACTGAAAATTTTTGAGCTTCTCTGTTTAGAGATTAATAAAATGTTTTAATTTTACACTAAAAGTACTGCTAAGATTTTAAATGTATTGTGGATTGCCTCAGCCTAGGTTTGTCCTTAAACTACTTAAGTCCTTCAGAAATCTGCATATGCCAACTTCAAATACCCTCTAATCATTTGCAGAATTAATTATTCCATTGCCTGCATTGATTCCTACACTGAATCACATTCTGCTTGAGGAAAAGCAAATATAAATCCAAAAGGAAAAAAAATAGAGTTACTCAGTTCTCATCACCATCTACAAATAGGTAGCAGTATCATTATACAATTAATTCATATGTTTAGTTTCCCTAGGAAATACTATATACATATAGTTACACTTTGAGCTGGTAACAAAGCAACCAGAAACCATTATGCTGTATGTAACACATGGCCGAACTTTAAGATAGGCTACTTACCATTATAAAGCTCCAAAGGTGGGCTAATTAATTTGGTGTTTTTTATCTGCTAGTTTTAAAAGTCCCACTGTGAGGAACATAATGTCACAAGTTATGATTATCTTCTTCTGCTTTCCACCATGAACACACAGTGATTCTGCATACTACAGAAAGAACCAAGGCAATAAAAGAGAGTCTACCTTAAAATCCTCAACTATGGTTCTCAAATGCCTACAGGTTCTGTTCAAATACGGCTGGCAGTTATAACCAACATTGCTGAATATTTAAGATGAGGTTTCTAAATTAACACCTGGGAAGACCACAAACCCTCTCCCCTCTGACAGTCGCTTCTGATGCTGCTCCAGTTTAATCAGTTGGTGAAAAGGAAGACTTCCTTCCCCCTTCTTCTTCACTTTGGAACTGAAATGGACACTGCTATCCAAGGTGCCAATGAAACACAATTTTATCAGAGTGTGTGACTACCTTATTATGACTATGTCTTGGAGCTTGTGCTGTTGCCTCAGACTCAGTTGAAGGCGTTGAGATGACACAGTGCATGAGAAGAAAGTGTGCTTGTAATATTCAAGTGTTTTTTTTTTAAGAGTAACTAAAAAGTAGCTGTTTTAATTAAACTTGAGAAAGCTGTAGCTCTTACAATAATTAATTTAGGCACTGGATAAGGCACTGGAACCATGATTAATTGTTTTCAGAAGGTACTTTCCAAGACCTGGTTAGGACGCAGACAGATGTTAAATCATATTTGATGGGCTGCACCCTTCCATATGAACTCACCTGTGTGTGGAGATCTTCCTCTCCCACTACCCTGGTATGCTGTGCATACCAGAAATGACCTTCTCAGTGGTTGCTCCCGGGCTCTGAAACTCCCTTCCCAGGGAGGCTAAACTGGACTTTCCTTACTATCCTTCTGCAAGCAGATAAAAGCCTTCTTATTCCATCGAGCCTTTGAGAATTTTTTTTCCCAGGGGAAACACACTTTGCATAACTTGCTAGACTTTTATTGATTGTTGTTGCTTTCTCAATTTGACTGGTTTTAATTTTATAATGGTTCAATCACATATAAACTTTTGTATGTCATCAATTCTTAACTATGTTTATTTTAACCGTTGTAAACTTCCTTGGAGTTCCAAACTGGAGGAAAGGTGGGACATAAACACACAAACAACCAACAAGTTCTAGCAACAATTTATTCTTATTCTGCATTTTTACCTACAGCTGGGGTGGGGATCATGTGGCCCTCCAGATGGTGGAAAGCAAAAGTAGCCCTAGCCAATGGTGGGGTGCAATGGGGAGTTTCAGTCCAACAACATTTGAAGGGCCATGTTCCTCTCTGACCTACAGACAAAATGGAAATTTTCACTTCCTTCCCTGAAAAACAGACAAATCACTTAATTTCTGAAAATATTTATGGAAGACATGAGAGTTAAATGACATAATCAGCAGATTTGTAGAAAGGCTGAGTTCATGCTGTAATAAAGTAAGATTTCCCCCCTATTAATATATTCAAAATGCACATAGGGAAACGGGTACATTTTGGCAGAAAATAGAATTTTCCAAAATGGCAAAATGGTCAGACACAATTTTGACACATAGTCCTACTACAAGAACCCTGAAACTTCCATTTGACAGAATTATACTAAACAATGTGAAGACCTGTGTCTGCACAAGTCATCACTGGTCTGCTTAACAAGTTAAAATCAGAACCAGCCCTTGAATGTATCAAAGCTATATTTGGGCTAAGTATGCATGGCTATGAGATGCAGAACAGAGGCATTTGTATAGAAGATTTCTTTTTCACAGACTACAAAGCATAGTATTTTGTTTTCAAGTAGTTTGGTCACTGTGGTTTCACTCATATCTGAAACTTAACTATTTTTAAACCTTGTTCCTTTTTTTCTTTAATAATAGCTGACATAATATAAATCTCCATCAAAGAATAATAGACAACTCAAATATTTCAACAGAACATCTGTACCAAAGCCAAGAAAGTCATTTAAAAAAATATCCTAACAATATAATGTACTTGGACATATTCCCTACTTATTATTTACTTATTACTTATTTACTTCTTTATATCTGCTGTCACAGTTAATCAGAATTAACAAGTGTGACACTGAATTTTCATCTCAGGTAGGAAACTGCTATTTTTTAATATTCAGAAGTTAATATGGAGCCCTGGCCACTACTTTTTTCTCATTCCCTTTTTACTATATGTTCTACATTACCTTTTCGCCTTTCTTGTTGCTTCTGGAAAAGGCACATCTTTTTCATCTGAATATTAAATGCAATATTATCATTAGTGCACTGATAATTTCTGCTATTGTTCTGTTTTCTCACTACAGAGCAACAAAGCTGCAAAGCTGCTTTTACACCTAATTAAAACACTGTTGTTATATGGGGAGTTGGAGAAGAAACAATGCCCACTTTTCTATACAGACCATGGAACAAGACGTTGATTACTTTATTTGATTGACCTGAGCTCGACTTCCACCTCATTTTCTTCTGAACTTTTGACTTCCTTGACTTAACTCTTGCTAGAGCGGTTACTGCTGCCAAAACATGGACTAACACAACTCTCACCTTCTCAAATACTTTGCAAGCAGCTTCCTGTAAAAAGGCATACAAAGATAACCTCCAGTAACTACAATAATGGGGAAAGGCTTTATTTTTAAAGAAAAGAAAAGAAAAGAAAAACCTTTTCACTTTATCTCTTGAAGAGAAGTACCATTTCTACTGCGACTACAATTTTTATTCTACAGTTTTCAGAATGACTGAAAATTGGAAGGTATCACTCAATTTCTGCAAATCAAGCCACATATCTGATAGATTAACAAGATGATTAGTTGTGTTATTAATTATTAGTGATCTGTTTTTAAAGGCCTGTGGAAAAACAAAGAAGGAGAGCATGTTATTCTAACTGCCTAAGGGTTCCAGTTTGTGCAAGGGGTGTTTTTGGATTTTTGAATGGCATTACAGCTTTACTATAAGTTCACAACAATCATGCCGGGCCTTTTCCAACCTGGGATGGAGGATAACACAGAATCCCCTTCATAGGCCCACCATTTTTATTTCTCCATGCAATGGAGAAGGCTACATTTTCATGTAGGATAGTCTCCCCAAACATTCCCTTGCCCAGTTCAGTAAGTACACTGGTAACAGCCAGACATCTTATTGATGTTAATCAGTTTTCACCTTTAAAAAAAATACTTCATAATTACTAAATACTCCACAAAAGTAAATGACTTCTTTACTCCATAGATGTAGCCAGTTCCACACTACCACTGCCTTCATAGGAAAGATAAACTAGTGGGTGACTTTATCCAACTCATGAAAGTATCACTAGATCAGGCAATCTGCTCAGGAGGATTAAAACAGTCAATAGTGGGTCAGGAGGAATACCTATGAGTCAGCTGTTGCCCTCACTCCCCCACATTTATTTGATGTCTCCATTCTTCCCAACTGAGAACACTTTCCATGCACTTTTGCTAACATAAAAATAAAGACTGTTAATAAAATCACAAATATTGCAATCAAATAAGTAAAACATATAAAGCAGAATCAAAGCTTTCAAAATATCAGAATGTTAAAATAATGTTGAGAACTCTCATTGAGAACCAGCCACAAAAAAATCATTGAGAACAGTAACACCCATAATAAAGTCAAGGATTTTTGCTTGCAAGAATAAGTTCTTAGCATGGTAACTGCCAAAAAAGCACCATTTCATTGTCAACTGTTGCAGCACTGTGGGTGGTGGTAGCCAGATAATCCAAGGATTATTTTAGTAACTGGGCAGGCACTTTGACAGATAGACTGGTCTTGAGACACTTGGGGCTTTAAAGGTAAAGCACCAGCACATCTCACTTGGAAAATGACCTTGAAATGAACCAGTTCAGTTGATGAAACACTGAAGTGATGTGTTCAGAATGCTCAGTCCCAGTTATTAACGTTGACGCTATGTTTTGCAGAACCTGAAATTCCTAGACCACCTTCAAAGGGAAACTGATAAAACTGATAATTGATTTTCTGATGTGATACAAACAAAATGATGCCTAGCATATATGTATTTGCTTATTGTGTGCACAGTTCAAAACATTACAAAATAAAAAGGCATTCACTGTTCTGGTACAACGCTATGCATGTGAAGTCTGTAACCACAGGGCAAGAAGAATGTGGTCAGGTTTGAACTCTTAAACTTCTGGTCAGCTTGAACCTTAAAGAACAGATTCTGTACAGTTGAGAAGCAAACAGAAACAAACTGGATTTTTCAGTCTTGAAAAATCCATGTTTGCACTCTCCTGATAGTGAAATTGCAGGGAATCAGCATGAACTCTAACCCTCATCAGCTCCAAATGGGATGACCAGTGTTCAGGGATATTGGGCATTTTAATCCAGTAACTGGAAGGTTATAGACTTTTCAAAGGCTTCTTCAAAGACAGGAGATGCTCCACCAGATTGAAGGGCTATGAATGTTGCCCTACTCTTCAAAAAGCGCAACAAAAGAAGATCTGAGCAACTACTGACCAGTCAGCATGGTATCAATGCCTGGAAAGGTTCTAGAACAGATCATTAAACAGTCAATCTGTGCACACTTAACAAAGGAATGTGTGATTAATAATAGCCAGCACTGGTTTCTCAAAAAGAAGTCATGCCAAAGTAATCTTCTCTTCTTTTTCGATAGAGAATTACAAGCTTAGTGCGTCAGAGGAGTACTCTGGACGTAGTATATCTTGACTTTAGTACAGCTTCTGACAAGACCCCCCTTAATTTTCTTGCAGGCATACTAGTGAACCACAGGCTAGACACTACTAATGTTAGGCTGATTTGTAACTGGTTGACTCATCAAACCCTGAGAGTGCTCACCAGTGGTTGCTCTTCATCCTGAAGACAAATGACTAGTTGTGTCTCTCAGGGTTCTGTCCTGGCCCCAGTGTTGTTCAATATGACTTAAAAGAAGGTACAGGAGGCATGCTTATCAAATCTGCAGATGATACCAAATGCGGGGGGAGTAAATACTCCAGAAGACAGGATCAGAATTCACATTGATCTTGACAAATTGGACAGCTGGGAGAAAACTAATAAAATGAATTTCAACAGTGAAAAAAAATAAAGTACTACATCTAGGTAAGAAAAATGAGCTGTACCAATATAGGATGGATGATACCTAGCTTGAAAGCAGTACATGTGAAAGATCTAGAGGTCTTAGGGCCACAAGTTAAACATGAATCAACAGTGTCGTGGATAAGGTGGCCAATAAAACTCAATGCAATTCTTAGTTCTATCAAGAGAACCATAGGGTTCCAATCAAGGAAAGTAGGTGTCCATTCTATTTTGCCTTAATCAGACCTCATCTGGAATACTGTGTCCATTTCTGGGCACTATGCTTCAAAAAGGATATTGACAAGCTGGAACACTTTCAGAGCAACAATGATCAAAAATGATTACCAAGGTCTGGAACACAAGCCTTATGACGAACTTGGTATGTGGCTTGGAGATGAGAAGACCGAGAGGTGACATGATGACTATTTTTAAATATCAGAAGGGATATTATATAGAAGATGGAGCAAGCTTGATCTCTCCTGCTCCAGAGACCAGAACACCAGGACTTCATTATAAGAAAAGAGATTCCACCTAAACATTATGAAGAACTTCTTCACTGTAAGAATTGTTCAACAATGGAACATACTCTTTGGGGTATGTGGTGGACTCTCCTTTTTGAAAAAAGGTTGAATGATCATCTTTCAAAAGTGCTTCAGTTGTCAATTCCTGCATCACAGAGGGTTGGACTAGTTGGATCGTTTAAGATATATTAATCTTTTCCCTGCTATCTCACCATCCCATTTTCAAAATATTTTCTCTCTTTTTTATATCACATCTTTCACAATAAGAGCATGCCAAGAAACAGAATACCATAAGAGAAATTCAACACTTTCTGGATTTCAGCCTGCCATGGAATTATTAAATGCACAAAGCCTCTGCAACAAAGAAATGGTAATCTAATCTGAAATCTCATTTCAGATAAGATTAAAAGATCATACAAAGCCTACGGGCAAAATAAGCTATGTTACAAATAGGAAACTGTCCACTGAAATGTTGAGAGAGAAAGGGCCAATAAATTGAAGGAAGATTACTCAGAGCCCAAGTACATAAAAAAATTGAAGGGTGTTTCACTGAATGATGCATAGAGGAGGCAGATATTTGAAGAAAGGAGACAGAAAAATAGAATAAGGACTTTACCCAAGGGCAGGTCCAAGTGTGCACTCTGTTGCAAATATTCATCATTCTCTCTCCTCTCCTCTTGTTCTATGGCAAGTGGGGCTTAGCTAGCATAGAGTTTCTTTTTCCTTTGCATGTCAAAGCCCTCTACCTTCTCACCTAAAGCCTTACTCTTGCTCTTTGTGTTATTTAAATGCATGGCTATGGTATCCAGGTGACCTGACATGTGACCCAGGATAGACCCTGGGGTCATTGGCCTTACATAAAAGATCACATTTCTCAAACCTCTCTCTCTTTGCCATTTTTACTTCTACTTCCTTCCCTCTGACCACGCTTCACCTCTCCATCAAGAAGACGATGAGTTAAGAATGAAGCTACTATCTTACCTAATCTATTTGTTAGCTAGTTAAGATCTAGTCTCTTAAATGCACATGCTTTGAATAATCATTTCGCAGATAAAATCTCTGAGATAAGAGTCGATTTGGATGCCGGTGTTACTACAGAGGTTACGAGTGGAGTGTCTGGCGATTCCATGAACAGGATTATACTGGATCAGTTTCAGTCAGTGAGTACCGAGGACGTAGACAAGCTCCTTGGAAATATAAGAAAGACAACTTGCCTTCTTGATCCCTGGCCTTCATGGCTGGTTGTCCGTGGAGGAGTTGCAATTAAGACCCACTTAAGATATATTATTAATGCATCCCTTAGGGAGGGCAATTTTCCAGCTTGTTTAAAAGAAGCAATTATACAGCTACTTCTAAAAAAGCCCTCCATAGATCCCCTGGATATGAATAATTATAGACCAGTCTCTCATCTCCCATTTTTAAGCAAGGTGATCGAGAGGGCTGTTGGTCTTCAGCTCCAAGCTGTCTTGGATGAAACAGATTATCTAGACCCATTTCAAACTGGCTTCAGGGCAGGCTATGGAGTCGAGACCGCCATGGTCACCTTAGTGGATGATCTTCGCCTAGGTATCGACAGGGAAAGTGTGACTCTGCTGGTACTCTTGGACCTCTCAGCGGCTTTCGATACCATAGACCATGGTATCCTTCTGGAATGCCTGAGAAGGTTAGGGATCAGCAGCACTGCACTTAAGTGGTTCCAGTCCTATCTCTCAGGTAGATACCAGACGGTGATGCTTGGGGACAGCTGCTCCTTGAAAAAGGAGCTTAAATCTGGTGTCCCTCAGGGCGCTGTCTTGTCCCAATGCTATTTAACATCTACATGAAACCACTGGGAGAGATCATCAGAAGACATGGAGCAAGGTGCTATCAGTATGCTGATGACACCCAGATATATCTCTCCATGCCTTGGATAATAGCATCAACTAAGGGTGGCATCTTGCCTCTGAATGAATGTCTTGAAGCAGTAACGGACTGGATGAGGAAAAACAGACTGAAGCTGAATCCAGATAAGACGGAGGTACTCACTATTAAGGGCTCTAGCCCAGAAATGGAGGTCTGTCAACCAGTCTTAGACGGGGTCACACTTCCCCTGAAAGACAGTGTTCGCAGCTTGGGGGTGCTCCTGGACTCACCACTTCAGATGACAACTCAAATAGATGCGGTGGCCAGGAGTGCCTGTTATCAGCTTCGGCTGCACCCTTTTCTGGAGCTGGAACACCTAAAAACAGTGGTGCATGCGCTGGTAACTTCACAGCTTGACTTCTGCAATGCTCTCTACATAGGGCTACCCATGTGCTTAGTCCGGAAACTTCAATTAGTTCAGAATATAGCAGCCAGGTTGGTCACTGGTAGACCTAAAACTGACCAAATAACACCAATTTTAAAGTCCCTTCATTGGCTGCCTATCAGTTTCCGGGCACAGTACAAGGTGTTGGTTATTACCTTTAAAGCCCTTCATGGCTTGGGGTCAGCCTACCTGCGGGATCGCCTTCTCCCATATAATCCACCCCGCACATTAAGGTCTTCTGGGAGGAATTTACTGCAGCCAGTGAGAACTAGGTTGGCTGCAGTTACCCAGAGGACCTTTTCTTCTATCGCTCCCAAGTTATGGAATGGCCTGCCGGAGGAGACCCAGCATATTACCAGTCTTGACTGCTTTAAAAAAGGAGTCAAGACTGATGTCTTCTGACAGGCCTTCCAAGATTAGCATTTCCATCGCTTCCCATCAATTGTCTTGCTGCTTTGCTAATAGTAATTGATGGACTGTTAATTGCTGTGTGTTTTAAGGGGTTGGTTTAGGCAGGTTGGTGGGTGGGGAGATTGGGTATGTTTTTAATGTCTTTTAATGTATAATGTATTTCATGTTGTTTGCCACCTCGATCCATGTGGAGAGGCGGGAGAGAAATATTATTATTATTATTATTATTATTATTATTATTACTACTACTACTACTATTATACATAAATGTAAAATTCATTAGTAATCTTTTCATAAGTTTGTAACCAGAAACTGCCTGCCTTGTTTTGTTTTCTAAGTCAGTCTCAGTTCAGAGAAGCCACACAGAGATTGGGACAAAGTTTTTCTGCTACTCTGCTAAAAGCAGGACAATTCCTAAAAGTTCTAGCTTTCATAGAATTTCCCCCAAAGGGCCAACACCCTGGGAAACTCTAACTCCCAAAACACTCTTTGATATGAAGTAAGAAGCATGACAGTTAATGTTGAGTAGGAAAATGATCGAGGAGGTAACAAAACTGAGTCCAAGTATAGTGTGGTAAACAAAATGGGAGAATGTAGGAAGTATGACTAGATGCAGAAAAATCAGGATCTCAGAAAAGGATAGAATAAAAAATATGGCGTTGATAGTATGCAAACTGACAATTATGGGCTAAGAAACCAAGGAAGCAATCAAGCTAAAAGAAAGATGAGGATCTTAAACTTATAGACTAACTTGAACTAACCAGCCAAATCTTTGGCTGAATATAACTTATAGCTTATCTAGCAACCAGTTGTGAGTATTCATACATTTCCTGCTCTGATATATCAAAAGGTGATAATTCTAAGCACCCACACATAGAGGTTGCTTGAGCATACCCATATGACCTTACAGTGCCTCACAAAAACTGGCTGAGGAAAAAGAAACCAACGTGGTACTTATCTGGAATCTGCACATTATGCTCCCTATACGAACACTAGGAAAAGTACAGTTCATTCTAAACCCCATATTATTATCCAGAAAACCATGTACTTTGGTTGTATTCCTCAGGATTGCCTGAGACACTGAAGATTCAGCCAACTGTTAATATGGTCTGGCTGACAAACAGAATTTTGGAATCATACCAATGTTATGACTATTTTGCATTACCAGCTAATGTACACTGAAGATGTGGACAGGATTGTGGGAGCAAAGAGCCACTGCATGTGTGTTAGACCTTGCCCTTCTTGGTTTATTAAAAAAAAGCTAAAGGGAGATTGACTGAATGGATAGAGGAAGTGGTTAATGCCTTGTTAAAACAAGGCACAGTTCCAGCTTGCCTGAAGGAGGCTATTATAAAACCATTAATAATAAAAAAGTCTTCCCTGGATACCACCATTCTGGATGATTACAAGCTAGTCTCCAATATTCCATAAGGTATTTTAAACCAAGAGTGGGGATGCTCTGCAACCAGCAGGCCAATACATTACATGACCAAGTAGAAATAAAAAGACAATAGAAACAAAACACAGAAAAATTCTGTAAAAGAAATGAAAGGTTGACAGATTCATTCAAGGAAAAACCATATGGAGTTGAACCTCCAGTTTTAGAAAGTGAAGTAAAAGCTGTGCTCAAGAGTACTTAGGAGAAATAAATCACCAGGAACAGATGGAATATTGCTGCCTCAAGCTACAGAGGCAGAATCTACTCTAGTTCTAACTAAAATCTGTCAACAAATATGGAAAACAAAGTAACTGTCCACAGATTGGAAACACTTAATATACGTTTCAATTCCCAAGAAAGGGGACACCAGGGATTGCAGTAATCAAAGAACCACTGCATTGATGCAAGCACAGTCATGCTCAAAATTCTATAACAGACTTCTACCACATAAGAAGCGAGAAATGCCAAATGTCCAACCTGGGTTCAGGAAAGAAAGAAGCAATAGGGATCATATTGCAAACATATGTTGTATAACGGAAGAATTTCAAAAGAAAATTGGCCTGTCTTTCGTAGATTATAGCAAAGCCTTTGACAGGGTAGCTCATAAGAAACTATGGCTCACTCTTAAAGAAATGGGTGTATCACACCATCTGATCAAGGGCGGTAATGGTACCACTCTATTCTGCTTTGCTTAGACCTCATCTGGAACACTGTGTCCAGTTCTGGGCACCTCAATTCAAGAAGGATATTGATAGAGCGTGTCCAGAAGAGGGCAACCAAAATGGTGAAGGGTCTGGAAGCCATGCCCTATGAAGAGAAGCTTAGGGAGCTGAGTATGTTCAGTCTACAGAAGAAAAGGTTAAGGAGGATATGATAGCCCAGTTTAAATATTTGAAGAAATGTCATGTTGAGGAGGGAGTGGGCTTGTTTTTCGCTGCTCCAGAGACTAGCACAGGAAGCAATGGATTCAAACTACAGGAAAAGAAATTCCACCTGAACCTCAGAAAGAACTTCCTGATGGTCAGAGCTGTTCGGCAGTGGAACACACTGCCTCAGAGTGTGGTGGAGCCTCCTTCTTCAGAGGTTTTTAAGCAGAAGCTTGATGGCCATCTGTTGGGAGTGCTTTGATATGTGTTCCTGCATAGCAGGGGTTGGACTGGTTGGCCCCTGAGGTCTCTTCCAACTCTACTACTCTATGATTTTATGACTGTCCTGAAGCATAATCTGTATACAGGACAAAAGTCCACTATTAGAACAGATTACGGAGAAATGGAATGGTTTCCAACTGGTAAGGGGGTCAGGCAAGGCAGCATTTTGTCATCCTAGTTGCTTAACTGTTATGAGGAACATGAAGCAAATGTAGAGCAGAAAGAGAAAGCTGTAAAAAGCAAATGAGTAACTCAGAGCTTTCCAAACTTTTCACATTGGTGACCCACTTTTTTGCACCATGCACCATTTCATGACATAGTAATTCAGTTTTACTAGCAAACTGGAAGCTAAACTAACCCCTTATAAGAGATACAGACACATACATAAATTGTAGTAACAAAATGTATGGGGACACAACACATCTCATGAAAACCTTTCATATATTTTTTCAAAATAGATTGTAGACGACACACGTCACATTTAAGGCAACACACTAACGTGTCATGGAACACCATTTGGAAAGCTCAGGAGTAACTGTTTTTGGATAGAACCTGGATCTGAGGAAGCTACATAAAACTGAGGTACAATTAATAGAATGACTGAAAACAAGTTTATTTTAAAAAAGTATCAAATGCTTTGGGTTTCACTTCAGTGATATCAGCTGGACTGAGAGTGATAAATAATATCTAGTGCAGAATCTGAAGTCTAAGAATGGAATTTAGAAGATGGTGCTGCATGTAAGTCTTCTAATTTAAGGCCATGTAGCATCAAGGTGTCTCTCTCATGCGCGTGCATTATTTTTTTATTCTCTTTGTACAACTAGCAGAAAATAGGAAAGACTTGGAATGAATATTGAAGAAAGTCAAGGAAGAAAATGCAAAGGCAGGTTTACAGGTGAACATTAAGAAAACAAAATTAATGACCATAGATAACTTTAATGCAGATGATGAAGACATTGAAATAGTTCAAGATTTACCATGCCTTGGCTCAGCCATTAATCAGAATGGATACTGCCGTCAAGAAATCAGAAGATGGGCAGCAGTGAAGAACTAAACAATATCCTAAGGTGTAAAGATATATCATTGAACACTAAAGTTTGGATTGTCCATGCTTTTGTATTGCCGCTATCCATGTATGGTTGTGAAAACTGGATAGTGAGGAAAGTTGATAGGAAGAAAAGCAACTCATCTAAAATATGGTGCTGGAGGAGAGTTCTACGGATACTATGAACTGCTAAAAGGCAAATAAATGCGTCCTAGCTCAAATCAAGCTTGAATTCTTCCTAGAAGCCTAAATAAATAAGATAACACACCAAAGCTTGGTAAGGTAGAAGGCAGTAAGAAAAGAGGAAGACTACATACAGATGGATGAACTCAGTCAAGGAAACCATATCCCTGAGTCTGCAAGACCTGTGCAGGAATGTCGATGACGGGGTGACTTGGATTCATAGGGCTGCCATAAATTGAAGCTGGCTTGATGGCAACTGGCAACAAACAACAAATTTAAACAACATTTTTTCTAAGCCGTTACCGTATTTGGAACCTTTCTGACAACCAATATAATCTGTCAGAATGAAGAAAGAAACTCAATAATACCAAATTAAATCTCAAGTTTAAATTTGTTTTACATGAATGATGGTACTTAAGTAAACATGACTGATGTTAAACTGATTATACGGATGGGATTTAGGATGGATTGTTTTACTTTTTAAAAAACTCAACAGCAATCTTTCACAAAATATACTGTAATACAAGTGAAATAACCTGTTTTGAAATTGTTTTGAAAGGTGAATATTTATCCTGTAGACAAAACCTTTCATTATTCACTATTACTTCCCTTTATTCCACACTCACATGGTGTGCCTACCACAGTACATGTTCTGAGATGACACACTGACACAATCTCTCTTAATCAAAGTCTGCCTCCTGAACTCAGTACACTTGCATTAGCCAGAATACCGTAAGACTGACTTGTTTAGCAAATGCAAGGTCAGACACACTGACCATAACACAAATTCCAAAGCTCATGCCATGGTAATACTATAATCCCTAATGTTCCAGAGATGAAAATTGGGAAAAGTGTAGTCACGCTACATAAGTGTGTGGTCAAAATGGCACAAGTTATTAATGAGGAACATACAAGCTAGGAGAGGCTGCTGGAGTTTACTTTTGCTTGAACCTACTGGGAAGGAATAGATTCCTCCCCCTCCTCTCTTTTCCTCCCACTGGGTTGTGTACAAACTACGTTTGCAATTTCAACTCAGTTTGCACTAGCTGAAGTTAAGTAAGGATGAAGGGGGAAAGTGGGAGGAGGAGAAAGAACCCTGGACACCCTAAAAAGGACCTGAAAAAGTGGGATGACAGACCTGACCTAACAAATTGGGACAGCTTGAGGATAGGTAATACTTTGACTAGGCCAACCAAAACACAAATCTGTGGGGTAGGGTTTAATGGGGAGGCAACAGTTTTTTAAACTACAGGAAACCCTTCAACTTTGTTTATCCACTCTCCCCATTTTTGTTTTTGTCTAAAGCATCTAAAGTGGAATCAGAATCATGTACCAATCAAAGAGATATCATTGGACTGCAATTCCCAACAACCCTAGCAAGCATAGCCAATAGTGAGGAATACTGGAAACTGAAGTCCAGTAACAACTGGAGGACTACATGAACCCTGCTCTGACCTAGAATAAAAGCCCAATGTAATAGCATAAGGAGTTGGAAGGGTAATAAGAAGCCATATACAGGACAGAGAAGAAACCAAGAAACCAAACTATAATTATGTAATCTGTGTTGTTCTCACTGACACAAATCAACTGGGAAAAATCTAATCTATCTTCTGCTGATTCCCCCAAACATTTCATACAAGAGCTTTTTAGTATTATATGTAATTATATCTTTTACCACAGGCTATTTTCTTCTTCTAAAGTACATTCCTGGGAACTTGTTTGCAACACAAAAGTTTGAATTATACAGAGCCAAGGCAGAAACTATTGATATTTTACATAGAGTCTGATTTTTACTGCCATGGACTACAGTTACAACTTTCAGCTTCTGTGTAAATTCACTTGCTTGGGTGAACTTCCTCTCTTCATCTTTAACATCACCACATAGCTGCGGGCAGCATATACCAAGTAGAGGTTTAAGACTGTGTGACAGATTCCAGAAAATGCTGGGGAGGCTGTCTGGAAAGAGCCCCAGCAGCTGTTGGGCATTTAAGTAAGTTTTATAGTTTTTAAGAAAAGCAAGAAAATCAACTACTTCACCTAATAAAGTTAATTAAGCCTTCCCCATCTTCCATTCCCAAAGAATTCCTCTACATTTCACCTCTATAGGGAACCACATAGCTAGCAGAGTTCTCTCTCTCTCTCTCTCTCTCTCTCGCGATCCCTATCTCCTTCCAATCACTGTTTTTATTTCCCTTTTCTTCTTCCCTATATTGGTCTTTCTTTCTTTTACTTATTTTATCTAGGGCAAGTTCTTCTGTTTTTCTGAAGAAGTTAAAGTATAAGAGAATTTCTGAACTAAAGATGCCTTTAGGCAAGAGAATACATTTTCTTCTCTTTCTTTTCCTTCTCCTCCTCTTTCTCTTTCTCTTCCTCCTCCTCATCCACCTCTTCTAACACTGGAAAACATGGCTGAAAATGAAGAAATCTATATCTACTTCATTTTGCCAGATACAAGTGTCTACGAATAGAAAAACAAGCTTTAATATCATCAGAAATTAATGGGGAGAGAGAAAAATCTGTATAAATGCTATACTTTTAGTTAATGGAATACAGGTCTACAACCAAATAAGTCCAATTCTGTTCCTGCAACCCAATTCTCCATATTTTTTTCTCATGTTTGCATTTTTTCTCCTGGTTTGGGCTGTAGCTTCAAAGAGTGAGGGAAGTGCCTTCAGCATACACCCCATGCCCTTCCTAACTTAGCCATATTATTAAAAGCAAACTCCTTGGTTAAATCCAATTTCATCCTGATAGGAATCAAGTTGGGGAAGGCAGACAGCATACCTCTCCCCTCTCTCGCTAGCCTAGGCCGGCCTAGGGCACAGATGAACCAGGCCTGCTTTCTTTGCTCACTGGAGAAGCTGCGCCCCTTTTAATCTTATCACACCCTGGCTCTCTCACCACACTTAATCACGCCCTTGGTTTCCCTGAAACCCACAACCTCTGTGGATGAAAGGGAAAAGCTTTTTAATATTTCTCACAACAAAGAATGGATAATCTATGGTACTGTGTCATTCCAACAAAACAGAAGAAAACATTCTATGAAGGCTGTACTTATAGAAAAATAAAATGAAATCACTATTAAAAGAACCAACAAGCGAAAAGGTATTGAGGATTCAGAAGATTCAAACAAAGTAACACTTTCTCACATGTATTTAACTATATTCTTTAAATACCACAGTATTTCCTCAACAGAGCTTTCATTCACACACCCCTTTGCTCTCCTAGCATAAAAGGGGTCACTCTCTGACCCCTTTCAGAGCTGGCTTGGTTACTTCTCTACCCTACACTTAGGTCTCTAAGAAGCTAACCCTCTCCCAGAAAGCCCTCTTCTGGTTTATGGGACACTCTGACTTTCTGAAACTCACTGAAGGAATAACAGATCCTAACCCACAGTCCCAGTATATCTGTGCTATTTGATGTCTCTCCCACACAGCCCCTCCCTCTGGCTAGGGCTGGGTTATTCAGTCAGAAAGTAATCAGATTAGATCACCCGCTGCTACTAGGCTGCTCTGCTAGCCACACCCCCAGGCTTTGTCACAACCACCACCGCTAAGAGATTTCTGTCATTGCTGTTTCAATGTACCCCCAATCCTGCTCACTGCACCTCACCTTTCCACTGTGCCACAGCACCACTATTCCATCCCAGGCCTCCATTTCTTGTTCACTAATGCAGCAGCTGACACTCCATTTCTCCTTTGCTTTTCTACCTATTGCCTTTCCTTTATCACTTCATCTCTCATCTCCTACCATCTCTATATCCACCTGCCCACTCATCCTCATGTCAGTGGCTGTTGCTGTTCCTTGCTGTTATAGTCACTGCCTGCCCCACCATCTCCTGCCTACTTTCACAGTGCTGCCGGCAGCAGCTCCTCCTTCCTGTTTGCTGGGTGCTTCATCTCCTGCTTACTTGTACAGCAGTGGCAGCTACTGTTTCTCCTCTATGCTGCTGTGACTGATACCGCATCTTCCATTGTCCATTTGTGTGGCAGCAGCTGCTGTTCTTTGCCACCACTGCCTACACGGTGCTGGCAGAATAAGGACTGCACTAGGATAATGCAAAACAAGCAGTTCCAAGACAAAGATAGTAGTGCAGCTTATAAATGTCTCAACCACTAAGATAGTTTAGTGAACGCTCTCCACAGAAGTGCATTTTATTTATTTGTTTGTTTATTTATTTATTGAACTTACATTCTGACTTTTCTCCCAAGATGGGACCCAAAATGCAAAAAAAAAAAAAAAAAAAATTAAAAATCTTTTCCAAACCCTTTAGACTTCAGGACTTTGTTGTAACATAGCTACTTCCCTAAAAAATATGAAAGTAGTTCCTTTGTATTAGAAAACTAGATCTTTCAAAGCAAGAATGAATTACATATGGCAAACCTATTCTCCTTTCTTAACATCAGTGTTCCATATTTTATTTCAGCTTCTCATTTTTTTTTTAAAAAAAACCTCTTCCACTTCTCCTTAAACTGAATCTATACCCCAACACCCTGTATCTGTTCTTTTGTGTGCCTCCCAAGTGGTACGCCGAAGTAGGGAATGAGATGGATTCATAATAAACACAAATATATAAATCTCATATTCACACTAATGTAAGGGTAAGACCCATTTTAATAAGTAGGATATACATCTGAGCAAACAGAGTTCTAACATATATACCTAAGACAAGTAAACAACTTATTAAGTTGTTTAATATGCTTTTAGTTGTACTTATATCTTACTGTTTAAAATGGTTTAATGAATTTGATTGTATGGTATGCAACATAATGTGAAATAGGGCAAGATGTAAATATATTTGATTAATAAATAAGAGTTGTTTAATCTCTACGTCTGGCAGAATCTTCTCCAAAAAACCCACAATATACAGTTTGCATTTTTTCTGAAAACTTTCTGAATAATATTGTCACTAATACTGCAGCAAAAACCACAGAGTCCATGACACTTTAAACAGTAATAATTTCATCGTGGCATTTTGGCCTGCTTTCTATCAGTACTTTGCTCTATTCAGTTTTCCACCCTATTCATTTTCATGGCTTGGCTTTCCATGCACTGTTTGCAGGCAGTTCTAGGAAAAAACGGACCTCACATCATTGCAAACAGACTAGACTTTACCCCAGAATTGTAACAATTGTTCAGGGAACTGAAAGAAAATCACTTCCACAACCTCAGTCTTTAAGGAATATGGTGTAAGCTATGACTTTGAGATTTAACCTATTGGCTAAACATTGAGAGCCAGTCTAGTTCCTCACAAGACAAAATAAGGCTACACATTTTGTCTAATAACCATGATTTCAGTAATGCTAGTAATAACTTTTATTTCACAGAATAATAGAAACATAGAACCACAGAGTTGGAAGAGACCACAAGGGCCATTAATCCCAATCCCCTGCCATGCAGGAATGCCATCAAAGCATATTTAAAAAACGTAAGATTGGAATTTCAGCTAGAAGGGTCCAAACAGGCACACATGCTAGAATCTACTAGATACTAGATTCTGGATGAAATCTGGTAATCTGATTAGCATGGCAAACCTAACTTCTGAGCATACTTTGTACTCATCAAGCTGTTTGGAGGGTTTCTTCAGGACTTTCTCACCTTAAGATCTTTTCCCTATTTCTGTACCTCTTGCTTCTCAGTAGTACCATTTTGGCTATACAACTATCATAAAACTGATTTACCATAAAACTGCTCAGCCATGGAAGCCCACTGAGTGCCCTTGGGCAAGTTACACTCTCTCAGCCTCAGAGGTAGGTAAAGGCAAATACTATCTGAAAAAAATCTTGCCAAGAAAACCCTCTGATGGAGTCACCACAAGTTGGATTAATCCATCAATGGCCTCCTTTGTAAAAGAAACAATTTCCAAATGAACTCCCACCAGGAGAAAACAGAAGAGGAACAACATCCTGTGATAAGTCTGAGCCAACGATACTATTATCCTGCTGTAAGTGGGATTTAGCTGCCTCATGTGATAAAGCCCAATGCTACTGTTTGTATATATGATGTTCTTAAGTTGGTTAGGACCCTTTCAAAAGAACACTGTTTTCAGTCTTGAACCAGTAATCATTGGAATATGTATACTCGAGGTTTATAAAACCCTTTCCTATTATAATTATGGAGGGTGGGGTGTGTGGAAGTAGCTCCTTCATGCTGTAAGTTCTCTTCTAAAACATACAGAAAGCTTCCTCCACATGTTTGGTCATTTTGGACTACACTTATCTTCAGTGGTGATTTCCAGAATCCATACATGTGCAGCTTTTCTGAAGTACAACTCCCATAATCCCCCACCACACATGGACTCTGGGAGGGATTCTTCCTTCAGACTACAGAAGGAGAGATCAGGATGTATTTTATATACCTCTTTATATAGTTAAAAGGCAGGGTATTCCTCATACATTGTATTGTATCCTGCAAAAATAGCCTGTTGCTATCACATTCCTAGACAGTGTGGTCTATGTAGTTTCTTTCCAAAATGTTCCCTTACTCTCCATCCTCTGCTAAAGGATCTTATGGCAGCCAGCCCTGCACGATTAGCTTCTCCCCTCCCCCAAACTGTTGTCCTTCTCTATGATCTGAAACGTCTGTATCTCCATTTCCTTCTTTTCTGGATCAATCTGAAACATATCAACTCATCAGCCAAAACAGCTACTTGCTGTCTTTCCTTTTCTGGCAAGTAAACTGAGTAAAGTCTCCTAACAGTCCTCAAAGACTACAGCTGACAATAATTTTTCCTTTCTTTCTTTTCTTTTTTCTTGGTCCCTGTCCTGCTGAACTCTCCAAATATGCTTCAGGGAATTCTGTTTGTCTGTGATATTCTATTTCATTGCAAAGACTTTCAAGCTTAATTGTTCAATTTATATTTTTCAGCTTTATTCTACATATACCAGCAAGCTGAAAAAGATGAAAAAAAATTGTTTACATTTACAAATTAAACTTTGTTCAAAAAACAAACATAAATGTTCCTCTTTTATGTTAAAATGCATGATAGCTGTCTCTAAGAATACTTTCCTTCTAACATGACTTTAAGCTCTCCCCATTGTAAGCATGGGATTTATTTTCCCTTATTTGCTTCTCCATTTCCTGTCTAGGACTGTTCTGGCCATCCAAATACAGATGTGTCCAATTGCTAATGCACATCGTGAACACCTGCTATTTGCCTTGCTCCAAACTATCTGAGTGAAAAAGCCATCAACAGAATTAAAAGCAGGAGCAGTGCTTGACCAAAGAAAGCTGCTGAGTGCAAGGAAAAGAATTACAAAACAGCATAGAGGAATTAATGGGGGAAAGGACCAAGACAAGCATTCTTAGGCCATTTTCTCACCTTACCTTGTTCCGGTGTCATCACAAGGGGATCATGCGAGAAGCCTCTTGTGAGAGGCACTCGCGTCCCCTCCGCTTCCCCTCCGCACCAGCTCCGTGCTGGCCGAAAGGAAGTGTGAGTGCTCTGCCCCTTCCTTCCACAGCACAGCCAGGTACTTTCCCAGGCTGTGCTGGGGGAGGAAGCACGATGGCCGTGTGTCCAGAGCCTCTGCACACAAGGTAAGTGCGGGTGGGGCACGGGAGGCATGCGTGATTGCGCATCATTTTTAGCAACGAGCTGAAAATGATATAATATGTGATCGCCGCCTAATGGCCTCGGGAGCATCACACAATTGTGAGGATATCATGTGGAACGGTCCTCGCAATCACGCAATGCTCCTGAGGCCATTTTGCATGCGAAAAGGGCCTTAGTGCTATGTTGTTATCTCATAATTCATTCAGACAAATGCCCTTTCCCACATTGTTACAGCTGACAGGGACACTATACAGCATTACCCTCCATTTCTGCCAATATTTGAAAATCAGCAAAAGCCATGCTAAATAAATAAAGAGAAGGACCACAACTGAAAGAGAAGTGCTACACAATCATATTCTGTGCTATTAAATCTGGATCAGGAGAAGAGACAGCAAAACAAATAGATAGCTATTCTTGCTTCTTTCCTCTTTTCCATCTTATTCTTTTCTATGCATAGGGTTCTGTCTTAAATTCTCATTCTTCTCACCAAATCTAAGTGAGAGGACAGATGCTTCAGGGAACAGCTACATGCCCTATATCATCTGCTTTGCATGCTTTTTAGACTTGACTTCCTTCCCCCCATAACATCATCTGTAGCTGGTAGCCATCTGGGATATTTACTATAACATTCTCTTTACGTCAGGAAATAGCAGTTGAGGCAAGATGGTTGATGCATCATGAGTTATTAACTGAGAAATAACCAATAGATTCAGAGTAAAAATCAGGCTGAGATAGTACTGAGTTTTCACTTGGATTTCAGCCATATGACCAGATTCCTCCTGTTAAGATGACCACGACAACTGGGGCCCATTAACACTATAGGATTATAGAGCTTTTTTTCTACTTTAACTTCCATGGTTCCATCCTACAGAATCCAGGGACCTATAGTTTGGTGAGGGACTGGGACACACTGGCTGAGAATTCTAAAATTCTAAATTCTAAACTATCAAAAGGATTCCACAGAATGGAATCATGACAGTTAAAGCGGAGTAATAGTACTATAATTCTGTAAAGTGAATGGGCTCCGGGTCTGAAAGTGACAGTAACATATTTAATACATGAAATCATAGAATTGGAAGAGACCACAGGGGCCATCCAGTCCAACCCTCTACTATGCAGGAACACACATCAAAGCATGCTGTCCCTAGACTTGTCTAGGGTATCGCTGTTGATTGGCCCTATAGGCACACCCATGCATATATCCTCCATTGCTAGGAACAAAGTTGGTTAGCATCTTGTCAATGTGGTCACTACAACTTTCAGCAGGCAGAGGCCACCTGAAACCTGTTATTCTCTAGCTGATCCATGTGTCTGAAATAACATTTTGGTGGCCTTTTTACAGCCACACTTGAACCAGCAATCTTATATTGACAGGAAACCCTGATGAAGAGAATCTAGGATAGGTAAGAATTTTCACAGTTCAGAATTTATTCTACACAAAAACTGTTATTTTTGTGTGTGTGAAGAAAATATTTCACGTACAGAAGAAGAGATTTCTTATGCAAAGAACATCTTCTGCACAGAAAATAACACTTCTGTACAGAAAACAACGTTTTCTGCACAGAAAATGCCATTTTCAGTGCAAGGCCCCTATGTCTGTTTTTTTCCACAGGATAAATCTTGAACTGTGGATAGTTCTCAAAAATGTCAGTTTTGGAGAATTATGTTGTAATTTGAAGACATATAGTAATACTATTCATTCTTGCCTATGAGGATACAATTTATGAAAATTTACATTCCTGCATTTCAGAATATCTACAAATTTTAACTGTTCGGGCTAGTTGTCAAACATAAATATACACTTCTGCTGCATTACAAGAATCAATACTGGTGATAACACAGCTCTACTTTACAGATTAGTACTGTTGAGATAATAAATGTTAATAGATGTGAACACCCAGGCCGTATTTGTACTACCCTGTTATAGTGCTATTATTCCACTTTCAACTTCCTGTGGAATTCTGGGGTTTGTAGTTTACTGAGAATTCTAAATGCCCCTCCCTAAACTGCAAACCCCAGGATTCCATAGGAAGTTGGAAATGGAATAATAGCACTGTAACAGCGTAGTGCTGAAATGGCTTTAGTGAAAATACTATATAAATGCTGTGTCATAGAGGCATGCTGCTATGTTCATGTATCACAATAAGCCACAATGTGATTCGCTGAAGTCTGACTAATGGATGCACGCTTTTCTGCGACAAGTCATGGTTTATAAACAAGCCACAGATCACAATCTGAACCCAGGAGTTCATGTTAAAAACTCATGAATTCTGGATATCTGTTGTGATATCCAAACTTGTTCAAAAAAGAAGGGGCAGGAAGAAAATAACTCAAAGGCAAAGCAAAAATGGTAAAGACAAGCCACTGTTTATTTGATTGCTGTGAAAATCTAGCTGAATCAACCAACCATGGTTAACAGAAACAATGTCCTGTAATTATATGCAAATACATGCAATGAGACACAGTAGAACCTAGTATGTCACAGTCCAAAAATATTTGCTGTGTTGTTAAATGTTTTGATTTCATCTAATTGCATTACATCTGTCAAAATTTATTGGAATAAAAATAAGCTGCTCTTCAGCCTAAAAAATAAATAAATCTAAAAGCCTTAATCTGCTGCCTTCATGACAACCACTATCCACATTGGGACTTGTGATAACATGATACCTGACTATTTTCTGGAGCTTAGGTTTCTGAGATGGTCTGATAAGATAAAGTGGACGGCTAGATATCGTTACTTTTTCCACAACAAGCCGCACCCCACTGTCTAAGTAAAAACAAAGTGATAGTCCATCTTTGAAGCAAGTCTAATGAAGAGTTTAAGCAAAAGGGAAAGAATACAATCTTACTTAATGTATTTCACGACTCTTATCTGTTCATCACATTAGTTAGGGAGGGAATTCTTCTAAAGTTGTAGACAAATCTTTATCAATGTATAGAAATTGTCAGCATAATGGAAATGTACGAAGGCCTTAGTAGCCAGAGCAGGGAGTGGGGTTGAATGTTCTAATATGCCAGGAAGAAAGACATAAATATTCATACTCCTTTACTTCCTGAGTCCCATTCTGCAGTCACACAGTTCTGCAACAATAAATATCCTATCTTTTATTCTGGTTGTTTTTAGGGAATAAGGATGATGTGGTACAGGAAGCATTGTTCTCATTCCAAGTTGGATGTGATCATACTTTCTGCGCTGTGCTTCATGTCCTCCTCAACACCTATTCAAAGTGAGGGCTATCACAATATAGAATGAGGGCAATACAATACAGTTTCAGAATGCAATGTCTCTGCTTTAGATTGGTTTCATTTACTCTTCTTGATATGGGAGATAGGTAACTCTGGTGGCCAATGGTCCATTAGTATATCATTCTCCTTGCTACACTTTGCACTGTGCATTGATGGAGGTTTATATCTGCATGGCCCTACACAAATCGATGGTGCAACCATATCTGTTCTGTTCATATCTGTGTACAGTTCTGGTTGCTGAACCCCAAAAAGGCATATTCTAGAAAAGGTAACCAAAAGGTAACCTGTCCTACACAAGACAATATTTGGGGATGTTCAGCTTACAAAAAAGGCAGGTAAGGGGACACATGATAGCGGTCTATCAAATAATGCATAGTATAGAGAAAATAGATAGAGGGAACTTAATTGTGGCTGTGTGTCTTCAAGTTGCTTCTGATTTATGGTGACCATAAGGCAAACCTATCATGGGGTTTCCTGAGGCTGAGAGGGTGTGATACAACCAAGATCACCCAGTGGGTTTCTGTGGCTGAGCTGGGAATCAAACCCTAGTCTTCAGGATCATAGTCCAATGCTTGTCAAAATACTATACTACTATGGCTCTCTAGAGGGAACTTTACTCTCACTCACTATTCTAGAACCTGGAGTCTTCCACTGAAGTTGAATGATGGGAGAAATAGGGAAGCACACAGCACATAATTAATTAAACTGTCAAATTCACTGCCACAGGATATAGTGATGGCTGCCAAATTTGATGGCTTAGAAGGGTATTGGATATATTTATAGGTAGGATGGGGCCATTCATGACTACAACTTAGAATGGCTATATATCATCTCTTGTATCAATCATTGAGAACATAGATGGAGAGTGCAACTGCACTCACGTTCTCCTAGCAAGCTCCTATAGCAATAGCAGTTATTTGTATACCACCTATCAACTAGTGTTATCTAAGCGGTTTACAATGTATCATATAGCAACTGGTTGGCTATTATGTGAGCAGAATGAACTAGATAGTCTTTGGTCTCTCCCATCCTGTTTTCAGGTTCTTAGTATAAAAAAAAGCTGAATACTGAATTAGACCAAACCCCCATTAGAACTATTATTTGTTCATATAGAAGCCAAGCAGTTGTTCAAGGAGCCATTAAATTAAACCAAAACTACACATTTTAAAAAAAAACAACAACCCAGAACCTATTGCACATCCTTCTACCCCAACCAGTTAAATGATGCAAGCCTGATTAAATAAAAGGATCTTTGTCAATCAATAAAAAAGAGCAGAGAGAAGGCCAATTGAGCCTCCCTTGAAAGTGAGTTCCACAGCCTGGGAGCAGCCACCAAAAGAAGCGCTCTCCCTGGTCTTCACCAGAGAAGCCTGAGTATAGTGGAATCAAATGAAATGGAAAGAAAGCCCTTTCCTAAAGGTTACAAGATGGAGCAGGTTTATAAGGGGAGAGACGGGCTTTCAGATATTTTGATATGAGAATATCAGGATATTTTCATTCATGTTTAGAGGCATATTGCCTCTTATAGGTTAAAACTGACATCAAATGATCCATGAACAACATTGGGAGAAGCTGGAGTACATTGTGCACTCTCTGCAATTTGGTATAGTTTAACAGCAGCAGCCGCAGCAACAAATACAACAGCAGTCTAAATCCAATTCCCAACTGGAAAAGACCAATGGAATCAATGACAAATAGGATTGCTAAGTCAACACTTACGTTACAAAAAAAAGAAAAAAGAGGGGGGCATTCCTTAAATAAAGTTGCTAATGTAAAACGTGCAAGTGTTTCTGACATAAATAACCTAAATATATTTACAGTTGGCCCTCCACATTCGCTAGGGTTAAGGGCCCAAGTCCCTTGCAAAAGTTAAAAAAAATCACAAATATCAAAATGTGTGTGTGCGTCTGTGGGAAAGCGGCCAAGGTATAGTGGGGAAAAAGAGCACCCAGGGTCCAAATCAGGTCAGGGAAAGAGAGGGAAAGGTGTTGGGTCAGCATGGTGCCCCTATATTTCCACTCTTACATCCATCTCCTTCCTTTGTTGTGGGGAGCAGCAGGACAGGGTTTGTGGTGCTGAGAAATTGGGCCACAAGCCATCCATAGCTGGTCAGGCAGCAGTTAGTGGAGGAGGAGGACCAGAGGTGAATCTTTTAAAGGAGCTGTGCAGTGTGATTGGAGCTGCTGAGAGGAAGGTTCTTCTGGAGAAGAATTGTCTGAGGTGGGGGGGCAGGGAATCCATGAAAGTAAAACCCACAGATGTGGAGGCCAACTCCATGTGCAGTTGCAGGGCAGGGAAAAATTTAAGAGTCACTACTTGGAAGAGATGTTAAATTGCTGCCTGTAATTATGCTAAAAAAGAAACCTGTTGCCAGAATGAAAAAGGTAAAAGGAAGGAAGGAAGGAAGGAAGGAAGGAAGGAAGGAAGCAAGCAAGCAAGCAAGCAAGCAAGCAACCAAGCAAGAGATGGACAGACAGGCAACCAGACCTACTAATTATTTATGCACAATATGTAGTATCACTAAAACCATTCATACCATGTATATTTGTAGGAATTCTACCCAGTTTGGATTATTTTGAAGTAAGCAAGTGTAGCATTTCTCTCAACACAGGTTGCAAACAGATATACCTTCTATATTTCACCAAAGACTGTAACCCAGTTGCTGTGAAACTGCACTTACATAAGATTGTACTACAGTGCTATCTACTGTCACAGGATACATTTCTTCATTCTAGGAAGGGGGTCACTGCTTACCACACACACAAAAAAGGCCGCTGTGTTAGTTTGGGCCTGTTTAAATTAGTCAGGGCTGACACACTGATCACCAGATACATGTACCATTCCATCAACTATGCTGGACATGACATTCTTAGGACAGCTTGCCTGTTAATAATACAATATTGTCTTTGCCCTTGCCTAATGCGAAGCAAAAGCCTGATGAACAGATGATACGTCAGTACTTGTAATTTTATATGCCATCCAGGTAAACATCTTCTGGCATAAAGTTTCAAATTAAAAATGCAGTTGCTTGCATCTTATACGATTGACTGGCTGTATTATCTTACCTTTGGTTCCATTGAAATGAAGCTGTGAGTACCTCTACTTGAGAGAACTGACCTTTTAATTGTTTTACTATGGTAGAAGTGGTAGTAATCCTTCAATGCTCCAATCTGTAGAGAGGGAAAAAATGGGGGAGAACAAGAGAGAGAAGAAAGAGAGAGAGAGAAAGAGAGATTTAATTTATGAAAAGCAGTTTGTCTGTTTTTCATTTTTTAAAAGGTCTATAAATTATGCAATTTCCTGCCTTGCTGAAATGTTACTTGAACCTAGTGCTCATCTTTCAAAAGGACGACATATGATATGAAATGGATGGACTGTCCTTGAGGCAGGAGCTGCATAACCAAAGATTATAAATGAGCTGCTTATTCTGTCTGTATCTACCTTTTTAATGTTTAATTTATATGCAGCATTTTAAGTAATTTTGTACCAAATCTATATCCAAACAGTCTTCACAAGGCAAGTATAAAAATCATCACATAGCAATATGGTTATTAGAAAACATTCAATCTAATAAGCTTAAGGAAATTTGCTGAAAAGGCACTATGCTCAGTTAATTAAATCATAGCTTTACAAACCAAATCCAACCCAGTATTGCAAAGAATAAATTCTTATGGGAATTTCAAATGTTCTGGGGATGTGTGGATGAATCAATCACTTAAACATGATCAATCTTTTTATGAAAAATTAGGAAAGGACAGAGAACGTCGCAATTAGAGGTGAAATACTACTTTATCGCTCTTGCTGTCAGATCTCTATAATCTTCTAGTGTACTTCCAAAACAAGAAAACAAAAGGATGAATATGAAGAACAACTGAATTTGCAAAATAGATTGTGACAGAATGATTCTTAAATTTCATTATATCTCAAACTACTGTTCCTTGTTCATTGTAGATCTCCCTGTTTTCTTAAACTGCAGATGTATCATAGACTGCTGTGTTTAATTTCTATTCCTTCCACATTCCAATATACTTTTAACAAAAGATTTTTAAATCTTCTGACGGCAAACAAGGAAGAATTCCTTGGCAGTAGCTAAGTGTTTCTATGAACGTGCATCAAGTAGAGAGTTTTGGAGTTCTGTAGGGGGCTACGGTGGAGTAGGGTTAAGGACACTCTTTTGTTCCTTTAGTCATATATTTCATTTCATTTATGTGTAAGACGATCAAGACATCAATACAAATGACATAAAGTATGCAAAGAGTTAGCAGTATCTATCTGCTCCCAGAAAATGTGTCCCCCAAGACATTTTCATAGGAGATACTCTTAGAAAACTACTAGTAAGGAAGCAAGAAATCTTTTATTTGGGTGCTTTATTTATCTTCTTTAACTTTTGCATATCTTTTAAATGATTTTATATTGTTTTATGTGGGGATTTTAAAATTTAATTGTTCATTTTTTAATCACCTCTTTGAGGAGCCACCTTGGGTGCCACTCTGGGAGAACAGCAGCTCACAAATGAAATAAATAAATAAGCAAAAAAAAAAAACAACGGTAAAAAGTGCTATCCTGTGTGGATATGTGCCTTCAAGTCTCCTGTTGACTTACATTAATCCCATGAATTTCAGAGGGTTTTCTTAGGCAAGCAATAGTCAGAGGTGGTTTTGTTAGTTCCTTCCTCTGAAATATAGCCTATAGTACCTGGTATTCACTTGCAGTCTTCTGTCCAAGTACTAACCAGTGCTGACCCTGCTTAGCTTCCAAGAGCAGACAAGATCAGACAGAGACCTCCTGTAGCAGTGGTTCTCAACCTGTGGGTCCCCAGATGTTTGTGGACTTCAGCTCCCAGAAGCCTTGAGCATTGACCATAGTGGCTGGGGCTTCTGGGAGCTGAAGTCCACAAACATCTGGGGACCCACAGGTTGAGAACCACTGTCCTATAGTAATATCTTGCCATGTTTTCTCCTCTATGTGGAACAAAAGAGTTGTGATAAAAGAACATGGGGGCAAAGTAGAGAATGTGTGTTTGCTGTAAGTCTACTTTTCACATACTGTAGTTATTAAGCTAAAATAATCAGTACAATGTAATGTGCTCCTAAGTGCCTTTCTTTAATTAGTTCAGATCAAAGAGGTTTTATATTTTAATGAGAAACATATTACCTTACCCTCACAATTAGAAGTACTGTAAAGCTGTAAGGTAACCACATCAGAAATCAATTTATTTGACAGTTTCCAAATTCATTACTTTCTGCAAATAAGAAACTATACACACACAAAAATGCACATGTGTTGTTATGTGCCTTCAAGTCACCTCTGACTTTTGGTAACCCTAAGGCGCACATATCATGGGGTTTTCTTGGCAAGATTGGTTCACAAGGTTTTTTCCCATGGCCTTCCTCTGAGGCTGAGAGAGTGTGACCTGTTCATGGTCAACCAGCGGGTTTCTGTGGCTGAGTGGGGGTTTGAACCCTGGTCCCTCAGAGCCCTAGGCCATTTCCTCACTGGACTGTTACAGCACTATTGTTCCACTTGCAACATCCTATGGAATCCTGGGGTTTGTAGGTTCAGGAGGGGCCGAGAGGTGCATACATAAGCATATAAACATATGTGCAAAATAGTTTTAAAAAGCAACTGAAGCGTGTGTTTCAAACTGAACCTGGATCCCAAAGGAATGTTTTAGAAGATTTAAAATTAAAGTAAATTTAATAAAATGATTGGAAATAGATATTTATAAAAAGCAACTTGCACCTCCCCAGTGATATCCATTGGCATGGGAGTAATAAACAGTATCCAGGCACAGTCACAGAAACCCTATTGTCTAGTCATAGAATTCAGAAGATGGTGCTCGATGTAAGAGTGATACTGGCTTCTCAATTAAGGCCATACAGAGCCAAACTGTCAAGTTTGTAGATCCAAAAGATTTCTCTCTTCTCAAGTATGGTTGGATCACAGAGCTTCTTTAACGGAAATACAATCATGTTGGAAAAGTTGTGTCCCCTCAAAATTAAAATGTTTTGCAACTGGATGTTCACACTTCTGGGGGCAATCCCTGATTTATGGTTCCTGAATCTTCAGCAAAGATCCATGGTGACATTTCCATCATACTGCATGTTATATCTGCGTGGGTGCTAGCTTTCAGTTGTGTACATTTCACTGGTGGAACTACAAATCATACATGGTTTAATCTGACAGATTTTGCCAGTGCTTCTGCTGTTAAAAGTTGTCATTTCATGCAGCTATGGACAAGCAATATGCTTGGACGCACAATGATGTTATCCAGATTTTTCAACTGTATGTTCTCTCTCACCAACAACTTCTTTACAGTAGGCAGCTGATTGAAAGCAACAACAGGAGATATATTAATAGCTTTAGCAAGTTGTCGTAAATGAATGATAAAGAGGTAGCTTTCTTTGATTGATAAGAGGTAATTGGCAAGCAATGGATGGAAAGAAAACACAAAAGGCACAGGACTGTCCTCATTTTTTATTGCCTTATTTTTGTAGAGGAAGCTTTTTCTAATGAATACAGCATCTCCCTGACTGTTGTGTTCAACAGTAAGGGATGAATATCCTCTTTGAACCAGGTGATGCTTTAGCTGCTGGACTCTTCATTTATGTGGAAGGGATAGACTTAAAAGAATGCGAAGTTATCATATCCATTGTTTTCAGAAATTCTCTGTTCTAATCACCACTTGCTCAGTTGATTGAGTACATAAAAAGAGACTTTCTCACTGTATATGGAGTTGCCAAAACTGTTTTTTACTAGCAATTTGCCATAGGTTCGTTAATGGAATTATTAGTGAAACACCCTCAGACCTGAATGATTCACATTTCATCAATTTGATGGTGACATTTTTCCCCTGTTACCTAGTAATACTTTGAAATACCCAAAAACATATGGGTGTGAAAAGAAATAATAGGGATCTCTGGATCTGTTTCTGTATTCCTTTACAGAAAAAAATATCACTATATAACCTCATTAAGTGAAGAGAAATAGGAAATAGACACCCTCTTTTATGTCTCCACAACTGAAAATAAGAGACCAGGCCACACAAAACTATGCCTGCATAGATCATTTTCTCAAACTTGTAAACAATTTTAACATCAAGTTCTTTTCAATTAATTCCTCAAGAAATCTGAAAGTTTGGAAGTATTTTGCTACTGGTTTTGATTACGCAGGCATCTGACCTCCAAAGACACCGCTAGAGTATAAAACTTAGGCCCTTTCCACAACTCACCTTTTTGTAGAGCTGGGCTGCGGGGATCACGCAACCAGCCTCTAGCGAGAGGCTCTCGCATCCCAGTTCCTTCAGCACTGCAGCTGCTGCCTGCTCGTGCGAGAGCCCCTCCTCTTCCTTCCGCAGTGCAGCCTGGGATTTTCCTAAGCTGCACTGGGGCAGGAAGTGTGAGCGCAGCGGTTCCAGAGCTCCACATGCACGGCAAGTGTGCGCGGAGCCCCGGAGCAATGCGTGATCATGCACCATTTTCAGCTCACAGCCAAAAATGAAATAGTGTGTGATTGGCACCTGCCAGGCCCCGGAGCCTTGCACGATTGTGAGTGCGTCATGTGGACTGCTCCTCGCAGTCGCACAACACTCCAGGGGCCCTTTTGCATGGCAAATGCTGTGCAAAAAGGGCCTTAAATTAATTTCATTGTTCATATATACAGTTACTGAATACATACAGGTTACTGGTAAATTCCAGGAAGTCTGACAGCAGGCTCATCCTTCCACGTAATGTACTATCACTACTTTTCAGTCACATGTTTAGCCTCCATAAGAACGGGAAATCACTAATAAGTAATGATACCAATTACTGGTGTAGTTCAAAGCTAACATGTTCTATCCATCCGTGCTCTTCTTAGATATTGAGAACAGTATTCAGTGTACCTTGTGGAATCCCTGTTAAATAGCCCCTATAAAATCTATCTTTGGAGAACCAATTCTTGTTCAGCTTCAGTTTTAAATGAAGATAATAAACAACCTCCTTGGATAGTTTGCAAGCATAGCCAGGATAATGATAAATATTTTGGATTCTGAAAACATAGAAGTGTAGCCAAAGTACTCTTTCTACCGTAGCTGCAGTGTTCTGTGGGCCCAACAGCCACAGCCTAGTCCCAAGAAACCCCCAGCATGACCTTCTGAATTCCTCCAAGAAAGACCACAGCAACACTAATCATGCTTCCAAGTTTTATCCTAGGCAAATATCCTTCTGAGTTGGTATCAAATGTCACTAAGAGGTTCAGCAGAACCAAACGGACACGCACTCCCTAAGTCCAGTTTGCAGCAGAGATCATGGGCAGAGATGACCAAAGCATAACCAGGCCTGAGGCCAGTTTGAAATGAGTCTATATAATCTAATTGATTCAGATAAACTCACTTACAAACCCACAAACAGTGCAGAATTAAAAGGCTGAGTCAGAGTAGAGACAATACAATTCAAGTTTGAGAGAAGAGGAAAATGAAGAAACAAAAGAAGAGAATCAGGTGAACAGGGAAGCAGGTAAATGCATGAGTGGAGCAGGAAAGAAACAACAAGAACCACTCCTGTACTATATGAGAGATCAGACCAAACCATTCTGAAGCTATTCTTACATTAACAGATATTGAAAAAAGATTTCTATTATTCATTATTCCAATCTCTTACCATTAATTTATAACTTTTAAACAGATTAAAGGGCAGACCTTACTATCAAGACTGGTACACAGTCAAAAGTAAGCTAAAGGGGACTTGCTCAGAGATAAATGTTCTTAGCACTTTTGCCAATTTAATACCATTTGAGGAATGTAGCAGATAAATACTTCCATGTATAAAAATACAATTATAATGGAACTGAGCTGAAAGCCAAACACTAATTGATAATCATACCAAGTCACATATCCACTGCTTGTATTAGAACTTGCAGTGACTGAAGCATGTGATAGACTGGCTTTCAAATTCAGAAATTATTTGCTGATTTTTAAATACATATTGATAAGCTGTTAGGTACAATATTTTTAACAAAAAGAGTCAAAATTTTGGAAGGCAAATTAATTAATAAATAATAATGAATTCTAATTTGTGATCCATTAAAGACAAGGGCAAAATGAAGACTAAGTAGACCAACTGAAATCAATGAGATTTTTCATGACTAAAATGGCATATCGATTTAATAAAACTTTAAACTCGCCATTATTTAAACAATACACTAAAACTTTCATTCTCCTGAGCAAGGGAAAGAGGGAAGAGATCTGAAAAAGTAAACGCACAGAGGAAGAATTTTACATGACCAAATGCAGCCAAGATGAGAAATACTGTAGTGATCTGAAATTTGATCAACAATGTTTTGAAATTTAGATTAGTGAATTGATTTGAAATAGCCAAATAATCAGCAGCAAGATAAAAGTAACTTTACAGTGAAACTCATAATCATGAAAAAGAAGACCGAAAGGAGACATGTCAGCTATCTTTAAATATCTGAAGAGAAGTCACATAGAAGATGAAGTCAGCTTGTTTTCTGTTGCTCCAGAAACAACACAAACTAATGCATTCATATTACAAGAAAAGAGATTCCACCTAAACACTACAAAGAACTTTTAAAAAAAAAACTCCAGGAGCTATTTGACAGTGAAAAAATTGGCCTTGGAGTGGGAGACTCTCATATTTGGAGCTCTTTAAAAAGAGGTTGGATTGGCATCTATTGGGAGTGCTATATTTGTGTACTCCTGCATGGCAGTGAGTTGGAGTGTATGGCCCATGTGGTCCCTTTCCAACTCTGAGATTCTATGATTCTTCTCCCTGCCACCCAAACATCCCAGCCCTCGTTGCTTCCTTTGTCTCAGTATTTATTTTTGCGTGCCCAGTATTTATTAATTTACAAATCATAACACTGACATTCAGTTTAATCAAATTTTTAAAGATCACAGCAGTCACAAAAAGATTATCAAAGAAAACACCTAAAACAATGGAGGTCTTGTCTGAAGCAGTTCCAAGAACAGTGGACTGCTCCTAAAGCATTGTAACCATTGGAGCTACAATAGCTGGGTTTTGTACTTTCCCCCCCACTGGCCAATTAATACAGTTCTGAACCTACCCCTAGTTCTGTATAAAAAGAAAGGCCAAGGAGAAGGGAGGCTGGTGTATTTTTGCTATGGTGATAGCTGTGCCTATTCAACCAGGCCCAGGTATGTCTTGGCAAAGCAGTCCAATTGCAGCGCTTCTGAAGAGAACAACTGAAGTGGCATTGAAATGACAGAAGTCTTTTCAAGTGTCCTTGTGCAACACTGGAGTGGCCACAGTAACAAAGTCATGGAGCCATCTGTGTTTGTGTTGTGATTGTGTTATCTCCTCCCTATACCTCACATTAATCTTTCCTAAAACTTTTTTCCTAAAGCGTACTTCTCAACTCACTGCGAGTACTGAAACTGCAGTTTCAGGCAAAAGTGAGAATAGATGGATCCAGACCCAATGGCTGTTTCTCCTTCCCAGAAGCCTGCAGTTTTCCCAGGCTCTGGTGTGGAGCAGGAAGGTCAGACAATCAGAGGCAGCAAGCAGGGCTTGGGAGCAAGCAGAGGCTTCACCCATCATGCCAACAATTAGATGACTTTTGACTGTTGGCTATACCCACTCTCCTTCATTTTTTAAAAAAGAGATTATTAGTGCTAGCACTCTGCTAACACTGATTATCACAGTTCTGGGTAATTTTGGTATGGGTGGGGACTAGAAAGAGTTTGGGGGGGTACCTGGTGCCTGTGCACCCATCATATCTTTTGGGCAGGTCCCTTTAAAGCACCTTGGGGGTATAGGCAATGGTGGCTTATAACCAAATGAAGTCTCATGTCTGACATTCCAGCATTACCAGCAAGAGGGCTGAGGGAATGGATTCCATTGGTTAGCAGCATGTTGACTAATAAAAGGGGTGTCACTGGCTGATAGGAAGGTTGACAAATGCCCTCCTGTGGACCAAGTCTATTCAGCTGTAACCAATAGAGTTATGTCGTTTCTCATTCTAACAAAATATGGTTGGTGCTCATTTGACTAAAAGAGAAGCTCCACATTTGTTGCTGGATCCACAAATACAATACTTTGCATGTTCATATTTGTTTACTCTTCCTGTCCATGTCTACAGTAAGTGTTAGTTATTAGTCACTTCTCATCTCTCTAATTCTGCCCCTAGCTGCATCTGATTTAGATTCACTGTTAAGTGTGGGCCTGTCCGTCTCTGATTAATAGAAAAGTATGATTTGCTATCCGCTTTCTTCATGCATGTTGCCTATGGCTATAGTAAGCTCTCTCTCATGCCTGCACACACATACATACACACACATTGAGTTGTAGTGTGCAAAAGTACTACTTTCATATAAAATTTCACGTTTTCAGTTCCATTTCACTTTTGACAAGGGACATTTCCGCACTAGACTGTTATAGCGCTATTATTCCACTTTCGACATCCTATGGAATGTCGGTGGGCCCCTCCCAAAACTGTAAACCCCAGGATTCCATAGGATGTCAAAAGTGGAATAATAGCGCTAAAACAGTCGAGTGCGGAAATGGCCAAGGATAAAACAAGAGAATGGCAAAGCCCACAACCAACTTTCTAGAAGAAAGAGACAGAGGTGATGAGATCACTTCTGCCTAAATAACTTTACAGATGCTAATTATGGGCCCCTTCCACTTGTCTGAATAAATGAATGAATATATATATATATATACACACACACATATACATACATATACACACACACACATACATATACATATATGGTTTCATGCACTCATACAGGACTATTATGCCTGAAAATTTCTTCCAGTTCTGCCACAAAGAAAAGCTGTAACAAATCTTCAAAAAACCCAAAGTGAAGCTTTCTGAATATCACTGGCAAAACATAGAATGATAGTCTCTGTATTTTATATATTTTATCATTATGAATAATTGATAATTGAGGTGCGGAGGGAGAGGTAGGGATAAGAATAGATTTGTTTCTACAAGTTCATAATATTTCACAACAGTTTTTACATTTGTCCTCTGTAACACAGATGAGAAAAATATAATCATTTCAATCAACTGTGAAATAAATATTAATCTCTCCTCTTAATGAACATGTGGCAAAGTCTAGGGTTTCTCCACATCCTACAGTGGAGCTGTGTGTATGAAACATGATCAGTCTGAATCAAAGCAATTGGTCCGAAACAAGGATGAACTGCAAACCAAGCTTCCAAGTATGCATTTCAGTTGGCCGCATAGATATCTTTTGCCCCGTTCTATTACCACTTTGAAGATGCTGAACCTGCAGATACAGTTAAGCATCAGATGCAATGTCACTGATAAAAGACACTCCTTCAAAGGGCAGATTAATATTTGCCAAAGAGCAATATGGCATAACTGTCATGTCTAGAATTCATATGCTTCAATAATGATTCCAGACTCCCCTCATGGCACATTCTCAGATGACTAAAACAAATCTGTGGACACTAGGACTCATCTAGGTTTTCAACTTTCTTTTTGTTGCACTGTGGATTCATATTATGTACATATTTTACTGTTTAGTTATCCACTGTACAAATATATTACAAAATCATTTGGATTTTTTTGAATATTGTGTACCTTTCATTTATTGCTTGTCATTAAAATGTGCCTTATCTGCATTGTGAGTTAATAAAAGAGGCAAATTTTTTTCTCTTCCTTTGTCTTGTGTCTCCCTGAATTCTGCCTTCCCTCTTGGCATTCTCTGTGCTAATTCCTCTTCATTTTCCCTACTCCACAAAAGTTCTAGCTTACCTCTTGGAAACTACATGGATCATGGAAGCTTCCATACACATCATTTTTATCTCTTACTGTTCCAGTAAATCCCAGTACACTGGAATTGGAGACTTGTGAAAACTGAACTACAAATGTTGAATGGCAGTGGAACTGGGAAAACAGGAGGCCAGGGAAGATTTAGGTTGCAAGAGTAGAATGCACAACTTGCAGGTACTGGATTCCTGGAAATCTTTGGAAGGTGGGAGGATACACTGCAGCATTTCTTTGCAAGTTCTGCATGTAACCACAAGCTGGTAAGTAAACTTTCTAGTAGCTTCAATGTTACAGAAAAAAAAAAACAATAGAAAAATTGTGCCAAAGGTTATAGAGAGTGTGATAAACAGCCAAACACAGCATTTAAACAGTGTTGGGAAACAGCTAAAAACACAACAGCGTCATAAATTTGATGCACCCCCACTTTGCTTCAATATGATCCCTCCAGTGTAAACTTGTGAGAGCTGTAGCGAAAGTCCAGAATTCCACTGACATGTATCTGTTATAGATGTGCATTTTAACTTCTCTGGAATGAGTGCCTAGGAGCTGAAAGAATACATAATGAATGTGAGATTTAGCAAAATAGTTTATATCTAACCATCCAAATTAACATGCCATGTTACAGACTCAGCCTTGAGGGGCTGGTGTTGAACTTTTCTCATTATAAAATCTAAATCATTATAAAATCATTATAAAATCTTCAGAAAATGCTGACTATTTAGATATACTGCTACAGCATAATTATATGGCCAAATATTCACAGGCAGTCCACATCCTTTTTTTGACAATATTTAGTGAAGGGCCATATTAATGCAACAGGAAGAACTATAATAACAGTGGCTGAAACTGATATGTAACACCTTACAGCAGTGGTTCTGAACTTATGGGTCACAGACCCACGGGAGCCACAATATACTCACAGAGGGTCTGTGAGCTCTTACAGTAAAAAGAAAGAAAGAAAGAAAGAAAGAAAGAAAGAAAGAAAGAAAGGCAAAACAGATAGTAATACATTGACCTCAAAGAGCAGGACTCTTTTGCTGACAGTAGACATCAACTGTACAAAGTTTCATTACGATATCTCAAACCATTCAAAAGTTCTGAAAATAACTGTTTTATAAAGAAAAAAATTTACTCAGCACTTGCTACTTCTCCACATGGTGAGAAAATGCAAATGAATGAGACTGACTGGGAGTTCCAATAAATTCCAATAAAAATATTATAATAGGAATATGTGCTTTTACTTATTTCTCCTTCTCTTCAATTTTGAAGACCCTTGTTGAGCAGGTTTGAATAAGTATTTGATCCACCTGAAGGTTTTAAATCTTGTATTAAGTGTTGGTGGTCTGTGGCAATAAAAGATATTTAAAGGGGGTCCATGACAAAGAAAAGATCAAGAACGTCTGCTTTAGAGAATCCAAAGAATTTCACACGGCTTCTCCATTGTTTCATCTGGCTTCTTAAGCTTCACTGAGTTGGCTTTTAGGAGTGTTGGAGAATACTACTTGAATATTCCCCAGGGTGGACCTAACTGAAACCTACAATATTAGTGGTCACTTGGGAGTTTTCCTGCCCCCACAGGCAACCAGCCTATGAATTGGCCAGGGCACATGAAAATAGTGTGCATCCTCCTAGCAAGTAGATGGGACACTGGAGAGACAAGATGGAGTCTCCTGCTTACTATGGCACCCTGTCTGACTGGCCATCTGGCAGCAGACCTCTCAGCGAATTTGTTGGCTGATGTTTACTGTAAGAATTGGTTTGGGAGTTTTATTCCTTCTTCCTCATCCCTTTTTCCTTTTGTGTGATCTCTTAAATTCTAAATCTTTAAGCAGAGAATGTCTGCTTTTTAGTGTGTGCACAGCCAAGCATAACTGTATAAATGATTTTATTAAATACTTATTTACATAGAGCATGCAAATGACAATTTACATGCTGTATTAAAAGTGACTACATATTAGACCGTATTTCATGGGGAATGGAAATTGAGGACTCAGCTAAGCCCTTTTGATCTATTTGCCATGCAAAAGGGCCTCTGAAGTGTCGCGCGATTGCAAGGAGTGTTTCAAACAACATCCTCAGAATCACGCAACGCTGCTGGGGCCGGGAGGCACCAATTGCACACTATTTCATTTTAGGTTTGTAGCCGAAAATGGTGCGCAATTGCGCATCTCTCTGGGGCACCACATGCACTTACCTTGTGTGCGGAGCTCTGGAGATGTGGCCCTCATGCTTCCTCCACTAGTGCAGCCTGGGAAAATACCTAGCTGCGCTGCGGAAGGAAGAGACAGAGCCCTCATGTTGCCTGCAGCTCCTGTGGAGCTGAAGCAGCGGGAATGCGAGAGCCTCTCGCAAGAGGCTGCTCACGTGATCCCTGTGCCCCTGCGCTGGAAAGAGGTAAGGTGCGGAAAGGGCCTAGATGGCAGCGGTCCTGTATTTTCAAACATGCCAATAAAATAGGAATTTAGAGTCCAATTTCAAAAGTAAAAGTAAGAGGGAAACAGAGCTCTCATCAACAGTATAATGTTGAGTAGCTGCCTCTCTCCAAGACTGAAACACACTTCTGGTTTAGAGTTTGGCTGTTCAGAGAAATTGTTTAATGGTTGTCAATTCCACACCCAATGTCCCTTTAATTTTTAAAACCCAGTCCCTCACTTTCTGTATGATTGGCTGTCACATCTAGTTTGGGCTTGACAGACACTGATTTTCTCAGAATAAATTTGACTTAATAACTGAGAGAAGATGTGAGCCAGAAACTCTGTAACTTATATTTTGAGGCATTACACTACCCACAGCATCTTCAGAGAATTCTGGAAGCTGGCAAAAAACAAAGAAAGAAAGAAAGAAAGAAAGAAAGAAAGAAAGAAAGAAAGAAAGAAAGAAAGAAAGAAAGATGAGGTCATACATTTGTAGAAAATGGCAAAGCAGGCACCAGGGACTCAGGCACAAAATGATAGCTGAGTGTGGTATAAAGCTGATGAAAGAATCAAATCCATCACCAAGAGGAAAAAATATCTTAGGAGAATGCCAGACAGGAAGCATATTGTAGATCAAAGGTATCTGGACAGAAAAGTGGAGCTGCAAAATATGGTTTGTATGTGGGGGAGCAATAGGTTTGATCTTAATTTCCCCCATCTCCATATTACTATGACTTTAAAACCTACGCTTAAAAAAAAATCCCTGATATTTGATCCAGAATAACTAAGTATGTGACTACCTTTAGCATCCCTTATTTTTTTCTTGTTCTTCACCTCCTGGCCTACAGAATAATAATTAAAAAGTGATAAAATAAATCTGCATTTTTACCAATAAAATACCTTATGTATTATATCTAGTTTGATCTATATTTGTGTGAATCAGAAGTAAAATAACTGAAATCAATGCTGTTTATCATCACGCACTAGGAACACTGCACTCTCTTAAGAGTCACAGTTTGTTGCAAACCCCAGACAGAACTAGATTTATAATGTAAGTGCTGTTGTTGTTGTGTGCCTTCAAGTCATTTCAAACGTATGGTGACCCTAAGGGGAACCTATCATGGGGTTTTCTGTGGCTGAGAGTATGTGATGCACCAAGGTCACACAGTGGGATTCCATGGCCAAGTGGAGAATCGAACCCTGGTCTCCAGGGTCATAGTCTAACACTCAAACCACTATATCATGCTGGCTCTCTGCTGCCTTGTTATATGCAAGATTACTACATGAGCAAATTTCAGCCACTTGCTATGTGAAGTTACTGTTTTAAGTTTTTGGCCAAAATTGGCTGGGACAAACGAATTATGCCTATAAGATGCCAGAACACACATCATTCTCCACATACAAATACTCCTTTGACAAGGAACTTTTTTTAATATTCAATAATATACTGGAATTCTCATTACAGTGAACATTTTTTTTAATCCTAGGACATGTAAGTTAAATGGACACAAGCAAAGGAATCCAGCTCAGTGAAAAGCAATAATTTGAGATATTGACGAGTTTAGAGTCAAATGCTTTTCTGCTTATTTTAACTTCAAACGTAAAATATACATTTGCATTTATGTCAAAAGAACGTCTAGTTTTCATGGTAATGGATGCAGGAGTCTACAACTATCATGCTGCTTCCAGAGAACACTTAATAGCACCATCAATAAACATTTTAACATGCACTTTGCCTTTCAAATCTGAATCCAGAAATGACTGGTCAGATTAACTGCAATGTTTTCATTTTACTGACTCCAGAATCAAATCTGATTACATAATTCTTCATCACCACCAACCTCAATACAACTTACTGAGAAATAATAAAGCTTAGGCACATGCATATTATTAGGAATGAGTTTCATTCACTAGGTGATGTGGTGAAGTGTTAAATATCCATCGCACCAGCACATTCATTCAATCAGTGTCAACTGCTACTGCAATAAAACTGTAACAACCCTTTCAGACTTTGTACTGAATCAAAGTCTATTCTGGGTCCATCTGTAAAACAGGCTTAACTAAGCATGGAAAACAGTAAAGCTTATGCATATCCAGATATATCAGCAACAATAAACACACCATTTATTCATTCATTGCAAGAAGAACCATGTATAAATACTATACCACTGCAGGAATAAAATATTCAGCCTTGTTTCTAAATCTTTCCTGTGTGCAGAAATTATTATACTTAATTTGAATTAGCAGAGCAAGAATTATTCTTGGGTAAGAACTATTTAGAAAATATAGCAACTGTAAAAAAATTTCAAAGAACATTAAAAATGGTATCAATATCCTCTCAGGCTGAAATCCTAAGCACATTTTACTACAGTGCCAATTCCATTAGGCACAATGAAAATTACTTCTGAGTAAAGATATTCAGTTGTGCACTTACAATTTTATAAATACTGGTTACGTTTCAGTAATTTTTTGCTCCATTGTTGGAATAATAAGATTATTAGTAATAATAAAATCAAAGGAATCCTAGGGAAGGCAATATGACTAATATGAAGAAACTTCACTAATACTGCTTGGTTGTTGTTGTTGTGCGCTTTCACATTGTTTCTGACTTACGCAACACTAATGTGAACCTATTACAGCATTTTCTTAGCAAGATCTGTTCAGAGAAAGATTGCCTTTGCCTTCCTCTGAGGCTGAGAAAGCATACAAAATACTAATTTATATACCAAAAAGTTTCTAGATGAAAATGTTCTTGATGTTTAATTAAAGCATCAAATAAATCGTAGTCCATGTAGCAGAGTCTTCCCTACAATAAGGTATTTGTACTAATTAATCAATTAATTCACTAACAAGTGATTAAAGCTAAAGAGGTGATTAAACTCACTGGTACTATACCAAAAACATTTTTCATTAGCGATAAGGAACCACAGTTAGATAAGGGCAGGCCTGACTCCACGATCAAACCCTCTGTTGGCATGCTGAATGCACCTTCTTATGGCATAAGCTCCAGAGACAACCAATCATGGGAACCTGCTTTAGGAACCTGCTTTATTCTTTGCAGGGAGACACTGAAGGAAGAATAAAGAGCCAACTGGATGCAAGGGCGCAAGTCCCACTCAAAGAGATAAAGATCTTTGGATAAGGACAGGGGCCATGGTACCAAGGGCAGCCAACTACCAAGAGAGATCAGCAACATCCAGGAGCTCAATAGGGTTTGGACGCAGGAGATATGAGTTCAAGCCCCTTTGTGCATACCTGGCCAAAAACAAAAACAGTTGCCCAGAACTGTAAGCAGCACACAGGATTGCAATAACACTTAGCCATAGCAGCAGAAGCACTCTCATGGAGTTCCCTTCTCTTTTCTTCTCCCATCACACTGTTTCAAAACATTCACAAGTACGTGTCACCCCCTGCATGGTCCACAAGCCATAACTATAATGAGCACAGAGAGTTGGAGGAACAACCTCAGCCAGCTAGACCAGGTTAAATTCTACATGCAGGATGCAACCTTGTATGAGAAAAACCATTTAAACACACCTGAACCAGTCAGGACTAGCACTGCACTGACCAAATGCCCTGGCTCCTGCATGTGTCAAGCATTGCTTTTGGTGAATCTCTTATCTCAGCAATCACTTATGACAAGCTTTCTGCTATTTTGCTTAGCAAGAAAATCCTACATTGCCAATCCCCATTCTTATCCCTCCTTCCCCCACCCACCAATTAGTGCTTCATCAGTCCTATTTGGTAGCAGCACCTCTCCCACACATGCACCTTGAGAATCCTGCCTCTTTTGTAGTCCAGGAAGTTTGAGTGAGGGCACTACTCCATCTTTCTGTGTTCTTGTTGTGTGGCTTCAAGTCATTTGCGACTTATGGTGACCCTAAAGTGAAAATATTCCTAGCAGAATTTGTTCAGTAGGGGTTTCCCCTTGTTTCCTCTGAGGCTGAGAGAATGTGACTTGCCCAAGGTCACCCAGTAGGTTTCCATAGCTGAATGGAGATTTGAACCCTGGTCTTCCAGTGTTCTAATCTACAGTCCCATTATGATACCAGTTGAATGTAGACTGTACTGTGGTGGAAGAATCTACTGTTTCCAAGAGACAAACAAACAACACATGCAGCAAAATCAAATGTCTTTATTGCATAGCATCTGGGATGAATTTACTCTGAAAAGTGAAATACACTTAAGTGGGGTTGCCAACCAGTCACCTCAGCCATGTACACACGGCTTGGGGAGTGCCTTTACAGCCAGCAAGAGAGCAGATACAGGCTTAAATCCTATTGATAGTCTCAAGAAAAACAGACCCACTGAATCAACTGGATTTGCCTATGTCTTGATCCACCATTCAAGAACTGATTCAATGGGTCTACTCTAGTTTTGTCTGCTCAATAGGATTCTGGCCACAATGTGTATATGCTGTATCATGGATACCTAACAGACTTGTATTTGGAGCAAGTGGGTTAATAACTCCACAGAAGAGTATCTGAAAACATTTTGATCACTTTCACTGGTCATGGGCTGCCCCTTCCTTAGAACAAGGTATAGGACCAATGTTGTAGTTGTGGAATACTAACCTGTAGAGAAAGGGAGACACAGAGACAGTAGTAAGCAATAGGAAGTAGCTGAAGAACATAGTCATTCACACATCAAGTATTTGTGAAGGAAAGACAGTAAGTGGAGAGGTACTTACCTGCACACTCTTCAGTTTCCCACTACCAATGAGAGACAAGAGGAGACTGCAATATCTGTGACTATACTCTCCCCCCACTCTTGGGGGTTGTTCTTCTCCAGGCATCTAGGATAAATCCTGCAACACAAAATGATAGATGTGAGTTACTGGACTGCCACAACAATGCTTAGAGCAGTGCTGCAATGAAGTTTACCAGCACACAGGGACAGGCACCTTACCTGCCTATGAATATAGTGTTCTGCCACTATAGATTAAGAGCATTACAACAGTACCACTCATGCAAGACACAGGATTCATACAGGAAAGGTTCTGATGGGAAGGCCTGGAGACAGTCACAGCAGTCCTGCTTGGCCACAAGAATTCCCTCTTCCCTTGCTTACCTGTGTGTGATGCACTGACTCAGAATCTTCAGTGGACTGGAGTGTCAGTGGGAGTTTCTCCTGGATTTTTGCATCTAGAGTCTTGAGGTAGAATACCTGTAAGAGTTCTAGAAAAAGAAATGCTAACAATCTGCTCAAGTTCCTGAGGTCAGGGTGTTTTGGACAAACTTCCCCAAACTAGTGCTTTCTTCATATCAAAGTTCTGCCTTCACAGCTTTATGTATGCACTGCACAGAATTAGGGATATATAACCACATCTCACATCCTTTCATCAGAGTTTTGATCTCTCTGTATGGAGTTTGGACCCTACTGCGATTAGATGCTGGTTATACTGTATGTTGTAGTCCTGCCTTCATGGCAATGTAAGCAGGCAGTAATATTCAAAAATATTGCTAGATAAGTCTGTATTTAAACTGAGCATATGTTACCACCATGAACTGGCCTGGCCTTTGGTAACCTTTAGATATTGTTTTGAAATCATAATTTGGCCCTGCTCTGCCACCAGCCAAGTGTTTGTGAGGCCACCGAACAAGCGCGAAGCTAGGCATGGCTATTCACAGTTGTTTACACCAAAGCAAGCCAGACACTGCCAGATCTGCTTTAGGGGACCTCCTGAAACAAACATCTTCATTACAGATGCGTATTGAAACAAAGAGACCTCTGCCCTGAGAGGGCACCCTGGAGAGCTAAGCGCTTAACTGCCGAGCTAGCCACATCTACATACCATACTATTGTCAATTCGGTCCATAACTCAATCATGTAAATTCTGACCTTTCGGAGACATTGTCTCCGGTCCAAAATTCATTGTTTTCACCCAAGACCAGACTAGCCCACAGTCATTCCTTCCCCTATAAAAATCCCCAGTTCCGAGAGCTCCTCGGACTGCTCGGAATGCTCGGATCTCTCGCTGGAACACTCCGACTTCACTGAACTTCCATCCCACCTTGCTGCCGCTTCTTCTGCGAGTTCCCCTCGGCCGCCACGCCGGGTTTCCTTTTTTCCAATTGGCTTTCTTCAGCACTGCGAGAAAGGTGCCGTATCACTCATTCCCCAAAACTCTCTTTCCCATTTCTTATTTAGTAGTGAGGCTGTGTTATCTTAATAATTGCTTAATAAATCTCATTGCTAGTTTGAACTGTCTGTCTGCTCACTGACCCGACACTGTATACACAGGGTAAAAGATCTCCGCTAAGTTACCCTGCTTCTCATTAGCCAAGAGAGTGCTCGAGTTAATTTTCCCCATCTTGTCGTATTTGTTTTGGTTATTTCGGTGTCCCTCATGGGACCCCCAAGTCACAGGGTAACACATATTTATGCCTAAATTATTAATTTTCTCCTGAGAAAAACACTGTGAAATCCAGAGAAAAACAATCCATATTTTTGTGTGGAAACAGAAATTAGGTTGGCTTGCTTAAAATTTTCCAGCAACCCTATTGGGAGCTTGGTTAATACAGATAACTACTTTTTTATATCCTTTTTATCAATTTTCAGGAGAGGCTGTAGGGGTACTTCAGCCACTGTATTTGGATGAACAGTCACTTTAGCCAAAGAAGATACAATGTTAGTCAGCAGGAGATATGGTATAAGATTTCATTTTTGAGGTCAACTGAAGATTATATTCTTTAAAATCTCAAACGGTTTATGATCATTTGAAGGACTGCTTTTCCCTATATGAGTCAGTTTGAACTCTAGAATTTCCAGGACAGGCCCTTGTATCTGTCCTACTACCTTCCAAGGAACATTCGGTGGAAACAAGAGAGTGGTCTTCTTGCCCATTCCTCCCAGATTTTAGAACATCCTCCATAGGGAAGCTAGGATGGCTTGTTCCTTGCTCTACTTCCACAGACAAGTGAAACCTTGAGCTCCTGAGAGATGACAACCACACATGCTGGTCAAATCCTTGCCCTTCCTAGCTTATTAAAAAAGCTAGAGGGGGACTGACTTAGTGGGTAAAGGGAGTGGTTAATGCCTCACAACAAGGCAGAGTTCTAGCTAGCCTGAAAGGAGCCATTCTAAAACCATTAATAAAGAAGCCCTCCCTGGATGGTGGACATCTGGATAATTATTGGCCAATCTCTAATGTTCCATTTTTAGGCAAGGTCTTGGAGCATGTGCTGGCCTCCCAGTTCTAGGGGTTTCTGGATGAGACAGATTATCTAGATCCACTTCAGTCTGGATTCAGGCCTCATTATGGGACAGAGATGGTTTGGTCACCTTGGTGAACTATATTGGGTACCAGACAGTGGTCCTGTGTCCCCGTTGGTCCTGTTGGACCTCTTAGCAGCTTTAAATACCATCAAGCATGGTATCTTTCTGGGTAGTTTTGATGAGATGGGACTGTGGGCATTGTTTTACAGTGGCTTCACTCCTTCCTGGAGGGGCAAACCCAGGTGATGCTGGGGGACTCCTGCTCAAGCCCCTGGCCATAGGCCTTGGGTCCCTCAGGGCTTGATTATGTTCCCCATGCTATTTAACATATACATGAAACCATAGGGAGATGTCCAGAATTCTGGGGTTCAGTGCCATCAGTGTGCAGATGACACCCAGATCTATGGCCCTTTTCACATTGCATTTCTCATGCGAAAGGGCCTTTGGAGTGTCACACGATTGCGAGGAGCATTTCAGATGACATCCTCGCAATCACGCAATGCTGCTGGGGCCAGCAGGTGTCGATCGTGTACTATTTCATTTTCAGCTTTTAGTCGAAAATGGTTCGCAACTGCGCATCGCTCGGGGGTCCCACGCACACTTATCTGGTGTGTGGAATGCTGGAGCTGTGGCCCTCGTGCTTCCTCCCCCAGTGCAGCCTGGGAAAATACCCGGCTGTGCTGAGGAAGGAAGAATTGGAGCCCTCATGCTGCCTGCCAGCTGGCCAGCAACTCATGCGGAGCCGAAGCCGCAGGGACGCAAGAGCCTCATGGAAGAGGCTGCTTGTGTGATCCCTGTGCGACTGCAGTGGACAGAGGTAAGGTGCGAAAATGGCCTATTACTCCCTTCTACCACAAGCCAAAGAAGCTGTTTTGGTCCTAAATCAGTGCCTGTTATCAGTAGTGGAGTGGACAAGATTGAACAAATTGAAACTTAATCCAGACAAGATGAAGGTGCTCCTGGCCAATTGAAAGGTGCAGTCCCCACCCCCCGACCCACACTGTTTAATATTTTAAAAACACCAGCTTTTCAAACATCCTCGGTGTTATTTTGTCTTTTGGTTTGGAACACTTATTGCAGTCTACATAGCAGAACGAGAGCCAGTGTGTGGTTTCAGGGTTGGGCTATGACCTTGGAAACCAGGGTTTGATTCTCCACTTGGCCATGGAAACCTGCTGGATGACCTTGGATTTGTCACATACTGTCAGCCACAGAAAACCCTGTGATAGGTTTGCCTTAGGGTTGTCCTAAGTCAGACATGACTTTAAGATGCACAACAACAGCAGCAAATCTAACAGAATCCACCAAAATTGCTCACTAGTATAATAGGAACCTATTGAGTCCCTATTGAGTGGGATCTACTTCCACACAAACATACACAGGACTAAGATACATCTTAAAAATCTAAGCTAATTACTTGGAAACAAACAGCCATGAGAATCACAGATTTTTTAAGAAGGTAAATAAATATATTCCCAACATAACCCCAGATGTATTATGAGAACTCAGGTTTCACATTAAAAGAAACAGAGTTGTCTTTCTCTGTAAGTATTTTTATAAAGTATTTAATCTTTCTCTCTTGGCCACACCAACAAATTTAGGGGTAAGAGATCTGAGCTTTTAAAAAAGGCCAGCAGTAGCATAAGTGCTCACTCTACACGGGAGAAACAAGGGTGTCACTCATGATGCTATGGATTCTATCTGAAATTGTGGTGAGAAATGAAAGACAAGGCTATCTCCAAAACTGGAAGAAAAGGGTAGCAGGTAGAAAGACATGTTTCTTTCCTTTCTAAGCTTCCTGGAATATGAACTTTTTATTGTCCCCAGATTCAATAGGGTTTAATTGGCAAAATATGATCTAATTGGCAAAATATATTAACTGACATAGATATAAAATGGACCCTGATGTGACTATGAAGTCAAGCCAGGCAGAGGAAAAACACTGGCTGAACACATGCACTGTAAAGGTAGGTCAGAAATCCCCTCTAGGGATAACCTGGTCAATGGCCCTTTCCACACCTTACCTTTTTCCAGTGCTGGGGTGCAGGGATCATGCGAGCAGCCTCCAGCGAGAAGTTCTCGTGTCCCTGCTGCTTCAACCCCGCACGAGCTGCCTGCTCGCGTGAGAGCTCTGCCTCTTCCTTCCACAGTGCAGCCTGTGAGTTTTCCAGGCTGCACTAGGGCAGGAAGCATGACCGGTGCAGCTCCGGAGGCTCTGCACACCAAGCCTGGGAGCAATGTGCGATCGCACACCGTTTTTGGCTTCTAGCCAAAAATGAAAAGGTATGCGATCGGTGCCTGCCAGCCCCTGGAGCGTCACGCAATTGTGAGTGCTTTGTGCAGATGGCTCCTCACAATTGCGTGATGCTCCAGGCACCCTTTCACATGGCAAATGCCATGCAGAAAGGGCCATTGTCAGGAAGTCACCAGGTAAATCCAGGGATAACAGGCTTAAGCTAAGCTGTAACGATCCTGCTGTCAGACAATAGTCACGAGAAGTTCCCACCAAACCACTGATTGTTTCAAGCCTTCTCCCCATGGACCTCAGCATTTCCCTCATTGTCTTCACACCTGTCCACTATTACAGAGCTATCATGGCAGCAATTAACTCTTTCTCACTTAACACTAAGATCATTAATGCAGTCTAGACCTCATTGTCCATTCTGTAACCTCATTAACACCCTTGCTCTCCAGGAAGATTTTGGGTACAAAACCCCCCAGTTTTGAGCAGTCACATGCAGTATGTCACTTGCTGAATGCCAAGCTGTCACTCTGATTCCTGAACAAGCACTGTCCTTAGGAGGAAATCTAAGCCACATTGCTGCTCTCTTTGGTGCTCTCTGGACCAGTAATTATTGCCCAAATCCCTGAAACTCCACTATCAAACTTTCCTCCCTTTCTTTCAGTTAGCCTTGTGCAAGTGTGTGAGTGCTTGAAAGTTGTACATGCATGATTGAATCCTCTTTCATAAAACACATTTTAGTTTATGTTGGAATCTCTGGCTGATTCTTTCCTGCAGAGACCCCATAAACGCTGGTGGAAGATCTTATTAGACTGCCCCCTTCTTGCAGTCATCCAAATTGAGCTAAATAATTCCCCACTGTCACATGGGGGTACTGGTATCACAGGTCACTCATGGTTTGAGTTACTCATGTTTTGGGGTAACAAACCTGGGGAACTGAGGTAATGTCTCGGTTTGTGCATCAGGTGACCAAGGCGTGGGAGGAATTGAGTAACAGATCAGAAGGACTGGTGCTTCTAGTGGATGCCTGGCTTATTAATATTTTATAGGTTTATTAATTCACTGAAAGTGTGTTGAATGATAGACCCCCATATACTATAGCTAGCTCTGTGGAAGACAGTACTTGCATACCCCTCAGAGTATAGACAGTGTTCACTCTGAGAGAACTATCCCTCCTAAGTTTAAACTGGTTAACAGAAACAGATAAACTAGAAAGACAACCAATCCCTAAAAAAAATGTAAACCCCATAATGGATTTAAATACTGTTGCTTTCTTTTAAATTCTCTGTCTTGGGGATAATCTGACTTTAGAGGAAACACATGTGCTGAATCATTATTATCAACTCCCTTGGCTGATGCATCCAAGATCACAGAGGGCATTAGGGGTATGGTCCTTGACTAAGCTGTTCTCCCATGTGCAACATATCAGGAAACTGTTGGTATAAAGGCACAAATACATTTCTGGCACAAAGCTGTGTTTACAGGAAATGGAGAAAGCCACAAGACTTAAGATGATACATCAGTACACTGTAATTTCCATGGCTGCATTCAAATTCCCTTCCTTTTTCACAGAGCTGTAGTACACTATAGCAACCACAATATTTCTGTGAACCTAAAAAAATACAGTTGATGATAAACCTTTAATAAACTCCTTCAAGAGGCTATACTTTTAAGACACATTTTCTTCAACAGCATCAGAAGGGTCTTCCCATTATGAAAACTGGATCCTGGTTTGCAGGTGGAGTATGGCCAACGCTTCTGACTGGAAACTGACTGTTAAAAGCTGAAGACAGCAAGTAAATGGTGCATGAAAAATCTTGATATCACACCTTTTAGGAATGCTGCCTAGTGACAAGCCCAAACAGATACAGCCCTAAAACTCCTGATAGAGAGGTTATCCCCATCCAAGAAAAGCTGGAACTAGAACATCATATTTCCACCCAATCACTTCTTGTCCAAACAAGGCCTGTAAGCAGAGCTGACACATCACATTTTGCTGCCTGAAGAAAAGGATCAAAAATAAGCCCCCACCACCCAAACTGCATGCACAGTGCATGAACTATTACTAAAGTCAGATTGTCTCCAAGACTGGTAGTTGAATCTTACTTCAGTACAGGTAATGGACAACATCTTCCACATCACCTGAGGGTAGAATAGGTCTTAGGGGATACAGGGCAGGCGACATCATACACATAACTTTGTTCTCCAACATTTCACTGCTGTTCCCTGTTCCTCTTAGCACCCAGTGACAGAAAAGCCTCACTCTTCTGTATACTACAATCAGTGCCTGCTTGTTAAGTAAGCAGAGACAAAAATTCATTGGTACAAAAAGATATGGTTTTTAATCAGTGTGGACAAAACTGACATCTAACAGGTCAACATGAGAACAGAGCAGTATACCCTTTAAGTCTGCAAACATCTTAAAAGCTTCCCCAGATAATCTGAAACTACAGTAACAAAATTTGGCAGGAATTAAGTCCCAAAGCTCAATGCCCAGCCAGAGCTGGGTTTTCTTGTTTTGTTAAAAAAAAAAAAAAAAAAAAAACAGAGGGAAAAAACTTAAACTTTACTGCATGTCCAAAAGACTATGAAATCTGAGACTATTGCTGGCAAAACTGGAGACAAACTGCCTTTTAAAATCAACACATGATATTTTATCTGGAAGACAACCCAGATTTTGAGCATTATCTTTTATTGCAAAGATTCCTTTTTTAAAAAAATTTCTTCCATGCCCACTTCTGCAGTATCGATGGGATACAGTGGGTAGAGTAAGCTATATGAAGATTGTCAAAGAACAGATCAATTCATCTTGTATTATTTTATCATTATTAAATATTCTAAGTATGCTCTTGCATACATGATACTTTTATGTGTGTGTGTGTGTGTGTGTGTGTGTGTGTGTGTAGATAGATAGATAGATAGATAGATAGATAGATAGATAGATAGACAGACAGACAGACAACAGACAGACAGACACTTTACTGCAGACAGGAATGGGGTGTGTGTGTCTTTTCTCATGATCCCTGCCAATTGTCAGGCTCTAAATAAACACAGACTTTGTTAAAAAGAGGTACCTTATTCCCCTGCACTATAACACCAAACACATTTAAAAATTAGGTTCATAACTTGTCACCAAAAAGCATCTCATGCTAAATCAGACCCATTGATTAATCTAGCTCAGTACTGTCTATGATGATGGGGAACAACTCTCCACAGTTTCATACAGGGATCTTTCCCAGTCCTATCAATCTTCATGGAAGACTTCTTGCATATGAAACATGCACTCTACCTTGTCACTTTGGACCCATAATCCTGCCCCTGTGCACAGATCAGGAGAAGAGATTCTCTGTTCTTTTCTACTGAAAACTGATAATCCACTAGAAGTACAAATAACACAATATGCCCAGTCACTAATCCTAAAGAGCAGATTATGTTCAGCAATATCGATGGATTCAGCAATATCTTCTTCTTAAATGGTTTTGCAACTCTTTGGGCTATACCTGGGCATACAATCCAGAAAGAAATAGTGATGCTTTAATATCATTGGCATAGATTCAATTCATTTATATTTGCATTATACTATTTTTATCTATAAAAGTGATCATTCGAATATGTTGGTTCATAGCAGTTAACTATTTATTTTCATAATTAACGTAAGTTTCTTTCATTCTAAGAGTTCTAATAATTTTTTACAGAATAGTGTTCTACTGATTATTTGCTAGCAATTTTAGAGAATGTTTTGGTGTTATACTAGGAGAGCAGTGTGACAAAATGTCCCTCTACAGTGTTTATATTTCTGTATTTGTTCACTGGCACTCACAGCCCCTCTTGGTTTCTGCTCCAGCCCTATTCACCTTCCCCTCAACTCCTCTTACCATCCTCGGATTGAGATTCTAGATAAACTGGGATCACATTGCAAATATAATAATGTCACAAAGTCAGTCTCAAAATCTCCCATCTGGCTTTTGAACAGTGTTGTGTGGACAATCATATTTTAAACTGCCTTCATTTTGGTTAAGCGCAACTTAAATACTTGACTTTTTTTTTACAATACATAAAATATTTTCCATAATTTACAGTATTTGACTGATTAACTGACCAAATATTTTGATTAGTCAAATGATCATCCTCTTACTGCTAGTTTTACGAAAAATAAATAATTAACAAGATTAAAGTATTCTCAAGGTTTTTGTTCTGACACATGCTTACCTGAAAGCAGAAATTACTTTCTAAAAGTAATTTTTTCCTCTTACTCATTTCAGTGTTTGAAAATAAAAGTTAAAGTCCTATCACTGTGACTGTTACAATGATAAAAGAGTACTCATACTTTCCCTTACTTAAAAAAAAGATTCTACAATTGTTCATTATCATTATCATGACCATCTTTACCATATTCATTTATTACCTGCCTCTCCTCATGGATCAAGCTGGAGAAATCAAGGTGGAGAATGGCATGAAACTGCAAAAATAAATCCTTTTGGCCAATTAGAAAGTAAAACTAAACTAAGATTTAGCATCATGTAAGTGAACATCAGGCTCACGTGCTTGGCTCTCCTTTTTCCTCTTCTGATATTATCAGGGGAATATGGGAACCATCCCTTTCAACTTTTACATTTCTAATTATTTTCAAACTATATTTAGTTTAACACTACGTTTGGAGTACAATCTAGAATCATAGTTTGATCTGGCTTGTTTGAACAAATAATACTTAAACCAACAAATGTTCTCCCAAGTTTTGAAGTAATGGAGAACTCTACTTAGTTTAAAAGCAGAAAGAAAAGCTTCTCCCACAAGGCTTGGTAAAAACAGTACCAGCCTAGATGGACCAACCGTTTGTCTCATATGTAACAAGCCAACTACTTTGTGAGTGAGTGACTGAGCTAGTGAGCAAACACAGATGCAGATAGGCCCAGGCACCCCATCATTACAGGTACTTTTTGTGTATGTTAAATACCATTTGTGGGGCTTACGGCATTCCTGGTTTTTCTACTTTCACGTGAGTTCTGTGCCCCTAACCCCCATGAAAGTGGAGGGCCACCTGTAAAGTTAAACATTACATTTTTACCATGTTCATAAACCATTACAGTTAAATGAAGTCCATATAAAACACAATGCAAAATATTTTGGAAGCTATATAAAATCAGGACTCAAAACTGCTCAATCTTGTTTTAACAACACTAGCTACGAATGTTGCAGACACAGTTGTAACTGTATTGTCTTCGTCTGCAAGAAAGGATACATAAAAATCAGATAAAACACAGATGTCAAGAGAGGGAAGATCTGTTCCCTCCTCAGATCACTATCAAAGGACAAAATAACAGCACATGGACAACTGATTCAATGCTGCCATACCCACAAGGACAAATTCAATCTTGCAAAAAAGTGCCTCAAGCACAGCAGATAGGAGTGTGTTCAATTTTGCTTGAGTGAAAGCTCTTCTTTCTTTAAAAATTACCAAATTTTGTAAAAACTATACTGGTGACTCAAGAGGCCTAGCAAGCAAGCAGCTGAACCATGGGTAGATTTGTTCTTATAGCAGCTAAATTATTCTGCTGTTCGCCATCACAAAGGCACCGTCCAATTAAATCTCTTGCTTTGCCAGACTCTAAACCTGACAACTGTTTTGCAGAAAAACCAAGATGGTGGAGATTTCTAGTAACTGCCTTCATCCAGCAGGTCTTACGAGAATCATTCAGAACTGAAGAGCGCAAACCAGAGGGAACAGAATTCAGCATGAACTAATAATTAAATGTCCTAGTCCATACCAGTAAAACTACAGAAAGAAGACCTGTTTCTAATCACAAAGTAGTGTTCAGGACACAACACAGGACAGAAAAAAATTACATCTAAGAAACCTTTTCCTAGAGTCTTGGAAACAAATGCTGCCTTCAAGTCAATAAATGCCCCATATGACACACCACCAATATTTCTGCTTAACTTTCAGTTAGATGGGTTAAAACAAGGCAACAATCTAAAACTGATCTGCCCTGCCTAAACTCACTAAGCTTGTGAGCCAAAATATCTTCTTTAAGTATGCAATCAATTTGTTATGAAGATGTCTAGCATCAAGTTTACTGATTGCACTTAACAAACTGATTGGCTAGTAATTTTCCAGATCAAATTTGGAGGCTTTTTAAATACAAATTATAGCAGTACCCCAAACTTCCAGGACTGATCCTGTTGAATCAATGAAAGCAAACTTAACAGCTGCCAGCAGAGGTGCCAAGCAGTCAATATTAGATTTTGAAAGTTCTGGGAATACAAAGTCTATACCTGGAGCTTTACTACCCTGTAGCCCGGAACTAAGATTGCTGACCTCCATTATTGATACTGGATACCATTTAGGTCTATTTGCTGCAACATCCAGTGCATGATTGACTTGAGAGTCTTGGTCACAAAATAATGATGAGAAGTATTGGATTCATATATCTGGCCCAAGTATGCACACTGGAACACTACAGACAAAGGAGCTTGTGACTGTACACTACAAAACACAGGTTATTTGGCGTTAAGAAGCTGTTACTAATATTTATCACATAAGACCTTTCCCCTTTTTGAGGAATTTGTACCTTTGTTTAAGAAGCATGTACTTCAGTAGAATGGTACCATCACTGGTGTTCCTATATTGCCAGTAAATTCTCCTCAACAAATTTCTGGATTGTTTGCATTCTCTACCAAACCATCTGGACATAGCAGAAATTCTTCCTGAATCTTTAATGTTGCTCTGGTCTTTAAATAATTCTGTAGGTTATTGTTTGGTTGTGTTGTTGCTTGCCTTCAAGTAATTTCTGACTTATGATGATCTGATGGTGAACCTATCATGGGGTCTCTGGGGCAAGATTTGTTCAGAAGGAGTTTGCCTTTGCCTTTGCCTTCCTCTGAGGCTGAGAGAGTAGGACTCGCCCAAGGTTACCCAGTGGGTTTTCATGGCCAAGTGGGAATTTGAACTCTGGTCTCCAGAGTCACAGTCCAATGCTCAAAACACTACATCATGCTGGCTCCTCCTACCAATTGATATTTTGAATAAATTCATGGCTTCTCTAGCTGGTTTGGCAGACAAAATAGCAGCATGATTTATGAAGAAATTCTCAGAATATAGAAGGCAGGTCAAAGTGAAACTAGTGTCCAATTAATTATCTTACTGGAAACAACACTGCCATTTTTATTTACACTGAGAATGAAAGTGAATATTAGTGTATAATAGGCACACCAGCATCAAAATTAAGGATACTAGAGCCAACCTTAGTGCATAATTTACTTATATGTAGGCCATGAAATCACTATGTAATCAATAATTTCCTCCCGATTTGATAGGATGAGTATATACCCCTTGCAGAAATCAATAGTTATACTTTTAATATTAACAAATTCCTTTGCTAAATAGGCCAAGCAGATCCCTTACGGTTTTTAAAGGATTGGGAAAAATTACAGCAAAATGAACATACAATTTTGATATCTGTTCAGAATAGGTATCACCTGCTCCTAGACAATGATGTCAATGATTTCTTTTGGCACGGGAGACAGGGAATCCAAAGAGACTACATAATCCTCTAGTTTTTCACAAATGGCATTCAGCAAAGTTTTATTTTTAATAACATGGTGGCATATACATATTGATCAACAATGAATGGAGTCCTGAAGGCATAATAAGAATACCAGTGGCAGAACAGCATAAATTTGGTGACAAATTTATTATGATCATCTTTAGCTTAGTTGAAATAAAACATGCCAGACCACTGCTAGATCTTCCTCCCCTAACAGAAGGTACAGATTTCAAACAGTAACAACAGACTTCCATTGTACAATGTTGCTTTGTACACATCAGAAAGACTTAGTAAGCCATATTGTATGTATATTGTAGTAAGCTGTATGCCATATTGTTTGACCACCAATCTACATCTTGCTCCACTAAAAACCACCAGCAGCTGGGCTTGCAAATCTCCCTCTATAAACTTGAATGTTCCATTACAACCTACTTTTTTGATTATACAATCAGGTGAAATGACTTTTAAGGTATGGAGGACATTTAACAACCGGTCTGTCTATCGTTGGCCATACTGTTGTATGTTGTTCAGTTTAGGCTATAATTTAGCTAGTTTATTCATAATTTTGTACTGTTGATTACCAGGAAATTTGGAAAAGGTGAACAATTCATTTTCTACTGGCTCAAGCCAATCCAGGGGTCTTAAATTATATTCATAAGGACTATCTTACTCAGAAGACAGCAATTTAACAGAGATGTTAGAATCTTCCTGAGGGACCTGAGTTCCTCCAATAGGTGGTATAAGCAGTTCATCCCACTGGAACAGATCTTTAGGTTCTTTAGATTTGCCAGAGCAGATAGTAAATATGAACAAGGAGGTATTATCTGGGGACAGAAACAAAGATCTCAGTGTTATATTTTCAAAATATGGATAAGGAAGCACCCTCTTCTAAATCAACTGGACTTTCTTTTCCATAATCAGAGCTGCAAGTCTTTACACACTAAATGTTAAAAGAATTTGTGAGAAGTCATCATTATTTTTTTTAAAAAAAACCTCTTAGTTGACTTCAAATGGTGTTTGATCCAAAACAAGAGCCTCAATAAATAAGAAGCCCTCTATAAGGAAATAAATTAATCATAACATTACAAGTTCTGAAAACCAACTTAAATAGTTATGCAAATAGATTTCTTTAAGATTCATAGAGCTGTGCACATGTTCCTCCCTGGATTAAGTATTGAACTAATCAGAACGGGAGGGCTAGTCCTACTGGTAGTCCTAGTAGTCAAAGTATCAAGCTTCTTGATACTTCTTTAAATGTCTGTCTGGATATTTAAAGATAATTTGGACCATCTGGCCAATCAGCCAACATTGTTCCTCAAACAGTCTCACTTTCGCCTTCACCTGCCTCTTTCCTTCCAAGCTTAGGGGTGTCTATTCATAACAATTCTGAATTAGAACTGCAAATCCCTGGTATAAAACTTTTTTTAAAAGGAATAAAAAATACTGATCCAATTACTCTACTTATTTTTTGACAACACTGTGTTGTTGTCCTTATCAAAGCTTCTGGTCTTTCAGATTTCCTCATGATAATATTCCTCTGCTATTACCAGCTGCAAATCCTCTTTGGAAATAGCATTTATAGTGAATGGTTATGCTTTATATTCACTGTGTACCTGTGTTTAAGTGAGTGGCATGCACAGCTGTCATGCTTCCTCCTCTCTTTCCAGAAGCTAACACTTCTCCAACCCTTGCCTTAGTTTTATGCTAGACAAATAGGCTAATTTAGCATCATCAGAGATATTCCCCAGTGACAGACATAGTTTTCAAAACTGCTCTTGCTGAAATCTACAGATGGGCAAGAGAGCTCCTCTTGATCAGTCTTGATAAAGCCATTATTTCCTACTTCTGAGTAGGTGCTGTTGAAAATACTCATAAATTCTACTTCTTTTTAATTTACCGCACAAATCACAATGGAATTGTTTCCCTCTATTTCACTTTCTTGGTCCACATCACGAACATGAGGGGAAACAGGCAGAGAGTAGTACAGTGTGGAACATCAGAACTGAGTGCCAACCATTGCCCCCTCCTGAATAAAGGAAGCGTGCGTGCTTATAAACTGTTTGATGAGTGTGTTGCTTGTGTCTTGCGTTATCTGAGGATTAATGGAAGGCGTATCCTCAACTTCCAACACAAATACTCTGGTATCTCCAAAATTGTTCAAATTGTTCAAAATTGTTTCAGAGCCCTCTTTTACAGGACCTCCTTTGTTTGTGTAGAGCTATGCAAACTTTCAAGTTAAACAGTAACCTTAGTTTGACAGAACTGGAAGTGACTATGTAAAAAGGGAAAATGATCACAGATGTATTTCCCCCTTTGAATGTGATACTTACAAAAATATCTATTGGTTGGTAAGAAACAGCAAATTCAAAGAGCCTTCACATTCCAGTCAAAGCATGTAGTATCCTTAATAATATGACCCAATATTAATTGTATACCTAAAATTAATACATTGCTTCTTGTACAAACTCACACAGAAAACTGATTATAAACAAGAATCGCTTGTTACCTCTGAAGAAAAGTTCCTGATGGTTGAAGAACTCCTGTTGTTGTTGTGTGCCTTCATGTCATTTCTGACTTATGGTGACCCTAAGGCAAACCTATTGTGGGGTGGGAGGGGGTTTGGGACTGAGAGTGTGTGACGTGCTCAAGGTCACTCAGTGGATTTCCATGGCCAAGCAGGGAATCGAACCCTGGTTTCAGGATCATAGCCCAACGCCCAAAACACTACACCATACTGGCTCTCACTGATGAATTCTTACTTTGTCCAAAAAGTAAATCAGTTAACAGATATCCCTGGGAGTATTTGCTATCCTGTGGAGTACAAAGGACAACAAATGAACATGGAACTTGAGTTCTTACATCATGACAGAAGTGTGTAATCCTCCATGCAGGGGACAATATACTAACAGGTATGAAGTAAACAGTGTCATTTCTACTTTCAAGTTAGTATTAGCACATATTGACCAACTTTGCTCATTGTGTTACTGAGAATTAACTTATGTCTAATAAAGAGTTATGATTCAAATGCTTGTGTACGCCTCTGTTAACTGATACTACAAAAGGCATAAGCTTATTTATATCTGACCATTTTTAATCTTCAGAAAAAGCAAACATAAAACTAAACATGGTAAACTAACAGACTCTTCATATATATGATCATGAGGTGCACTTTGTGTTCCCTATCTGATAATATAATGAATATAGGTGTTTGAAAACTGAATAACTGTATAGCACTACAGTCTTAATGTTTATTTTAAGTCAGTACTGTTCTTGCAGATATGTTAATCCTTCTTCCTCCTGCCCAGTACATTCCACATCTTCAAGCTTAACCAACATTTTATTAATACCACAGGTGTATAGTATTATTATATGCAGGCAGTCTTACATTTTCACTGCATTGTTCAGATAACCATAAACAATACATAGATTATACAGCCCTGGCCTAAATGATATGAAAGATTAAGATGGAACCATTGAACCCAGAAAAATATTATATTTTTGCACACCTTTAATGTTGTGCATTTCAAACACACTTTAAAGTCTTGCTGTCAAATTTCAGTGATTCAGCTATGAAAGAGACGAATAAGCAATATGAATCATACAACATACAAATACATGGGGAAAAAAGTTTAAAAATGTAAATGATATGGCACACAGATGCCAACTGTAGTTAAGGTGAGACTACGTTTACATTTCAGTGTTGTTATGTTTGTGCTCACTTGTTTATGTTCCATTCCCTTTAGTAGTCTCACTGAAAGCCAGCCATAGGTTGTAAATCAATCCCTTTTGACTGTGTTTTACAGTGAATACAACCTCAGTGGCAGAAACCAACTTTTGTGATGTAAATAGAGTGGTTTTGGTTTTCTAAAACAATACCCATGCACTAACACCCTATTTCCACAGAAGATGAAGGAAGCTCTCCAGATTCACAGCTATTATAAGCTGTTTTTGAAACATTCACTGTAATCATACAGTATGTGTGAACTGATTTTATGACACAAACAACAGCTGAGCAAGTGTTACTGTCCTTTGATCTGAGGGCACTGGGGAAGGAGAAGGGAGGGCTCATTACAATAGGTCAGCTGTCTTCTGTGAATTTATAGAGCATCAAATAAGGTTTGTATTGTATAGGTTAAAGCTGCACCTTTTAATTGGTGTAATAAAATATGTTATCCGAAATGAAACATTGCCTTGTACTGGTCTTGGAGGCATAAAGAATGAAATGCAAAATCTTGTTATGCGTTATTTCAACATATCATTTCTCATGCATTGAGTAATATGTACGTTCTTGGAGGCATAAAGAATAAGAGCAAAATCCTGTTATGTGTTATTTCATCATGTCATTTCTCATGCATTGGGTAACATGCTTCACACTTAGAGGATTAAGTGCTGTGAAATAAATGATCTACTCTCACAGAGACTACATCAGAAGTGTGAATCCTATCATTTTTCTTCCCCCTTCTTGACTAGAATGGCAAGGTAACAGCAGAGGTTTTTTGTAAGTGTGACTGGGGCCTAGCAGGTGTTTCCTGCCCTAGTGTGTAGAGATGTCTGGTTCCTTTTTTTCCTCCCTGAGTTTTTGTTAAATTAAACATCTGAGGATTCTGAAAATTCCCAGTTGATTACATGTAATTCAATTTGCTATCAGTCTGAATTTATTTTAATCCATTCACCAGTGTGAATTTATTTTAATCTTTTTTATTATTATTAATTTAATTCATACACCTGCTTTCTCCAGGCATGGGATCCGAAGCAGCTTACAATAATTTGAAGCAAATTTAAGCTAACTGTGAATCTCCCATATTTATTTAAGAAACTCAATGCCACCTCTGGGTGCAGAATGCAAAGACCATAGAAATGCCACTGAATTAAGTTTAAGTGCCTTTTTGAAGCATCTTGGAAGTTAAATCTGTGAACTACCACACAAACTATTCATTTTTTAAAACAGATTTTTTCTCTCCACCATCTTTCATATCATAGCTTCAGGACATCTCATTTATTTTTAACAGGACCTGCTATTTAATCCTCCTCCTGGGTACTTTGTTGCTGTGTGCCTTCAAGTAATTTCCAACTCACGGTGAGATTATTTTCTGGGGCTGAGAGTGTGTGATGTGCCCAAGGTCACCCAGTAGGTTTCCAAGGCCAAGCGGGGAACTGAACCCTGGTCTCTAGGGTTGTAATCCAGTGCTGAAACCACTACACCACGCCAGCTTTCGAAACAAACTTACAGATAGCCAGCATAGTGTAGTTTGGATGTTGGTCTATGACTCTGGAGACCAGGATTCAGTTCCCCACTTGGCCTTGGAAACCCACTAGGTGACCTTGGGCACATCACACACTCTCAGCTGCAGAAAATAAGGTCTCCATAAGGGTAACTGGGTAACCTTGGATGTGTCACACACTCCTAGACCCATAAACCTCTGTGATAGGATTATTGTTAGTCGGAAGTTACTTGAAGACACAACAACTTGCTGCTGCTAGCAGGGAACCAACATCACCCCTCATCAGCACATGACAGCCTGCAGTAACAATGAGCATGTGAAAAAAAATAGTGATGATCACCAACTTGTATGCTACCAGTTACTACCATTCATGATGGCTATGCATTCATTCTAGCATCAGAAACAATATGCCTCTAAACACGAGTTGCTGGGGAACAGAAGTAGGAAGGTGTTCACTTTCTGCGGGTGGGTTTACTGAACTCATCTAGCTGACCACTGTGGCAACAATAACGGTCGGCTTAAAAAGCCCTTTGGTCTGATTCTTGGGGGCTCTGCAAGGTCTCCATTTAACCTTTCAATAGGTAAGGACACAGGGGAAGGGGGAAAGAGTTGACCTCCTACTGTTAGAAATTAGTTTGGCTTAAGGTGAGTAGAGGATCAGTGCAATAGAGGGTCCAAATCATTAAGAGAGGCAGTGATAGGTTTCCTTTTTTCAAAGGCAGGGAATGATGCTGCTTCCATTCACCAGGCATTCCTTGCTATTTCACATATTCCAGCAGCCAGCTCTCAGCAATGAAAAGTCCTGGGGCTCAGTTCTGCTCCTGCTGAAACCAAGCATTCATTAGATCCTGCATCTTCCCTTTCTCTGCTATCCTGGCAGAAGCCCAGGCAAAATAAAAATAAAAACCTTGGCTCTTGTATGAGGAGGGACACACACCATCTGCTTGTTGTGAAAAAAAATTCATTTCCATTTGCTAAGTTGAAAGTTCACTGCACAAAGAGCCAGGGAGAGTTCAGGACATGCAGACAACGTGCTATTAGCACCCTCCTCCTCCTTCCCCAAATCTCTTGCTTGCTCTCTCTCTCACACACACATCCTCCACTAGTCCTGCCACAATCTTAAAAGCAGACTGTATAAGCCCGGAGAAAATCAGAGCAAAGATCAGGATAGATGCATCACATTCCTGCTTTCTGACTCAAGCGAGGGAGCCCCAGCTCCAGCTGGGAAGGGAGGCGGGAAGAAGGATTCCAAGGACAGCCGGGAAATCCACCTGGTCGGAATCGCGCTGTGCCTTCAGCCCCCTCGCCCTGCCTTTGGTTTGTGTTCCCAGGTCTTGACGTAACATCACCGTCTTTCACTATCAACGCGGGGAACGCAGACCAAATCTGGGCTCCTTCCTCCTTCACCTCCCCCCACCCCCCGTTTTCTGGATTTACACTGCAAATACTGCAGCCGTCAAAGCTTGGATCATATAAACGCCTATTTGGTAAGGAGCCTAAAGGCTTAGAAGAAAGATGCGAGAGATTGTTTTGGGGTGTGAAAGAAAGAAAATTGGGGAGGGGGAGGGTGACTGAGTTCAAACGAAGGTGAGGTTGGCCCCACAACTTCGTTTTCCGGCGTTGAATCGGTCCTGTAACATGTGAAATAACGATCAAGGTAAGGGTATTCCTGGGGACAGGCGAATGCCAGCGCCTATCGCACCGGGATTAGGGGGCAACGATTGGAATCATGGCGGTTAATTCTAACTAGAGTAGACCCATTCAATCAACTGTTGAATGCTGAGTCAACACATAAGTAAACCCCATTCATTCGGTGGGTCCCCTCTAGTCAGGAGTAACAACTGGATTTAGGCCAATGCATGTTTACACGTATGTTGCGGGGAGGGGGGGTGTCAGGAAGCTTCTCTTTTGGTAGGGTTAAACCAGACATGAGGAAAACCATCGCCTGGAGCAGCTGGTCTCACTCCTTCCTCCTCCTCCTCACCTTCCTCACTTTGTACCTCTTCAGCCAAAGAAGTTTGGAATCGGCTTTTCCCCAGAGTGCTCTGCACTCTTTCACTCTCTCTCACTCACTGGGGTCGCCTGAAGTCGAAGGTCGACTGGACGGCACTTACCAACAAGCAAGCCTCCGTTCTGAACCCCCGTCCGCTCCCCTCCCCCGGTCGCCTCTGGCTTCTTGCTGGGTTGCTAGACCCCCGAGCCACGGCTCTCCTCCGCTCACGAGCCTCTCCTTCCAGCCCAAATTCCCTCCACAACAACCCCAGTTCCTCTCTCTCCTCTTTCCCTCTCCCTGACTGGTGTGTTTTAAATCAGCCTGCCGTTCCTCGTTCCGTCTCCCGCCCGGCCCCACTTCGCAACTCCCAGAATTCAAGAACACACAACAGTAAACTTCTCTCTATTCTCCACCCCCTCCCCAAAAGAAACCCCTCCCAGCCACCCACGGCGCGCGCGAAGAGCGAGTGGCTCCTCGCGAGTGGTGGAGCGCGGGCGCGGAAAGCCGAGGGGAGGGCAGGGCTGCAGAGACCTGGGCAGACCTCTACCTGCCCTTTGCGCCGCCCGATTCGATAACCTCCGCCAGCGCCTGCGGGAGATAGGAGGGAGGGAAAGGAGGCGTCCGCACCACCAGCGCCGGCAGACGTGGGAGGGTGTGCGTGCACGCGCGCCCCCCTGCCCGCCCACCCGCCCGCCCGCCCGGTCGCCAGAGAGAGCGCGCGCGCGCGTGGCCTTTCCGCCGGAGGGTTACCTGTCCTATATTGATGTAGCCGTACTTGCTAGCTATCCTGTCGGCTTCTTGGATCCCGCCAGCTATCCGCACCGCCCAGTGGTTGGTGTACAAGCGAGTCCTGCAGGCGGGCAGCAAGAACCCCAGCAAAAGGGTGAGGAGGCACAGAAGGTCCCCGGCGGAGCCGACTCCCCGACAATAGCAGCCGCTCTTCCAAATCATCTTCTCGGGCTCCTTCTCGCAAAGCAACCACGCACGCACGCACACGCAGGGGGAAAAAACCAAAAACAAACCACCACCAGATGGGAAGCGCTTTCGAAAGGAAACTTTCTTCTCCCGCGCTCTTTCTTCTTCTCTTCGGCTTCTTCTGAGGCTCTCCGGGAACCTCCAGCAGCAGCGGCAGCCACAAGTCTTTGCCCCCCAAAAGTTACCTCAAGAGGGAAACCAGAAAGAGCTTGGAATAGTGCATTGAACCACCTAAGGGGGGAGGCTTTGCGTGGCAGGATTAGGAAGGCGACAGCCGCCTCAAGGCTGCTTCCCAAATTCGCTTCGAGACGCTGAAAGTTAAGAACCCCGTTTCCCCCTTTTCTCTCTCACTTTCCTCGGCTGCAGTCTTCTTCCTTGCGCCACTGAGAGTCTCCAGAGAGAAGGAAGGAAAGGGGAGGATGTGTTTCCCCCCCCCGGCTTCCTCAGGGGCTTTCCTCTCTGTTTCAAGTCTGTCTTTGCTTTCTCCCCTCCTCTCGCCTTCTCCGGTCGGCTCTCCTCACTTGCCCAGAGTAGAAACAGCAGCAGAAGCAGCAGGCAGTGTGTGAGTCTTGGCAGCCGAGCGCCTCAGTTCAGTCAGGCTCTGTAACCTCCCTCTTTCCCCCTCCCGTTTTTTTTTTTTTTTTTTTTTCTGTAAGCGGGGAGCGCGGAGAGCGTGAGTGGAAATGGCAGCGGCGGCGGCGGCCCTCTCCGCATATAAGAGCTTCGCGACTCCCCTCCCGTCCGATGCCAGCGGCCGCTCCGCGCGCGCCTGGTCCTAGCGCTGCCCGATTCCGGCTCCGGCTGGGGCAGACCTCGGCGGGCGGGCGGTCCTCCGCTTTGGGCTGGGCAGCCGCTTTTCAGAAAAGAGCCCCTAAGATGTGGGGTTTCTGAGAGCAGACAGAGAGAGCCATAGCCAGACAAAGGAGATTTTTTTTTTTTTTTTAAAGTAATTCCGCTGGGGGCCCCTGGAAATCATAAATAGTGAGCATACTTTCAGATTACACAGAGTTCTCCATCAAGCTGATGAACAACAATAAAGTGGAAGGCGCGTGAGGAACGTGGTTAAAAAAAGAGAATACTAGACCCGATGGAAGCCTTGCTTGCAATAAGTGATAGTCATGCAGGAAGTTCTTTGCAGAGTCAGATTAGTTTTGTGCAAGCATTTCTCACCAAGGCATAATGGGGGGAAATGGCCCACTCATCTCTTGAAAATACAAAAGCCAGCAGTTTTTCAGATCTTTCACTAGCATTAATCACAACCTACAAGTCTTTTAAAGGTAGAACAGAAATTAAACAAGGGGTCAGTGAATTTGATGGTTATATCTTTTTTTTTCCTGTTGAATGCATGGTGAAGTTGTCACCTACATAAGAATGCTACATTACTGCATTTTTATAACTGTTATGTATATTTTCTTTGATTCTGGCAGCAACTGAGAAATTTGTTCTATACACTAAGAACTGTTTGCGTCTCACCCTCTGTCTCGCATGACATTTACTTCAAACTAAGTGTTAATAGTTACTTTCTAAAAATAACTCAAAACAGCATAGCAGAATGCTATTCATTCTCCCTGGGATATTATGAAATCAGACTGGTCAATTAAAAATAAAAATTAATCTACCCAAAACTCTTGACATGTTTTATTGAAGGATCAGTTCTATCCAACTACTGTTAACCAATTACAGTTGGCCCTCCACATTTGCTAGGTCTAGGGGCACAGGACCCCTGCAAAAGTGGAAAAAAACATAAATATAAATATGTAGGGGGAAAGGAGGTTGAGGCATGATGGTGAGAGTGGACACACAGGGTTGAAACCAAGTCAGGGAAAGGCAATGGGTTGGCATGATGGTGCTATACTTCCTCTCTCTCGCCCATCTTTCTCCTTGGCTGGCAGGGCATCAGGAGAAGGTTTGTAGTGCTATGAGCCATTTTTACCTGGCCAGGAAGCAGTTGACGGAGGAGGAAGAGGACCAGAGGTGGATTCTTAAAGGCTATGTGGCCTGACTGGAGCTGCCTGGGGGGAATGTCACCCCCCGCAGAATAGAAACCTTTGAGGTGGAGGTTGGAGAAACTGACAAGTAATCAAATCCATGAAAGTGAAGTTTTCCACTCAATAATTGTAATTAAATGGTTAACTTTGGTTGGATCATGTCCACAATGTTTCAATGCTAAGGTGCAAAATCAGAAAAACACCGAATGGCATACAGAACCTGTACTGGCAAATACTTCTCAGCTTAACTCTGTAACATTTCTATCAATATAATAATAAGGGCACAGTAATAATAAACGTTTTAGCGTCATTACTGGGATTTTTCAACTGTTCACAAAATTGCATTCAACTGCCACAATTGTGAGCCTCCATTTTTCAGGAAAGAGTCTGCCAATGCCACCTACTCTGAGGACAATTAGATCCCACGTCATAATTGGGCTTTTCTCTGTGTTGTACCTACCTCTTATGTGTAGGAGGAGGAATGGAACTGTGTTGCTGATCCTTCCTTTGAGATCGCACAGCTGAGTTAGCCCACCTCTGATATGCACACATCTCCTGCAGATATCTGAAAATGGGCCCCTAAACCTAAACAGCTCTTTCTAGATCTCGGTGGGTAAAGTCCACTCTCAGGTTGTGCATGTGACCCCAACACCCTTGCAGTCTCCCCGATATTGCCCATTTTCTCTCCTCCCAAATGGTGAATTGCCATTTCCAGAAGCCTCCAGTAGCAGCAGTGCGCTGCACTGCTCAACATCAATAACCCCAGTGTGTCAAAATCAGAAGCTACTTCCAGCTACTTCTGGTTTCATTTCCCCCCCGATTTTAGGAGGGTGTGGTTTCCATACTACCCCACAGGCAGGAAACAGAGTTGTCCACCCTTATTCTAAATGCCTTCTGTGCAAGTAACATGGCTAGAGGACTAATTTGTTGTTGTGTGCCTTCAAGTCATTTCCAGCTTATGGGGGCCCTATCATGGGATTTTCTGGGCAAGATTTGCCTTTGCCTTTCTCTGAGGCTGAGAGAGTGTGACTTGCCCACAGTCACTAAGTGGTTTTCCATGGCTGAGCTGGGATTTGAACCCTGGTCTCCAAGGCTGTAGTGCAATGCTCAAACTGCCACATCATACTGGACTCATATCTACATGTTATCCTGACCAAATATGATATGAGACATATGACCTGAATCTTTCCCCAACTTTGTAACTGAATATTGGTCATTCACGAAGAAGCCATTTGGGTTAGGACCAAAAGGCTAAGTGAAGGGTCTTGTTTCATGTCATTTTCCCCCCAATGAAGATACTCCTCTTGAAGCTGCTATTCATTCTCCGAGGGGGTATATGCAGCTATCCACACCAAAAAAGTGTGTGGGGGGGAATACTTTTGTGGGTTGCAAATTCCAGAATCACTCACTCAGAATAGCCACTGGCCATGGTGACTGGGAAATTCTGTCAGTTCCAGCTGAGGGGAAAAAAAGGAACATTTCGATGCTCTGATAATACTAGTATGTTCCACCTTTGGGGAAAATAGCAGCTTCTTGGAGTGAACTAGATTCTGAAGAAGGAATGGTGTGGGGAGAACGAACCCTTGTCTTGGCAGCACGATCTCAGTCCAAAGCATGCAAGCCCATTGATTGCTATTCAGTGTTAAATAAGCATGGGAGATTACATCCAGAATCCTCTGTATCACAGAGTTTGGCCTTAGTGTTGATCACCCTCATTCAGCCCCTTTCTGACTTCTGACACAGCTGTCTCATCTGGCTCCGATTTAAAGGAAAAACAGGTAGCTATCATCACTTTACAGATGGCAAACATACACCAGATCACTGGACAATCTTATATCCTGCAGTTTTGTGTAGATGAAAGGATGGAAGGAAGATACAACAGGACCTCAGAAAACCTCACAAATTCTGTTGAGCGTCCTACAAGTTTTTCCACCTGCTGCATGAACAGTTTCCATACAAACTGTACACTATGGCCATAGAACCTCAACAAGTTTCAGCACAGGAAACAGATAATCCCCGCATGTCACAGGGTTTATGGATATTTCTAAGTAGGTGCCAAAGGTTTTAGTCAGTTGAGCCTGTTAATCATTAGACAGAATCAGACCTGTTTTCTTTAGGACATTGTATAACGTGTCTCATCGTATTCAGGCTTCTGTCAGTAGTATGTACAGTTTAGAACAATATGAACTGGCCACATACCAGGAAACCATGGTCTTTTGTTATGAGTACAACCTGGGGTTCATGCACTCTCCCTTCCCCTCTTCTGCAACAGCCTCCATATAAAGCTTCCAATCCTTCTTAGTTCTAAATTACAGTTTCCTGTTTGGTCTGAAATCCAGCCAACTGTGGTTTGTTGGATGATCTGCTCCGATTCAGGTTAGCTTGTAAGTTCCATTCAGCAGTATGTCCCACTGAATTCTACTGGGAAAACTGTGTTCTGTCTCTCTATCTGAGAGTAAGTCCCATTGAATTCAGTGAGATCTGTTTCTGAGCAGATATGCATTGGATTGCACTATCAGTAAGAAAACAATGAGTTAATAAAATAAAATAATATAAAATAAAATAAAATGGCAGCCGGAGCTTATTTACAATGTTAGAGAGAAAATGTAAGAGAAAGGCAGCCAGGGAGCCCACGAGATGCAACCACTGTTACTGATTACTATTACTCCACTTTTAAAAAATTTCAAGGAGATGCACAGTTTTATTTGTTTGTTTGTTTTTATAGCTGCCTCTTCTTCAAAAGATCTCAAGGCAACTAATCATAAAGGATAAAGGCTGATCAAGTCATTAAACTTACAATATAAAATAAAACATACAATTAATATGCAACATTTGCATTTATCCATAAGAATAAAACTACAAGGTAAGGCAAAAAAGAAATGTAGTGGTGGGCCATTAATGAGTACAACAACAACAACAACAACAAAAATCAGATCGTGAAAAGATAACAAAACAATGAGTTTTCAGTTTCTCAAGACCCTTTATGGGAATTGGTGCCAGAACTTCAGATGAGGAATGAAACAGCACTTCCAGGACTCAGATCACTGCTATCACACTGGTTGTTATTCTGATGGCTCTTTGCTCCAAATCATTGATGACAGTTGCCAAAAGTTTTATTATACATCATTATAAACCCATTTGAGCGCTTAATTCAGTTTCAGATAAGCTCCTGGGGAATCACTTTCCATCCACAGTATGGTCAAAGGTAAACAGCTGAGATTAAAAACACCAGGATACTTTAGCTTAAATCTGTTACTGCCAATAAATGAAATTCATGAGAGGTGTTTCAAACTTCTAGAATAAAGGACAAATACTACAAAGCCCGAGAAACCACCAAGCAATAGCATCCAGGAAAGCCCAGATGACCAGATAGGAACCTGAAGTCTGGAGGATTTAGCAGTTCAAAGATCCCAGATCCCTGATATAAATGTTAAACAGCATCAGAAATAATTTGTCCATACATAGCATTTTCATCAGACTCAAATAGTAGCTTTTATACTGGAAACTCTTTGAGTCCAGTTTTTTAAAGTTATGGAATAAATTCTTGCTCTTTATGTACACTGACTGTAGGTATTTTAATGGGACTAATATCAAAGGCATTACTTGCATGGGCCATTTATGTCATGCAAACTGAAATATTTGTGTTCTGAATGCTATTATTACAATGATAATATTAACTGTTGATTTTTCTGTGATATAATGATTTGAGCATTGGATTATGATCTTGGAGACCAAGGTTTGATTCCCTGTTCAGCCATGGAAACCCACTGGATGACCTTGGATGCATCACATACTTTCAGCCGTTAGAAAACCTTAGGGTAGCTATAAGTCAGAAACGAGTTGAAGGCACACAACAACAACAAACCAAAAGAACAGAACCAACTAACTTATTTAAATAATGTAGCTATTATTTGAAAGACTAAACAGCCAAACAGAAAATTCCTCTACTAATGTAGTGCAATAAATGATCACAGAATAGAATATTTCAAAATAACAAAGAGGTACAAGAGTCCAACAAGCATATCCTGTGAACAGGTTAACAAAATGCTCTCTCAAGAAAGTTGTCAATCCTTTCATGTACTGCCTCAAAAATGATACCATTATCAGCACATTGGATTTGTTTCCCTATGTAGATTTGCTGTCTCCTTTATTGATACTAAGATGTTTCTCTGTTATAACTACACCTCTTATGTGCCTCCTTGTAGCAGTATTCACTTTACTTAGGCAACTGTTCTTCATAATACAAAAATGTATTAATTGGCTGATTGAAATTAGTAAGACAGTATAAGAACATATAAAGAATCCATATAGTCTTGGGGGAAACGTAAATACAATTTGTATTTCCATTAGTTCTAAATGCTTTATTACATTTTGTAATTTTACTGTATTATTCGTATTATTTTTGATTTCTGTAAACTGCCTGTGTGGTGTTGAAACATCAGAAGGGACCGGATATAAAAGTTTCTGTAAATAAATGGCTGGCTTGTATAGCAAACACGGAGTACCCAGCACAACTTAAGCAAACAGCACTGATGGGCAAATAACTGGATACATGTTTTTCAAAAGCTCCTTAGGGCTGTGTTTGGCTCTTTGTTGGAAGGTCATGTTAATATGTCAAGAGGTACATCTGTTAGGAGGGAAAGCTACCTTGGCGTGGCCGGTGTTTGAGGAGTCAGTGTGACACAACCATTAGTAACTCACAGTCTGAGCAGATGGTGTGCTTCATCCCGCCAGTTCAGAATGTCCATCCCCTGTTCAAAATGCAGGTTGCCCCAGCACTCAGCCATGTTCCCACATCACTAGATACTAATCTGCTTTTCATTTGTGTATTTAGTAGAAAAAAAAACTTGACTTCGCTTTTCTCTGTTTTCCATAGAACTAGAACTACTGTCAAGCTTCTGAAGTGAATCTTACAAGATACCCGTGATATATTTAAGTCTTTTATTCCAAGTCTCAAATCAAGTCTCAAGTTCTTGAAGATAGTTTCAAGTCTCAAGTCTGGGAGCCAACTTTATGCCTCAACTTCTATTCCAAAATTTCTGGACAAATAAATAAAGTCAAATAAAGTCAGTTTTAACAATTTAAGCAGATTCAGCCCTCCACATTTGCGATTTTGCCATCTACAGCTTCAGAAGTAGGGGATAAGATCCTTCTTACTTTCCTTTTCTGAAGCTGGAGGCTTTTTCAGGATCCTTCTCACTCTCTGTTATCGAAGTTTCAAAAGCTTTAGAAGGAAGGATCCTTCCTCCTCAAGTCTGCTGTCTAACACATTTGCTGTTCCCCTCTGAGAAAGGCACCCACACTTTGGGCTTGAGAAAGATTGCATTGTGACCAGTAGATGAAAAGAGATGGAAGTGTTGTTCAAAGTCTAAGGTTTCTGGATGGATGTGTTCTGTTACTGAACGAAGGGCAGCAAGTCAGTCCCTAAAAATATACAAGTCTCGAGTGAAGTCGAGTCAGTGCATCATCTATCGCTGAGTTGAGTCCAAGTCGAGTCACTGAAGTGACTTAAGTCAGACTTGAGTCCGAGTCTATTGACTTGAGCCTACATCACTGCAAGATATGTGTATTCATCTCCTTTCCTCCAAGTGTGCTTAAGAACTGAAGAATATTCTGTTACATAGCTCTTTCTTGTATGAACAGTTATTTTTCTTCTTCAAGTAGTCCCATCCAAGCTGGTAAGTATGGGTTGGCAGAAGTAGTTTTAAGGATAATACTCATTGTAAACAAACACACACACACACAGCCTTTTTATTTCTGCTGTCCTATGTTTCCATTATAAGAAAATATATATTAGAATTTTCAAATGAGTTCATTCGTATATAACATATTTTTGATCTATTGAGACTAAGAATTCTATAGAGGACTCTCTGTGTCATTATGAGTTTCCTCACTGACAGAACTATAACTTTCAGGCCTGCCTCAGCTATTTTTCATTGCTCATATGGTTATGTGAAACATAAAAAATATTGTGACTCTCTATTTCTTTTTACTTCTTGTTGGAAACATATTCCACTTGAACTGGGGAACATAAGCACTTTTGAGTGATTTTTGAGCTATATATAGCAAGATACAAAGACTTAAAGCAGACACCGAGAACAAGCTCCTCATGTTTTAAAGCCAACAGTATAGATATGTTGTGTCTAGATATCAAACTGTGATATTCTTCTGAATTTGGGAGAAAATAAGTTTTCCATATACTTCATTTCCTGTAATCTTGCTTCTTGTTTTCAGTTAAGTATGTTGATAGTGGCTTTGATGGCTAGGGAATTCTTAATGTTATAGTATAACAAGTAACTTTTTTCAGATTCTGAAGAACTCATTAACACATAGACTCTACTATACTGTTTACATACTGTTTAATTTTATAATATATGCACATTACTAAGAATGAGTTATCAAAACACACATAGTATCAGACTTACTATGTTCTGTAGCAGAAGGAATTCTGACGCCCTCTTAAGTACAATATAGCCACATAACTGGTATCAAAACCACTTGGAAATTTAGCTACTGAAAGCTACGAGTGGCATGCCTAGTATCTTTTGCTTACTGTATGTCTTATTTATATGGTGCATTTATCTCACACCTTTCCTCTATTATGAAATTCATGGCATAGGTGGGGTTCCCATGGATCCCATAGCCAGGCACTGACAGGATACACGTACATGATTATCTACACCAAATTCACGCCTCAGATCACGCCCTGAAACTATTGGATTTGTACTATTTTGGTCCATGATGGCTGTTAGATTAGGCATCTCATGTGGATTTCCTTGAAAGCTGGGATTAATTTTTAGCAGACAATATTTTCCTCTGCCTTTTGTGAAATTCTTAAGTTTTTGTCCGAACAGAAACACCACCTAAGAACTTTCTGTTTTGTAAAGTCACTACACTGAAAACCAGCTTTCTTCTATTAAAAAGTTCAGTTCAGAAACTGTGTGAAATGCTTGTTCAAACCAGTTTGCCTGAGGCTCTGAATTCAGAGTTGCATGCTTTGCGCTGAAACTGAAAAGAACAAATCTATCTGAAAATAGAGTGATAATATTTTTTCAGACCCTTACAACTGCACAGTAGCAATCCTATGCATTGCTTACACTGGACTAAGCCCCACTGAATAAGTGGGACATTTCCAAATAAATATGCATAGGATTGTGCGGCACAGATATTATTTTATGCAGACTCACTTGGGACTTAATCTTCATGGAACTGGCTCCCAGGTGAATGCACCTGGCATTTTGCCAAACAGAGTGGTATTATTTGTTTTTAACTTTTCTGGTTAAGCCAGGGTTTTAACTAAATGAGTATACTACAGCATTGGTTGTCTAGATTTCCCTAAAATTTCCTATTTTCCTAAAAATGCCCTATTCTCCTTCTCCCTAAAACAAACCTTTACTTTGGTTGGTCACAGGATTCTCTAATGGTTTTGGCAGCCAGGGTCTTATTATTACTTATTACTCTATAACTATGATCCGTTTCTTAAGGAAGATGTCTATTAAAGTTGGAAAGCCTATTCTATTACACAAGAGATAGAAACTATTCATAATTTCTAATTTTGTTAGTTTTGAGCAAGTTTCTCTATCATTCTAGATATAAAAAGAGCTTTCATGCCATATGAATGTGATATTACTATTTAAACATGGAGGCTAGAGAAGTATGAATCTTCATATTCTAATTCTGAAATGTCAAAAGATCTATGTTATGTGGGAGTAGCTTCCAGAACTCCACACTACCGTTGTTCCCAGTTCACAGGGGAGGAGGCACTGAGAGTGGAAGTAGCTGCTTCATAAGCCAGCATTTTCTAACATTTTCAGCATGGCACAGGAAGGACATGAGTACAATAGCTCTCTCTGACAATGGATATAATCATTATAGCCAATAGCCATGACTTTTTTACCCTCCATGAATGTGTCTGATCACCTTTCAAAACCATCTAAGGCCATTTCCACACTACACTCTTATAGTGCTATTATTCCACTTTCAACATCCTGAGGAATTCTGGGAGTTGTAGTTTAGAGAGAAGCATGTAGGATTTTCAGCCAGAGAGCTCTTTGACCTCAGTAAACTACAAACCCCAGAATTCCACAGGGTGTTGAAAGTAGAATAACAGCACTATAACAATGTAGTGTGGAAATGGCCTAAGTTGGCTGCCATGACTGCATCTTAATATAGCAAATGTACTGTACAAAAATAAATACTTTCCTTTTTCTTTCCCAAATTTCTTTCCATTCAGCTTATTTAAATGATTTCAGGTTTTAGTAACATACGGAGAAAAATTATCACAGTAACTCACTGTAGCTGTCACTGTCAGCTCTTGTCATTGGTATGGGCACAAAAATTCCATCTGAATTCATGTAGAAAAACTATTGCATAAACCAGATAAAGCATCGAGCTTTACAGAAGATCAGGTTTCTAGGTCCCAAGGGAGCTGGCTTTAATATGTAGAGCCAAAAGTAAGAATCACAATTCCAGGCAGCCCAAAGTCAAATAAAAAAACAGTAACCAAGCAAAAGAAGTAGGTAATAGAGTTGAGAGCCAATAGGAGGTCAAGTTCCAAAGGCAGCAGTGTAAACTCCAAAGTTCCAGAAGTACATAATGTTATTTAGGGCAACCAACAGGTCAAGTCAGGTGGACAAAAATGCAGCCAAACATTAAGGCAAGTTTCTCAAACTGAAGCTCTAACAATAAACAATTATTATTTTCCAAGGAAACCTGCATATATGTGATAAAAAGAAGAAAAAAGTGCAAGAAGAGAAGGATTCTAGCCACAACTTTAAGAATGATTCATTATAGCATGTATATTCGTGGATTTTGTGGATCCACTCTTTCAAATGCATTGATGATGATAATATCAAAACATAATTATATTTCATGGAGAGTGGGATCAGAATGTAATAGGATACAAAAAGATGCAGTTCATAACACTGGACATAAATCTTCAGACAGTTTGTAAAACGATACACATCTGTCAGGCTGGTTTGGGGTTATGTGATGTGAAAGCAACAAATGTGCTTACTGAGAATCAGTCCCCTTGAAGTCAGAAACTTTGTTGGGTAGAATTATTTTGTTACATACATATCTGTGCAGAAATATGTGTTAGTATACATAATGTGTCAAGAAACCATTATCTCTGTTCATACTACTGCTAATGGGTTGGAATTAGTGAATATATCCTAATTCAGCAATCTTTCTTCCCTTAAATTTCCTTTGTTCCAGAATCACTACTTGAAGGTAATTGATAGTCCAGGAAGATTACAATGTTCTGCCACAGGTTTTGAGGTATTGCCAATTCTTTGATAAATTTATGTCCACGTAGTATTTTGAATAAAGACCGTCCTGTCCTGCAAACCCACACACAATACAGCTCTGTGATCTGGAGGCTTTCTTCTGCCATTTATGACTATAAGAATATTTCAAGGATAGTGACACCAGCTAGGAAAGCAGCTCATAAGCATCACCTCAGTGTCCACAGTGTGACAATGGGAATTACACCAACACACAAGAAAACCTTTTCCACCTTCCTACAAAAAAGAAGTACTTTACATGGATTGCTCCTGAAGGTGAGATCATGGAATTAGATTTCTATGTAGAATTTTCTCACTGCCTTTCCCAGCCTGAAACAATCAACAACATAAAGTTTACAACACAGTCTCAGCCATATGGAACAGGAAGCTCTCAATAGAAACAGTCCCAATGTTGTCATTGAAAAAACTGATAAAGCAGAAGATGCAGTCACCATGAACAAGTTAGACTATGTACAGGAGGCTGAGAAATAACTTTACACCACCACATTTTACAGAATCCTGTCTACTGATCCTATGGATTAATATGAGAAGGAACTACACACATTACTCAGAGAATTCTCCACTGATATAAAGAACCAAATATGATTGGGCATATCTTTGGAGCCTTAAACAGGCACCCGTTCTCTACTACCCCAAATACATTAACCAGACAATCCAAGGCAGCCCATTGTCAAACATGGGAACCCTTACTATCACAGCACATGGATTCAGTTCCCAGACCACGGACCACCAATACCCAAGCTATGTGAGAGATCCAACTGACTTCCTGAGAAAAATACAGCCTATCTACAGCCTCTAAGAGAATACCATTCTAGCCACTATGGATGTGATTTTTTGGTCCTCACCCCATCCAATGGGGTGCACCACTTTAGTTTTAGCCAATGTTAAGCCAATGTTTATTATTTATTAATTTATTTATTAGTTTGAGGAGTTATGGTGTATGAATAAAGGTCAACCACTATGTTTTCAGGTGATTCTGAGGCATTTTGTATAATTTCAGACAACCTTTCCCTTTAATTTAAATCTGGGGGCTTTGGGTAATCAGGGCAAGAGGAAAGAAGGATACCATGAGGATTAGAGCATCATAATAATCAAGGACATTGATTTTAGTGTCAATGAGAGCCAGTGCTTCTGGTAGGTGTTATAGGCCCTAAATATATGTGAATAACTGTAGAGTTCATACACACAGATATCACCACCACCACTATCACCACCATGGTATTTAACAATAACAGAACATAATTCATGATTTTACAATAACTAGCTCTCCCCCACAACACACAATAAAGCTTTAAAGGTGCTATGGATTCTGATGATTAAGGAGTAGATAGGGCGGCGGTTAGAAGTAGAATGTTTGAAATATTATAAACTAGCCTATTTACCTAGCATTGCCCAGGATGTTATTTTCTCATAGGTATTACTGGTTAGAAATACCTTAGGAACTACCTTACCTTATCTTAGGAATTATACGAGGTTGAAATATACAGATTTGAGATCCTGTATCTGTAATTCCCCAAATTCCCTTGTCCAGTACCTGTAACTTTTCTCCATATTCCCCCAATCTAATCTGTATTCAGAGTTGTTAATATACAGAGATTTGGTTTCTGAGGGAATACACTGGGCTCATCTGTATAGCAACCAGCCAAGCCCAAGAGCTCTCTGGCTGAGAATTCTAAAGACTTCCCCAAACTGCCGACTCCCAGATTCCATAGCATTTTCACAGCCAGCCAATCATATGAGGTCTTCTCACCCGACACAGCCAATCATATGAGGTCTGCCTGCCTGACACAGACAAACTCACAAACTTTGACTTTTATATATTAGATAAGTGTGAAATGTAAAAGAAAATATGAATCCAGGTGGAGATTTAAATAATTTTGCAAAAAAAAAAAATTTGAAGGATTTAGCTACTAAGATAAAGTGAAAGGAATACAGCTAATAGGAGACATAAATAAACCGTGCCATATAAGGAGAGGCTTGGGGAGCTGAGTATGTTTAGCTTGGAGAAAAGAAGTTTAAGAGGTGATTTGATAGCTGTGTTTAAATATTTGAAGGCATGTCATATGGAAGATGGCGTAAGCCAGCTTTCTGCTCCTCCAGAGATAGGACACAGAGCAATGGCTTCAAACGTCAAGAAAAGAGATTCCATCTAAACAATAGAAACAAGATCCTGATGGTAAGAACAGTTTGACAGTAGAATACACTGCCTCAGAGTGTGGTGGAGTCTCCTCGGAGGTTTTTAAACAGAGGCTGGATGACCACCTGTCTGGAATTCTTTGGGAATTGGACTGGATGGCCTTTGTGGTCTCTTCCAACTCTATGGCCCCTTCCACACATAGTTATTAAGGCGGGCCAATGCATCTTGCCACGGAAGTCTTCTGCACTTTGGAGCGGACTAGGTTCAGTTTATTTACTTTCATTCCATACGTAATTCCAACTAAATGTGCCCCCATGTGGTGGTAAAGCACGCTAGGCTATTTGAAAACTGGAAGAAATCGGTTTTCCGATTTTCCAGATTGATCCGATTCGTACTTTCACAGTGGTGCAGACACATACATTCGCACCAGTGAGAATTGGTGGTCAGGGGAGGGCTCATGGGAGGGGCCGGGGCTAGTATGGACTTACGCACATAAGCACATGTGCAATGATGTACTAAACCATGCCAAAAAAAAAAAAAAAGGCCAATCACAGCCGACAGGGCGGGGTGAGGGGAGTAGCGGGAGTGGCCACGGCAGAGGCAGTGTGGATTTGTGAACTCGTACTCCTCCGAATCAGAATGGAACATACACAGTAGCTGTGCAGAAGGAAATGAGGGAAAGTCTGCCTTGTTTTGAGCCCAAAAAATCCGATAAGAAATGGCACAAACCGATTCACCAGCCTTGTGCAGAAAGGGCCTATGATTCTATGATCTATGATTCCAAGATGAGGAAGATAAGTGAATATAATATTATCTATCTATCTATCTATCTACCATATGAATTTCTGTACCATATGAATTTCATAATACGTAGTAAGTAGTAATAGTAATAATACATATTTGATACAAAATACATCAATTACCTAATATTTCATATATATATATATGAAATATTAGGTAATTGATGCATTTTGTATCAAATATGTATTATTACTATTACTACTTACTATGTATTGTGAAATTCATATAGTACAGAAAATGTATTGTTTGGATTACTTAATTAAAAAAAATACAATAAAGCCTTAAAGGGAATCAGTCTGTTTTTAAAATATTTATAGCTGCATTATTGCATTAGAATAAAAATATCAAAACATTTACAGGATACTTTGTATTAAGACCAAACAGTTTTTAATACATGTGGGTGGGAGGCTACTATTGTGCTTACATCCTGTTTGTAGATTTCTCACATACATCTGCTAGATCAGTGTGAGAACAAACACTAAACTAGATAGCCTTTAATGCAGCAGAGCTCTTTTTAACGTTCTTAACCAAAATGTTACAAAATGGTGTTGGGGATACTGGAAGGAAAAAAGTCAACTGTGGCCCATAGTATAATTTCTGAAATGTAGACAGTATGATTTCAGAATGCAAATAGAATCGCTCATTTCATGACTTACGAGACTAATCTTTACTAGTCCTCCACTGTTTTTTTTTGTTTGTTTGTTTGTTTTTGGTTTGTTTTTCTGATTGAAATTGCCTCCAAAACTGCTCACACTCTTGGTGAAGAAAGAAGACAGGTGCCTGTATTGTGTCTGTCTTCTCTCCCCATTGGAGTTAATAGCAGCTTTGGAGGAAAGGGGCAATTTTGAATGTGTCACCTCCATTTTGGCCCTGAGCATTTTATTGTGTATTTGCTTTAAGTGTGCTGGGTTTGTAGGAGATGAGATTCTCAGTATAAAGTCTTGAGAGAATGTTAACTACTTTTTGAAGGTGCATTTTTCCCTTTATTTCTCTACATTGAGGCCATCACCTATTCCGCTGCTGGGAAATTAAACTGCTACAGTTCATGTGGAAATCAGATTAATCACAAAAATGTTTCAGTTATTCTGGTGGGAAACCAAGGAGGCAATCCCGAAACTATTTGAAGCTTAGTAAAACCCAAAGTAGGCAAGGTTAGAGTCACTAATGCATAAACACACACACACAAATGTGCACTCATATTCTTTCTGCATTGCTTTCTGTTATTCTTCGCAATAATAGGAAGACTGTAGCTTCTTAAGACTTTATTCCAGTAATTAATATGTGTAATACAGAAAGATCAGATGATATTTTAAAGCAAAAAGCACTACTAACAATCTGTCCTTCTCTTTCTTTCTGGATCTTTTGAGAGGTCACAGTCTTATAAATAGCTTTTCTTTTTAATACGCATTTCTTTTATGTGCTAAAGTGCAATACATGCACATCTGATTAAGAGAAAATGATGAGTTTGAGAACAAAACTTTAACATTTTCATATAAAAAACAAACCCTTTTCCATCATCAAAATCAAATAAAGTAAGGTTTTTAACTGCTATAACCTTTGAGAACATTTTTAACTGTGCAGGGCTGGCCCTGCCATTAGATGGCATGAGTCAGTTGCCTCCTGCAGCTGATTGGGGATTTAATAAAAGTACAGCAAGTTGTTAATCATTTTACTTTAAAGTATTACTTCCCACAAGGAAAGGTACCTGTTACAGTTTTCCAAAGCTGAGAACAAGAGGAAAAGACAAGTCCATACTCTCCAACATTTCACAGAGGAAAACTGGGACACATATGGCCAAGTAACATCAGAATATGGTCAAAATGGCAAATGTTAATTAATGAGGAAAAACATACAAGCTAGCAGACTAGGTGTTTGCTTTTGACCAAGCCATCTGAGAAAGACAAGATTCTGCTCCCGCCTGTCTTTTCCTCCTGCTAAGTTATTTAGTGCCAGCTTCTTCTGTACTTTGAACTTAGTTTGCAGCAATTGAAATAAAACAATGATGAAGAGAGGAAGTAGGAGGAAGATAGAGAAATGGGGTCATTTTAAAAGCAGCTGAAAAAGTAGTATAACAGAGGATTAATCAGGACAGTCTTTACCAAATCAGAACATTTGGAAGGCATGCAAGTCTTGTCAGTTGCTTACTTGAATTAAGGAACTGATGTGTAGGCCAGCAAATAGAAGTAATCATCAGGGATGGGGGTGTATAGGGGCGCAGAGTTGAATGAAAGACATAGAAGAAATTGAGCTAATGATCCCAGAATGGAGTGGCACATCGCCAGCAAAGTAAAGAAAACCATCAGGCACTTCTCAATTATTGTTGTTATTGCTATCTCATTCACATCTCACCTTTTCCTCAAAACTTGGGACACAAGATGGCGTTACAAAAATGAAAAACAGTACCAATACAAACACATACGAGACATAAAAATATACAAGTTATTTTTAAATGCAGTTAAACTATCTGTAGAAGTGAAACTATTTCAGATGTGAAACCATTAGCCCAGAGCTTTCCAAACTGTATTGTGACACATTAGTGTGTCGGCTGCAGTGTGTAGGCACGTCACTGCTGCCCTGGGCTTAGAAGGACCCTGGCAAGCGTGGTGGTTAGTTAGTTTAGCCTCTGATTTGCTACATAAAGTGTAATAACAAAACGTATGGGGAGACCATATCTCATGAAAACCTTTCATTCATATTTTTAAAAACATATGCTTTACGCTTTATTTATTTATTTATTTATTATGCATAAAACTCAATTATTGTGTTGTGAATTGAAGCATGTCTAAAGAGTGTGTCATCAACTTGAAAAGTCTGGATGCTCTGCATTAGCCGATGGAGAGTCAGGATCTGTTGTTTATGTGTTTATGAGGAGATACAATTTTAAAATTCACATGTGTTTTTCTTTGATTGGAACATGCTTTGTGTGTAAAGCATGACCCAGCTAAAGTGGATCATCCTCTAGACAAAGTACATGGGAAATGATGATGATGATGATGATGATGGTGATGATGATAGTGATGATGATGGTGACGATGATGACGATATTTTGCTATACCTTCTCGACAGCAGTCCTGTAAGGTATGTTAGGCAATGGGATAAGGACATTGATCAATATTGACAAGCTACAATGTGAACTTCTGATTGGAATCTAAGTCTGAAAGGTACAACACAAATTAAATTAATATCATGATAGATAGATGAGAAGTAATGAGTTGGAAAAAATACATAATTGAAATTTCAGCAAAGGTGTACATATCTAATACCTTTGAAAAATCCTATTGAGGAAATAATTAAACATGTGCAACCCAGATAGTCACTTAAGTCAGTGAACATGTGAGTTCAATTAAGTCATTGGCATCATTCATGTACAACTAATTCAAGTGATCATCTTAAGAAAAAACTGCTCATTAAATCATCTTGGACTGACCTCAGGTATTCTAAATGAGACCTCTATGTTTACTTTTTGAAATCCCAGAACACCAAAGCTTATTGAGTTCAAATGTGATACAAATCTGACTGTCAGATCAAACTGCTTTCAGCAGGTTTCAGATATTGTAAAAGCTTGGTTGATAATGGTTGTGATGTAATGTAGAGGTCCTGTGGAGCATTATAGCTTGATCCTAAAACAAGAGAGAGGAATCACCATCCCACAGGCTTGATTTAGCCTGGAGTGATTCTCCTGTGGCTTCTTCCTGAAGCCTTCCCCCTCAGAAGCGAGTGGAGCAGGAGACACAGGCATCCATAGCCAGCTTTACTTCTCCCTGAAACATTATTGTTGTCTGCCTTAAAGTCATTTCTCACTTACAGCAACCTCAAGGGAAACTTAAAATGGAGTTTTCTTGACGACATTTGTCCAAAGGGGGTTTGTTATTTTCCTCTGTTACCACACCCAACACTCCCACTTTTAGGGATATGGCCGAAAGCATGTTTGGAGAAGTGCTGACTGTATGCATGTAACCAGGTCAGGATGACCTCAGCATAGCTAGGTCACAAATTCAGAGAAGATTAGACAGAAAAGTCCAATGCTGTTGGGCCTGGGATGATCCTTTTAAAAGGCTGTAAGACACAAGCACTCCTGGAAACAATAGAAAGCTAAACTGTCCAAGTGAAGCAGTCAAACACTCCTGCTGTGAGCATATCCTAAAGAGACATTTCTTATTTACCTTACCCAACCAAAACATTAAGAGATTGTCAGGGCTCTCATCAAGGTTTTGTCACCTAAAGTTAAGACAATCTGGCTCCTTTGTCAGAGCTGTGGAAATCAATTATCACTTTGTCCACATACTCTCTTCAGGGCAGAAATAGGGTATAAAAACCCTAGCTCCAACCCCAGTAACTCATAGTACGCTAGGCATCACATTGCATGTAGTCTCTCAGATTCCTGTTTCTCCATACTATCTTCAGACTTTAGTTTGAGCCACTCTGGTTCCATCTTCTGATTCAGGACTGGTAAATATCACCCCTTCCACCCAAAATCTCTCTCTCTTGCCTTGTCCTTCAATAGGCTTGTATGGTTTGTGAGATTACTTGATTTCTTGTGTGTGTCTTTTAATTTTCAATAAAATACTCTTTTAATTATTAACTGAAGTCTTGTTACCCTGATTTCTGGGGTCCCATGAGGGACACCTCAATGTGCTCCAAATAATGGGGAATGGGAATTAGCGAGAGCACAAGCTATAGCAATGCAAAAGGCAGGGCAACCTAGCGAGATCTTGAACCCAATGTTTACGGGGTCAGGCCGAGTCAATAATCAAGCAGAAGTAAATAATAACTGTTTTCTTTATTAAAAGACAATCAATACGCATGTGTGCAATCACTCACATAGACCTAAGAAGAGAAAGGTAGGAGATTTGTTAGAGGATTTTTAGAGGGATTTTTCAGGGGAAATACTCAACCTGATCCTGTAGCCTGGGTAGTCAGAAGAAAAGTCAGTTGGAGCGGAGATTCTCAGCACGTGGAAGCTGAGGGGAAGGCTTGGCAAATGGAGTGGCAGCAAGGTGGGATGGAAGCCAGGAGCGATCCGAAGAAGCGCTCAAAATCAGGGGTTCTTATAGGGAGAAATGTGCCTGTAGGCTAGTCCGCTCCCGGGGAAAACAATGAGTTTCGGATCAGAGACAAAGCCTCCAAAAGGTCAGTACTTAAGATGATTGAATTTGACGGAGTTGTCAATAGTACAGACAGTATGCAAACGGGGAGTGCTTGACAGTTGGCTATTCGCAAGCGCTAATCTCGTCAAGCTGGCGGTTCGGGGCAGAGAATCTTTCGTATGCTGTGTGCATACATAATGTATTTTCAAAGTGTACTTGCCTGGAGGTCTCCTGAAGCTGCATGCCAGCAAATTACTGGTCTGCTGGATTTATCTTGTATTGTTCAGCTATTTCAGCCGTGTCTGTGTGCGTGCTTGTCCGGGGGTCTCGCAAGCACGTGGAGAGGAATGGTTTGGGATGGTCAATCTCTTGATATCAAATTATATTTAATAAGCCCTGGCTCAGACTATAAACGACAGTAACAGTCTTCTCTACCGTTAGTACTGGTATACACAGGTGAAAAGATCTTGCCATTACCATCATCTCATAGGTTTCCTTTGAGCTAATAATTCCCCAAATCCTAAGGAAACACTGGCACTGAAAGAATGTGACTTGCCCAAGGTCACCCAGTGCGTGTCCATGGCAGAATGGGGATTTGAACCCTAGTTTCCAATGCTCAAACTACTACAACATGCTGGCTTGCATCTTAAGAGTTAGTCCTGTTAAAATCATTGGAATTTCCCCTGAACTTCCAAGCATCCTTAGTTATTACACCCTAATAATCTAACTAAATTGTATATTGAAGGAATATACACAGCTAGTGCACATTTCATTTCAATCTCTTCATTTCATTTCCAGAGAGGGTGCAAGGTCTGCAGCTATGCCACTGGCCCTTTTCATTTTATTGTTAATGTTTCTAAAGGTAAGTATTGGATGCTTGCTTGAGACTATTGCCTAAATCCTATTGTTAGTACCAATCAGAGTAGAACTACTGGATCAGAGGGACTTTCATGAATGCTGTCATATTACATTCCTATTTATTCTGTAAGTCTATTCCAGTTGGGCCTAATAACTGAGCTTTAGCCTCATATTTCATTTCACAGTATAGTAAATGGCATTTGATATTGTGTGATACTTGGTAAATGACATGCAATGGTATTTAGTATCTGATAGCACTGGTTCCGATTACTACTACTGATTACTGATTTTCAAAATACACCTTCAGGGAACAGTTTCCTTATTAATACATGCAAATCAACCTCTGCACACTAGCTTATGGAAATCTTTCACACTGCAAACAATTATTGTGGGAGATATCCTAAGGTCACTCAGATCACATAAGGCAATTGTGGGCCTCAGGATTGTACACAGTGAACTGAATGCATTTCTGGAAAAGCAATCAGCATTACCAAGAAAAATCAGCAATGGTAAGCTGAAATTCTCCAAAGCTTCCAAAGAACTTGCACTTCCCAGAAGATGGTTTGGAAACCACTTGTGTTTCATAATAAGTGGTGTATGATGGCTAGCACACAAGAGTAATGAAGAGTAGGTTGTATTTTATCATTATGATATCATAACATTATTTCATCAAATAGCACTAAATAAGTAACATGCAAAGCTCAGCAGCATCTGATACTTGCAACCAACGACATTTCATAGTTGAAGCCTCTCAAAACTAAACCAATGAAGACAAGCCAGCAAGTAAAAAGCCCCTGAATGTTTAAGTTAAAAAGCATCAAGAATTCAGCAGGAAAATGTGAAAAGAAATTTTGCTTCATATGTTTAAATTCCAGATTGTGAATGGTGAAATTGACAACTTGGTAAATATTACTGCGTATCTTCAAGTTGTTTCTGACTTATGGTAATCTAAGGTAAACCTGTCACACAGTTTTCTTGGCTAGATTTGTTCAAAGGAACTTTTGCCAAAGCCTTCATCTGAGGCTGAGAGAAAGTGACTTGCCCAAGGCCATCCAGTGAGTTTCCATGTCCAAGTGGGGTTTCAAACCCTGGTCACCAGAGTTGTAGTCCAATGTCCAAGCATTACACCATGTTGGTGCATGTGCACATTTGTATTTGTAAAGAAGTACTATTTATAAGATTACACCAACAGGAAAGCAGTTTCTTATCTCATAGTATAGCATAAGATAGTGATTAATTTTTTTAGATAGATATAAAGAATTACTTAGTATTCATTTCAGTGGTAAATATTTTGACCTGTATGAGAGCACAAGTTGGATGTTGTAGGGATGGTATGGTAGAGTACCAGAGATGAGAAGAATTTTGCCTTAGGAATGAGAGAACTACGTTCTTGCCAGTAGGAACAGATAGCATTAATAATTTGGTTTGACACAGTGTAAGGCAGTATAATGTGTAATATATACTTTATAATGTACAGTATAATGTATATAGTTTAATGTATAGTGGTAGAAGCATACAGCTTCACAAGGGCTGGAAACTCTTTGGTCTCCATTGTAGCGCCCTGTCTCTCCCGTTCTGTTTTTTGAACACCAGTCTCAATATATATTTTTTTTCTTTAAAATCGGTCCTTCACTCTTTCCATGAAGATACTTGTTTAGCTTCTCCCTCAGTCTGTTTTCTCTCATCAAGCAGCAGAACCTTCTTTCTCTCTCTCCAAAGAATTTGCTGCCTTTCAGACAGAAGCAACACAACTCTTGCTTAGAAGCCCACTGAAGAAAGCAGTGCCTCAGGCTTATAATTTCCTCTTGAATGATACGAGAAGGATAGGGAAGTCTGCCACCTTATGAGTGAGATTGGCATTGCAGATTACTAGTAGTGTGATTATTCAATCAGTTTAAAAACAAAGTAAACGTGAGGTGCAAGCCACCAAATCTCTTAGTACTGATATCACATTCTAGGTGCTTAGGCTTAGGTCTTGAAGCTATGGCATAGACAGACAGGTAGATGCTATTGTTTTCAGTGTTGATGAAAGTGTTGTGTTGTTGTTTTTGGTACTGATGAGGCAAAACTGCGATTTTATTTTATTTTGTTCTGGAATCTGCTTAGCCCCCCGGTCTCCTGAAAACAGTGAGAGATCATTTTTACCTATTTTACTTATTTCATATTACTTATTTTATTTTAACCAAGTTGGTTAAAATAAAATAAAATATGGAGTAGAAAATATATATGGTGGAAAGACCATACCAAGAAGATCCAAAAACATGACGTCAGTTTTCAGAAGACAGGAAGTTTCTTTGTCAGATCTCACTGGTCCACATAGCTGAGTGATGTTAATGCTGACTTTCAGCACCTCCAGTGTTTCAGATGGAGGTTTTCCCCAGCCTGACCACTGAGCTACAGCCCTGCCTCTATTTTCCTATTGTGGGAGGGTCCTAATCAGGAGGTAGCCAATTTCTTTTCTGAGGTTCTCAAATCCTCTCCTTATCTGCCCAGACTAACAGAGGTTTCCCTGCTAAAAGAAACTCAACATGACTTTAACTAGAAAGATGTGTAATCTACATAATTGCTTTAATTGCAGGCAGCTCTACCAAAAATAGTCCTTCTGTCAAATAGAGTAATGATTTGGGGGCAAAAAAATAAAATAAAATGAAATAAAATAAAATAAAATAAAAACTCACAGCCTTTTTAGCATAACATAAAAGGGATGAAAATTCTTATGATCACAGCCATTTTTCTTTTGTATTTTTCAAAAGAGGATGCGTAATTCAGCATGGGATGAGATCATCATGTCATCATGGAGAGTGTTTAAAATGGCTTGAAATGCTGTGGATAAATAAACTAAATTAAGTTGCACACTCAGTGCTTCTGCAGAATAGAAACTGACTCCCATTTAGACAAAAATGTGGTATAGCTTTGTTTCCCTTAAAAATGTAATTAGCATATTTTAAAAGGCTTGTACTCATATTTTGTTTTGCCAAGACTACCAATAGTAGGAGAAAGTGTGTCAGTTCAAAATGTCATAAGAACTGATGTATGTTCTGGGCTGCAGTAAAATATTAAGGGTAGGAATCCTGTATCCCTCCAGATCTTGTTGAACTGTAGCTCTCAGAAGTCCTACCTGGCATAGACCCTTTTCGGACCTTACCTTTTCCCGGTGCCGGAGTTCAAGGCTCGTGCAGGAAGCCTTCGGAGGAACACTCCCGCATCCTTCCTGCTTGGGCTCTGCAGCTGCTTCCTGGTCGCGCGAGCGCCCCCCTCTTCCGTTCACAGTGCAGTCTGGGACCTCCCAGACTGCACTGAGGAGAGGATGCGCGACTGGCCCAGGTCCCAAGGCTCCACACGCAAGGTAAGGGCACACGGGGCCCCAGAGCGATGCACGATCGCTCAGCATTTTTGGCTTTGAGCCAAAAATGAAAAAATGCGTGAGCGGTCCGCGTCAGGCTCTTGAGCATTGCGCAAATGTGAGTGTGTCATGTGGATCGCTCCTCACATTTATATGACACTCAAAGGGCCCTTTCGCTTCAGAAATGCCATATGAAAAGGGCCATAGTCAATGGTAAAGAATACTGGGAGTTGCAGTCCAGTAACATCTGGAAGGCTCTAAATCCTTCCCTTCCTATAGACTCTAAAGTGAAGTAACAAATAGTAATTTTTACTGTGTAGTTATTAAAGAGAAGCTTGCAGTTGATTCCAGGACAAAACCAGAGTTTTGCCCGTGATAGAATAACATCTGGCACTCCTCTCCTCACATCAGTGGCACCTATCTGGTCACAGGCTTTCCTGGTGGTAGCAGTATACCCTCATTTGGCAGGAATAATCCAGGTTGTTCTGCTGTCATCTCACTCTTTTGGCTGCTTTAAAAATGTCGCAGTTTCTTTCTTCTCCTCTCACTTTGTCTCCAGCTTACTTCTGTTTCTGCAAACTGAGCACCCACCTACCTTTTATGACCTGAAAAAATGATAGACCAGGAAGTTGGGGGGAAGATGAATGCCACAAAAACAGGGGGCTGCATATGGCCCCAATGCTACACTAAGGGCCTTTCTGCGCTACACTACTATAGTGTTATTATTCCACTTTCAACATCCTATGGAATCCTGGGGTTTGCAGTTTAGGGAGGAGCATTTTGAATTCTCACCAGAGAGCTCTTTGGCCTCAGTAAACTACAAACACAAGAATGCTACAGGATGTTGAAAGTGGAATAATATTGCCATAACAGTGTAGTGCAGAAAGGCCGTAGGGTAGATTCAATGAATTAATGAAACTACATAAATGTTGATTCATAAATTTCACATTGATTCAGTGAGACTACTGTAGTTGAAACTAACAACTTAGAGTTGTCACCCTGTAGCAGTTTTGATTTCATGACAGTATTTACCAGATTCACCTAAGGAATATATGTGTGTATCTGTGTATTCCTTAGGTGAACAGTGTGGTTTAAAAAGAAAGCTATCTGAGTAAGTCACAAGGATGAAACATCTTTTCCTATAAGATGCTGAGAAATCTCAGAACTAAAAAATAAAACTATTTCAATGTTCTTCTACCTAAGCTGTTGTTGTTGCCAACATTTCCAACTTATGTCAACCCTAAGGCAAACCTATCATAAGGTTTTCTGGGGCTGAGAGTGTGTGCTGTGCCCACAGTCACCCAGTGGGTTTCCATGGCTGAGTGGGGAATTGAACCCTGGTCTCCAGCACCATAATCCAATGCTCAAACCACTACATTATGCTGGCTCTACCTAAGCTATAATAACATAAATTAGCTTCATTTTAAATTGAGAAGATACAGCAAATGTCTGAACAGACAAATAAATGGCTGGCTAGCTCAGATCTTCAGCATATGATCATGATTGTGTCATGTAACCTTGAAAAACTTGATATTTTGGTCTCTATTTTTCCACATACATGAGAGAACCCTAGAGTAAAGGAGAGCTGTGTACAGCGATCCTGATATGACTTGGGACCTCATTCAGGGGAGTAAAATGTTTCCTGATTTTTTTTTCTGGATCAGTCTGGCCATGATTTGACTGATTCAGGAGTCTGGATGCAGATTATAATACTGGAATCCAGATTCTCCTCTCTTTATTTCTATTGGGAAATCTAAAATGCCTATAACTTTTATATTTGCTCACAGATCCAGATGAAACTTGGAGGAACAGAGAAGTAATTCTGCCAAACTGCATACAGTTAGTTTCAGGGGGGTTTTGTGTTGGCAACTTCAAAGTTATTATTATTTTTAACTTGGTGTTTTGAAAAGTAGAAACCACTGACGCTTCAGTCTTGCCATTTCATACAAACATTGTCCTGACACTGTCTCCCCAGTGTGTTGTAGCTCCTTCTGTCAAGAGAGTCATTCAGGATACTGATTGGATTACTAATTAGTGAAACTCTAACTAATATAGAGTAACTAACTAACTAATATATGCGGGCGGGTGGAATCATACTGGGATATGTGGAAAGACGTCAAAACAGAGTTCTGCATGTGTACTTGAAGTTACCATTATGCCACACAGCTGCCCTAAGAACAGCAAACAAAAATTGAAAGTAGCCCAACACCATTTTTCACATTGAAAAAATTTAAAATATTAAATAGTGTGTACTCAGAGTTATTTCAAAGGTGAATTGCTATTCCTGGAGACTTTTCAAGAGAAAAAAAATCAATTTTTTATTTTGTCCAGAAAAATCGTAGTCCCCACAGTCTGGAGGGATCAAAGCTTTGGGCAACACATGCAACTCCAGGGCCACACTTCGCCCATGCCTAGTTTATAGCATGGATGTCTAAATATGCTTGGCATTAAACACACAAAGAACAGAGACTGTTATGAAATATTAAAAATGATTCAGGGATTTTGTTAATAGAACCAGGATGCCAAACCAGGCAGAAGATGATTTAAAAAAAACAAGTTTGTGGCTTCCAAATGTCCAGATGACCCAAGATGGCAGCAGGCAAGGTGGCTGTTGCTGTTTTAAATAACTGCAAGTTATCTGCTTCTCATAAAGATGAGGAAGGGCATGTTGGGTAGAAGATGCCTTTATACATTTTAATGTTGTTGTTTTACACCTCTAACCTATGGCAACCTTATCTTAGGGTTTCAATGCAAGATTTATTCCAAATAGGTTTGTCATTGCTTTCCTCTGAGAGTGTGGCTTGCCCAAGGCTACCTAGTGTAGTTTTATAGCCAAGTAGGGAATCAAACCCCAGTCTTCCAGAGTCCTAGGCCAACACCCAAAGCACTATGTCACGTTGGCTCCACATTTTAATATTCTGCTTCCTTATGCCTGAATGTCAAGGTGGCACTAACAGAGAAGTCATTCAGGGGAGTGACTGAGATGACAAGGTAAGGCTGAGTTGTACTGGTGAAGTTCACATATGGGCAGGAAGTCAGTGGAGGCAAGGTATGATTATACAAGCGAAGGCTCTACATATACTGAAAGATGGCATCATGCTGGCATGTGTACAGTACAGGCACGATAGTGTATGGGAGGGAATGCAGCCAACCTGGCTGGTATGACAAGATACCATCAACTGAACTTACTATAACGTAAGAAGCTTTATGGATTCTTCCTTGGCAGTCTGTTCTGTTGGATCTCCAACCTCTTAATTCTTGTAATTCAGGAGACTCACACTGCATAAGATTTGGTGTCTCCTTCACCAGATAGAGTTTCATCCATTGTACCTCCTAGCCATATGCTTCCACTTCTCCTACTTCCTTGAGGCTTGTTTCACTTTGCCATCCACTACCACAAGAAAACTTGTTAACACCAGCTTGTGGCACCTGTCTTTACTGCCAGCTGCAGAGAAATAGCTGAAAACTAATTGGGTGTCCCACTCTTTGCCAGCCACTAAATGGCTGGTGAACTGTGTACCTGTGGTGAGAAATTGACTTATGTACAAAGGGAAGGGGAGATGGTGCACAAGGAAGCAGTACTTCCATTTTTCAGCAATATCACACAAATTATGGCAGTAACAGAAAGTAATCTTTGAGTTCCAAAGAGAATTCATCAGGCCTGGTTAGCGGTCCAAAATGGCAGCTGAATAAAAGGGGTAAAATAGGGCTCACGTATGTCCTCCTTTTTCAGGATGTGTCCCCCTTTTCAGAGTTAAAAATCTCATCTTCTTTTTCCTAAACATGACCTCTTTTTCAGAGCTAAAATTTCTGTCTGGAGAGGTAATAAAGGTCTGAGGAGGAGGAAAAGAGACATGTGAGGTTAAGGTAGCAACCTCTTATAAAACCTGACTAATTGAAGTCAGTTCCCCCCCCCCCAATTATATCAAATAACTTTTCAATCTTAAAGGGTTTCCCTGAGTTCTCCTATAACTGCCCTGTTACTTGATAACCTTTATCCTTTAATTTTTAAATTATTCTACTTAATCCCTGATCTCCTTCCCTATTTAAATATTCTACTGGGTACCATATATAATTTTGCACATACAATTTCTTCTTCTGTTTCTTCTATACTACCCAAGTGGACCTCAATAGGCCCTCAATTATACTATTAAACTTTCCTCCTAATTTCCAATCCAATCCAATGCATTTATTATGGTCAACAGACCATGAGGCAGTACAAGTTAAACACAGCAATACCTAAAACAGTATATAAATATGCAATATAGTACTATACATATACAATACATACAATACAATAAATATACTATATATGGTGTATATATAAATAATATGTAGTTATTAAAATGTATTAAAAGTTGTATTAAAATTATAATTATATTTAATTGCATTAAAATTATTAGTATCATTTTAATAACAGAGCAAGATCAGTGCACTCTTCCATTTACTTTACCCCTCTCAAAACAACAACAACAAAAAACTATTATCCATGTCTTTATCTACTTCCAATTGCCTTATCAATTGTAATATAGTCCTTATGAGTTTTGATAGCAGAATAAATGAACTTTGCAACTTCTGTTACCTTTCTTTCAGTATCTCTTAGCAGGTATCTCAGGTACCAATCCAGAGGTCTTCCCGTAAACTTACTCAGTACTGGTGTTATTAGCCCTTACGCTGTCATCCTTTTAGAAGTTACATGAGAAAAAGACATATGGTAGGGATTCTACTAATCCTGCTCCACAAGGACACACACATTTATTATATTCAATTTGTTGGAACCGACCCTCTAATATAGCAGATGGAATTACATTAAATCTGGCTTTGCTAAATGCCCAGTGATATTTTGGGATAGTCAAGTTTTCTAGATAGCTTGCACCCCCATTTGGGTTGAATGACAAACCTAGATTACTAGGGGAGCAGATAGTAAGTATAGCAGATAAGGAATATTGAATATCAATATCTCTAATTTGCTGTGCAAGAATTGTCTTTGCTGTGGACAAATTAAGTGTAAGAAGGAAGCTGTCAGAGAGGTCTAGTCTCTGAAATCTTTCCTTAGCTATTTTGGACAATTTTGTTTTATATGTATCTCTCTGTATGAGGCTGATATAACCACACTCTGGACCTGAAAAAAGGAGTCTCAACCAATACCCCAGTGCCCATCTCCAGGCAGTATAATGATGAGCAGCCCACTTCCATATATAGTGCTGCTGATGGAACACAATTTGGTACGCCAAATAATTTCCTGAGGAAAGTTGATAAAACACGTTCTACTAGTGAAGAGAAACCCAGAATCCACAGTGGTATGCCAAATAGTAAATTGGGGTAAATCCTTAGCTTGAAATACCTCCCATGCCTCCGGTATAAACTGACCTCCTTTAATATAGAAGAAATGGATTATGGCTTTGCTGCTATTAATTGCAGACTGGGTAGCTGCAGCCCGATGTAGTTTCCAAGCTCCAGAGGCTTAGAAGGTGATGCCTAGGTACTTAAAACATTTAACTTGCTCATATTTCTTGGCCTCTATTAGGCAGTTTGTTATAGTTTGATTTTTAGAAAAAATCATAATTTTGGATTTACTATAGTTAATGTTTAGCTGGTTTTCCTCACAGTTCATAAAGGATCTTAACAATCATCTCAATCCAACTTTGGTATAAGAAAGGAAGACCACATCATCCGCATATGAGAGTAAGAGAATATTGACTGAGGCCAGTTTTAGGGGGTGGAAGGCTTCTGATGAAAGATGTGCAGCAAGATCATTTAGATATAAGTTAAATAGTGTGAGTGCAAGAATACATCCCTGTTGAACACCTCTTTCAGTAGGGATAGATTTAGTAAGATTGCCTTGTAAACCAGATCTTACTTGTATCGTAGTATTTCTGTATAAGTTCATGATTAACCAAAGCAGTCTTTCATCAATTGAAAAGGTGAGAAGTTTGGCCCAGTGTCTATTTCTAGAGATTGAATCCAAAGCTGATTTTAAATCTATAAAGGCAGCATGCAAGTTAATATTCTGGGCCCTGGAGTATTTCTCTGCCAAGTGGTTCAGAACTATACAGTGATCAATAATTGTCTTTCCCTTCCTAAAGCCTGCCTGCTCGTTCCGAAGAACACCTTCAGCCTCTATCCATTCTGTTAGTCTATTATGAAGATACTAGCCATATATTTTGCCTACTACTTTTTTTTTTAATAATTTTTATTCAAATTTTCACCAAATAAAACAAACAATTATCTCTGCACTGTTTACATGAAATGTTTTTCCTTCTTCCTTTCCTTCCTGGATTACAATTATTAATATTCCCTCTATTTATTATACAACGTATTGCAATAAAATGTTAATAATCTGTAATTTGTTAGTTTCTGCTATATGTCTCTACTTTACTTGTTACGTGATATTTCATTGACTATTAACCTGAATAGTAATTGATATCATGAAAAATGTATTACCTTGTGTCTACCCCCAACCCAAATCTGTAACAATCTTCCACTCTTTATTAATGTCTTCATCTGATTTCCCTTTTAATCTTTGTGTAAGTATATCCACATTTCTATTTTCCATAAAAGTTGTCCACCACTGTTCAATTGTAGGTGTAGTTTCATTTTTCCGAAGTCGTGCATACTCAATGCAGGCTGTCATCACCCTGTACAATATTATTCTCCAGTATTTCTTAACTGACATTCCATCTAATATATGTGTCATGTTTAGTAAGTAGAATTCAAGTGTCATCCCAAATTGGACTTTCAAAATTGAACTTATTTTCTTGTGTATTTCTTTCTAGTATTTTTGTGCTACATGACCACCACATATGAAATAGTGTACCAGAGTTCTCTTGACATTTCCAACACTGACCTGTACCTGTCTTGTAAATTGTCTTTAATTTTTCTGGTGTCATGTACCATCTATGAAATAGTTTGTAATAGTCTTCTTTTAAGTTTTGAGCAGCAGTAAATTTCTGTGTACATTGCCAACTCTGTTCCCACCGTTCTAACTGTATTGAGTGTTCAACATTTTGTGACCATTGTATCATTGCTGCTTTAACTGTCTCCTCCTCACATTCTTGGTGTAAAATTTCTTTATACAGATATGCTAATAAATGTGGTGGATTTTCTCTTAACATTCGCAGAAAATGAATTTGTTCCTTTTGCTGTATTCCATAGGTTTGTACATTCATTTGAAATCTTTCCTTTAGCTGTCCATAGGGAAACCAGCTTAATTTTATTCCTTCAGTTTCCAATTTCTCTCTTGATTTCATCTTCACACCGAAGTCTTCTGTCGTGTCTAATAAGTCTTCATACCGTAACCATTTGTCTGTATCTTTCCATCTCCCAAAAAAAGCTTCTTTCAGGGAAACCAAATTGGGTAACTGCCTTATATTCTTCTTCTTGTAGTCAGTCCATATTTTAAGTAGCGATTTCCTTATAAAATGATGTGTAAAATCTTTGTCTACTGCTGCGTTTCCATAAAACATATAGGCATGCCATCACATTCTTAAATCTGCTCCCTCTAATGCTAGCATTCTCGTATTTTGAAGATTTATCCAGTCTTTTATCCAAGTGAATGCCGCTGCCTTGTAGTATGCTTGTAGGTCTGGCAAGCCTAAACCACCTCTTGCTGTTATGTCCGTCATGATTGTCCATTTAATTCTTGGTTTTCTCCCCTGCCATATAAACTTATTTATGTCTCTCTTCCATTGGACAAAGGGTTTAATGCTTGTTATAATAGGCACATTTTGGAAAAGATAGTTGGAAAAGATTTTTGGTAAAACATTCATTTTTATCACTGATATCTGTCCCAGCAAAGATACTTTTAGTTGAGTCCATTTTTCCAAGTCTTGAATTATCTCCTTCCATTTTTTATCACAGTTATGGTACAATTCATTATTTCTTTGTGTAATCCAAACTCCTAAATATTTGGCTTTCTGTCCTTTATTAAATCCTGTAATTTGTTTGAATTGAGCCTCTTCCTTCTTTCTCATATTTTTTGTTATGTATACTGTTTTTTCCTTATTAATTTTAAAGCCAGAGTAATCTCCATACTCTTGAATAATATCCATCAATCTTTGAGTGCTCTTGAGGGGATCATCCATAAAAAGTACCAAATCATCTGCAAAGGCTTTAAGTTTGTATTGAAATTTCTTTATCTGAACTCCTCTTATTGCCACATCTTCTCTTATATTATCATTAAATATTTCTAGTGTCAAAATAAATAGCAAAGGTGATAGGGGACAACCCTGCCTTGTTCCTCTCGAAACTTCAATCGGTACTGTACGCTCTCCATTTATGATTAGTCTTGCCGTTTGTTGAGAGTATATTGCTTCAATCCATGAAGTGAATTTTTCTCCCGCTTGTGCTTGCTTAATAGTCGTCTTCAAAAATGACCAATTGACCATATCAAATGCCTTTTCTGTGTCAACAAATACCATTGCTAGCTTTGTTTCATTATGTTTTTTGTAATGTTCAATTATATTTAAAACTGTCCTGATATTGTCACGCATCATTCTCTTGGGCAAAAAGCCATTCTGGTCTTCATGAACATGTTCTTGGAGTACTTTTTTAAGTCTCCCTGCCATAATAGCAGCTATATTTTGCCTACTGCTGACAGTAAACTGATAGGTCTGTAATTTGTCGGATCCATCCTATCCCCTTTTTTATATATGGTATTATGATAGCTTGGGACCAGCTATTTGGTAACTGAGCTGTCCGAATGATATGACTAAAGAGGGTTTCTAATAAAGGTGTCCACCATGTAATGTTAGTTTTTAACAATTCAGGCATGATTAGATCAGGGTCTAGAGCTTTGCCAGATCCAAGTGCAGTGATTAGTGATTTACCTCATATTGGGTCACAGGTGGCCGCTCTGGGGCATCTAGTAGGCTTGACAGAGTAGATTTTGATACTTCTAATGTCACTGTCTCATGCTCCCTACTATCTCTATATAGAGTGAAGAAATAGTCTTCCCATATATGTGGTGGTATATTACAGTGTGGTGATCCCTCCAGATTACCTGGCATGCCTGAACAATAGCCCAGAACTGCCTGGTGTTTTTGTGCACAGAGGCATCAATGAATGCTGATCATTGCTTTTGTCTAATTTCCCTATTTTTCTTTATCACCAAATTTTTATATTTTTTTTTTGTGTTATAATAAATTTTAGGCAAGACTCGACAGTTATCCTTCCTATATTGACGGTACAAATTCCTTAAAGTATTTTTGGTCTCAAAGCATTCTTTGTCCAAGCCTATCCTCTTAAGACTGGAAATTCTGGGTCTATTCTCCATACTCCCCAGGGTTGTAGCCAGCACTGTGAGGAATAATGAGTAATTTTCCAAAGCAGATTCAATAATACAGTTTTTCAACTGATTACATACAGATGAATTTAGTGTTTTTAAAATCTTACTACTCATATTATCTGTCCACCTCAGTCTTTTGTTTCTGACTTTTACTACTGAACTATCCAGCTGTCATTGAGGTCTTAAATGAATATTGATGGAAAATCTGAGAGTGAAAGAAAGGGGAAGATGGTTACTTTCAGTTCTATCAAGTACAGAAATAAATTTGTAGCTAGATTTAGAGATTAAGATATAGTCAATTGTATTGCTGCCTGTTGATGATACATACGTATATTCCCCATGTGTTTCAAATAGTGGGTCTCCATTGATTGCTTTTAAGGCAAGACGTCCTGCCATCTGCTCAAAGCATATGCCGGCATAGTTAATCTTAGCATCTTTAGATTGTCTGTTATAATCAAATACATAATCCTCCAGTTCACTGAGATGTCAGTCTCGAGCTGAAAAGAGTGTGCCATTATTGGGGCCAATTCTGGCATTAAAATTCCCCATTACAATTAAATGGGCATTTGGAAATTGTGTCTCTAAATTGACTATATAATTTTCTAAGGTCTCCCACGCCTTATTAATTTCCTCGTTTGTGGCCATTGGAGGAGCATATACATTGACCAACAATAAAGATGCAAAGCTAAGGTCAATTAAACATGCCATGGCCATTTGTCCACGGTATGGTAAACATTTGCTACAGGCTTTGAGGGAAGTAGAAATCAGAATGGCCAGTCCCATTTTAGGTATCCCTTTGCCCCTTGGGGCTACCGCAGGTAAGACCCTAGTGGCATAGCCATTAAGATCCAGATTTGCTGACTGCCATATCTCTTGGAGGGATATTATGTCAAAATCTTGTAAAAAATCAATAAACTCAGCATCTTTGGATTTAGCATTCCACCCAGCTATGTTCCAGGATATAAAATTTATCTGAGAATTTGCCTGAGATTTTTCTGATGGAGATGGATTTGTATCTTGGGCAGTAAGTGGGGGACAGTGAGAACCGTGTTTTAGTGAGTTTAGAGATCTCCACCCTATTCTCTGGTTGTCAATCTATTATTTTTTATCTTTGCCAGAATGTTATTTTCATCACAAAATATAGAGCCATTATTCAAAAGATGCCTCGCCCTTGGAAATTGTTTTCCAACCCCAGAGTTCTTGGTTATATCTGTATCATTTTTATAATTTTCTATCTCAGGTAGAACTAATGGGTCCCTATTGTAATTTGCTACAACCAAGTCTTCAGTATGATGCGTGGTTGTTTGCTCCTGAAGAAACCAGTCCATTTTTCTGTCTTTCTGCTTCTCAGTTATAATAGGATTTGGCTCCAGATCAGTGGATTTTGCCTTTCCTATTTTCCTGCCTTGGAGACTAAGTAAGCTATCTCTCAAAAGAGTTAACCTATTTATAATCTCAATTTGTGGCAATATTAACAAGGCTTGGAAAGTTTTCAGAAATGACTCTTCTTCATCAATGATTGAATCTTTAAATGCATTAGAGGAGAGTATCTTAGCATTGTTTGTGTCTCTTGAGGAGTCTGTACATGTTCCAAGCTCTACTAAATTAATAAGATCAGTTGACTCACTATGATTTATCTCACTAGAGGAGGGATATTTAATTAGTGGGATTGGAGGTGCATTATTTTCAAAATATTGAGAGACAGTCATTCCTCAATTTAGAAGTTTGCCCCTAAGGAAATATGCTTTCTTGGTTGAGCTCTCACTTGAAAAAGTTATGAAAGCTTGAGCATGAGTATAGCTGTAAAACAAATACTCTATGTGATCAATCTCCGCCAGAGTAAGAGTCTCATTTGCTACCCGGTTTAGTATATGCAAAAGATGTTTCTTTCTCTCAAACTGAGATAATATACCCCAGGGTTTTGGGCAATTACTAATAAGTAGCCTTTGTTTAGCTAAGATTAAATTCCAGGTCTTATTTTCTATATCACTCTGGGGGATTAAATGTTGGGAGTTCTCCCATTGCAAGGCCTTCTTTTCATTATACTGTAATCTTTTCTTGAGAGCTTTTTCCCAAGGATTTTGATTGTCCAGTTCTCCTCTGCTGTTACAGATATAAAAAGAAATGAAAATTAGTATAGTCTTCAATCCTGGTACTCAGGTTCTTTTTACAGGGTTCATTGCTATTTCCTTAGTTTTCTGTAGTTTGGTAGGTTTCTTTTGATTCTTTGTTGTTTTTAGGTTCTTCTTCAGCAAATTAAACAATTTTTGGAAATTCATCCTTTCACAGATCTGCAATGACCTGCCCTCTTTCACTGATCTTTTGATGTTCTTGCTCTTCTTTGTCATATTAATTGTCTTTTGTGGGGGCTTCTGGTTCTGGTTAGATATCTTCCTGTTGGATTTCTTAAGCTTCTTTTTTTGGTTGAGAGAATGTGAGGGATGATACTCAGGAGTCAATGGCTTTCTCTCACCTGTAGATTCCAGCCTTACTAAAGTTTCAGTGACAACTGTGAGCAAACCATTACATTCAGCAAGGTAGGTCTTAATTGATTGTATATCCTTATTCATATCACTGCCATTTTCCTCCAGATCTACTAAAGTCTCTGAAATCTTCTTGTCCCAATTTATTCTACTCTGGGATGTAGTGCTAGCATTGTCATTCAGAGTTTCTAGAATGATTTCATTTCTCTGATCTTCTAGAGTCATAGCCTTTTCGTTATTCATAGCTAGAGTAATTTCATCTGCTAGGTTTATATTGCTCACATTATATGGGTCAAACAAGATTTGTCTGTGGTCTAGAGTCCAATCTAATACTGTGTCAGAGGGCAGACCAGGTCCTGGGTCATTTATTTTTACCAATGGGGAAAAATATGTGGAAATTTTTGCTTGGCTCAGGTGTTTTGTTTGTTCCATTTGTTTGGTTTGGTTCTTCTTTTTATTGGGAGAGGAATCCATATAAACAGGTGACAAGCCCAATTTCTTACAACCTTGTCTGGTAAGAACCACCATAGTTCACAATGGTCCCACTTTTATCTCTGCTCTTCTCTTCTTCTATCTGGTGTTTGTAAGTTTGTTTTATTTGCTACCTTCCAATGATACCTATTTTTCTTGTTCTCTTTTCTTGTTCTCTTATTCCAAAGATGTTTGTCTAAAGTGTATCTCCAAGATTTTGTCAAGGATTATAGACAAAGAGTAAGTTGGTTTCTGATTCTAATTCACTTATTATTAGGCTTCTCAGTAGTAGTAATCATTTGGGAGTTAAGAGTTAGGAGTTAAAGCAAGGAGCAACTGTCCCTTTAATTATTCGGAACACCATTCAGTTAGGCTGCTAGTAGCGTTAGTTTTAGCTTGCTTGTTTTCTTCTTTCTGTCTTCTGCTTTTCTAGTGTATCTTATGCTTCTCTCAAAATTCTAACTCCTTCTTGCTTCCCAAGGACAGTTAGTGTTATTCAGATACCAACCTTCCTCCTAATTTTTTTCCCAACAGTGATCTAAATTCCATATCATTTAAATATTTCCCTATTCTTACCCATCTTTTATAGCCAAATTCATAATCTAACAATCCCTTCAACTGAAAAATCTCATAAGAAAATTCTAAACTGGGGATCACCCATCCCCTTGTATACGTATATAATAAACTATGGTTAAGTCTTGATTTTTTTTCTCTTTCCTGATATCCATTCCTTAACTTTCCTATCCCAGTTCCTTAAAACATTAAGAAATATAATAACTAGAATGGTCTGAAATAAATACGACAATCTCAGGATGACAAGCATTTTCAAAGATCTAATTTTTGTCAACATGTTCCATTGACTATTTCTCCATTTACTGACCAAATCATTTCCCCCCATATTTGATTATAATTACCCTAAATTATATTATCCACATTTTTCATTACATTTACCTCAAGATTTTTTTTATAACTCCCAGCCTTAAACCTCATTTGTATATCTTTACATATATTTTGTTTATGTCCTTCAACTGTTTTGTATATCTTTTAGTTCTTGCCATTAGGAATTAAAAAATATTGCCTCAGATTTTTCCATATCTTAAGTCCTGAATACTTCTCAAAATTTTTAATCTTTTCAACAAGTTATTTTATTGTCTGATGGGGTTTTTCTGTCACTATTATCATATCATCTACATATAAATTTATCTTTATTTCCTCCTAGGGATTTTGATCCTTCTTAATTTTTAAGAATTTATTCAACTTGAGTTATAGGGGAGTTTATACTTTTTTTTTTGTATACTAGATAATCTTAGATCTACAGTTATTGTTTTCTCTATAACATTCTTTTCTTTCTTTCATATTTCATAGAATTTGACTATTAAATCCCTATCTTCTACTCTTGTTTCACAACTATCCAATTTTCATCATTAAGACAATTTATTCTTCATTTTTCTTTTTCCTAAGGAAACTTGCTAGACTTTTCATTCCTCGCATATCCCACATCCGGAATGAATTTTGTTTTTGTTTTTGTTTCAATTTCTCTCTCTCTCTCTCTCGCTGGTGGTTTTCAAAATAAAACCTCTCTGAAGTGGTAAAATTTCTATCTACACAATTCCCAGATGAGTGAAGACTCATCACATAAAATTTTCTTCTCCAATAGACAAACCTGAGAAATTAAAAGAAAAGTCAAAGCATCATAAGTTATGGATGTTATGGATGGATGGTGTGTGTGTGTGTGCACAAGCACACGTGCATGTGTTTACACACACATATTCATGCATATGTGAAGACTGTGGGAAATATTAAATGTAACAAAGAAGAAAGAAAGGAGTGGTCTATTCACAAAGCCTTCCCTCCATGTGGTTCTTCTGAGACAAGAAATGCCTTTGTTCAGACCTTAAGTGAAAATCCAGCCTACCCACCACATCTGGATCAAGCATTTCCACTTGGTTACTCTGGGTGATACCATGCCTGTTAGGGAAAAGGATCATTTTAAAAAGAGCATCTTCCATATTTCACCTTTTTTTCAACATACAGGGCAAAATACTTATGTACCCTGATCGTCATTCCATTTCCTTTCTCCCAGGTCTTCAGTGGGAAATTTCTCAGCGAAAGGTAAAGGAAAATGTCCCTTGGATGCTAAGTATTCATTAGACAGAAAGGAAAAATAACAGGGGTCAGACAGATTTTAGTCATAAATCTAAAAACATTGTGTTTGGGCTGTGCTGTTTTGGAGTAAACACTTCAACATCCAGGTGCTATGTTTTTACCTTGGAAAGTCTCACCTACTGTACTTCTTGGCCTGAATCTAACTGTTAGCAGATATCCAACAAAATTCCTATTGAATCAATAGGAATTCAGTAAGCCAACATTTGTGTAAGTTCCACTGAATTAATGGGTCTCTTCTACCTGAGGTGAACAATAAAAAGTAAAATGTAGGCCTCTGCCTGTTGTAATGGCAGCATGAGTGAACTATGGGAAGACCTACCCACAGGATAATGGTTTGACTCTTTTGGAGAAAAATTTGAAAGGAAAACCTTGGGAGGTTGCAGTCCTATCATGTGACAGTCGGACATCAAGAAAGAATGGCAGAGAAGCCAGTCCTTCTAGACCACTAGAGAGACTGAAAGTGACAACATATACTTTTTACACAAAATGGAAGGGAATGCAGTAAGTAACTGTTACTCGAGAGTGATTCAAAAAGCTCTGGCTCACTTTGGCATGTTATAATCCACTGCAGCACAAAAACCATCTGATATAATCCAGCCCAGGCCCATTCAGGACCAAATTAGGTCAATGCACCAGAATCTGGCCTCTGGCTCAACTGTGCACATTGTCTGAAAGTAAAGCTTTCCTGCCTACAATTTGTGGTTGCATATGGTAGCCTTAGTTATCATTTCACTTCCAGTAAGCGAACATTCTGTGTGCATTCTGGGACACTTTTATGCAGAATTGGATAGGAACAGTTAATGGTAAATAGACTGCAACCAGAATACGGTTCAAATATGATAGTTTTGTCATTTCAAAAACTTCAAACATTCTGGCAAACATTCTGAATTCATCATGCTTTCAGAAAATCTGCTCGTGAGTCATACTTCCTCTCATGAAATCTTACCTTTCCTTTGCCAACCCAGCTGTATTTTGCACCAAAAGATCACTGTTCTCATAATATCTTAATTCTTGAGACTGTATAGCAAAATAGACAAATTATAAAACACATGATGCAATGCAAATGCAAATAAAACATACATGTGAAAAAATGAAAGGTTAAATTAGAATGAACAGTTGATAGGACTGAATGAACTAACAAAATCAGAACCTCCCAATATTTGAACCTGGTAATAGATCTTTCATGTGATCTACTGTTCAAACCTGGAAAATGGAAATGCATGTATATATATAAAAGCTGACGTGGAATATGGGGCTGAAAAAGTGATGTGTGAAAGGGTAGTGTGTTTGCATAAGTGAGCTGAAATTGCCCATTTTGATCTATGTGTGTGTTTAATTACACAGCTGTCTTGCTGAGGTCATTTATTGGGAATAATGGCTATTTCTTAAAACATCCAGTTACTGTTCAGGATCACTTATGTGTGCTAACTGACTTGAGGAGATATAATTCACCTACCTTTTATGACCTGAAAAGAGGATAGACCAGGAAGTTAGGGGGAAGATGAATGCCACAAAAACAGGGGGCTGCATATGGCCCCAATACTACACTGAGGGCTTTTCTGCACTACACTATTATAGTGCTATTATTCCATTTTCAACATCCTATGGAATCCTGGGGTTTGCAGTTTAGGAAGGGGCATTTAGAATTCTCAGCCAGAGAGCTCTTTGGCCTCTGTAAACTACAAACCCCAGAATTCCACAGGATGTTGAAAGTGGAATAATGGCACTATAACAGTGTAGTGTGGAAAGGCCCTTTGCCTCCACAATCTGAATTCTGGGGCAGACTTTCCTTGGATTTATGGGACGTCATTGCCTTTATTTTATAAAGCAGCTTGCTTCTCAGTTCATTTGTATTTCAATGAAAATGAGGAATCTGTTGTGTTCCCAGTATTTTGGGTCTATAATTCCCTTCATCCCTGACTACTGATCATGCTGGCAGGGGCTAATGAAAGATGGAAGCCAGCAACATCTGGAATATTACAAAACCTCTGACTTAAATTTATTTTGTATCCACATGCAATATTGTTCCTGGTTCAGGACTTGAGTTTGTAAGCAGAACTAGATCTTTCATTCCAGCAAGGTTTAGATTTGGTTAGTTTAATATCTGTCATTTCTTGCCAGCCAATGTGGGACTTATCATTGAGATAAAACAAAGATACACTCTAAGCTGGTTTGTTTCAGAATTAGGCTGAGGTTTCCCTCAACTGTGGCCCTTTTCGCACCTTACCTTCGGCGCGGCAGTGGGGGGCGGCGCTCGTGCGAGCAGCTGTTTGCACGAGCCGCTCACAGCAGCCCTTCTGCCTCCTGCAGTTGTTTGCCGGTTGCGCGAGCGTCACACAAACACCCCGCCCCTTCCTTCTGCAGCACAGTCTGGGAGTTATAGGCTGCGCTGGGGGAGGAAGCGCGACCGGCCCGGTTCATTGGACACACCGCATGCAGGTAAGTGTGCGAGGGCCCCGGGAGCATTACGCGACCACGCAGTATTTTCGGCTTAGAGCCGAAAATAAGAAAATGCACACGCATCCTGCTTTAGGCTCGTGAGCGTCGCGTGAATGGGAGAGCGTCGTACAAACCAATGCTCCCATTTATGCGACTCTCAAGGGGCCCTCGAGCTACAGAAACTGTGTGCGAAAAGGGCCTGTGTCTCCACTTGCCTGCATTACAATGTTATGTCCCAGAGCCCAGGCTAAAATAAGGTGACACGGTTTAGATGCAACAACAACATGCAATGTGTACTTATTCCGCTGATTTCCAGTGTAATTGTAAATATTGTGGATTCACGTGCATGTGCATGTGTGCCTATATTTGTATAAAATGATAGTCAAGGACGCTGCTCCACAAGTCCCTGAGCTCTTTCAGCCTTCCAGTCACTAAGAGATAAGAGCACTAGGCAATCTGCTGGATCAGCCTCTTAACTAAACCAAACCCCCAGACAGTGCTCAAAATGTTTGATTAAAACAAATCTTCAAGGACATTCTTTCATTTTAGATACTGTTTTTCACCTCCAAAAGTTTTTGAGAGCCTCAGAGCTCATGTTTTCCTTTGATAGTTTTTGTTTATGATCTGAGCAGCACTAAAAGACTGGGATTTTTTGATCTGTAGGCTCAGTGACTACCAACATGGGGAAAACTCGTGAAAATGAAAAAAAAAAAAAAAAGAACAATGACAAAAAAGAGACATAGATATCTCCTTTGAGATCCAGCTCCTTCCTGAAGCTCTCTGGGTAAATGTTAACGAAAAGTGGAATAGAAGAAAGGTAGTCTCCTTCTCCACAGTGACTGATATCCTTTCCCGTGTAGAGGATGCCAGCACTGTCCAGCAAAAATAACCTAATTTCTCACATGCAATATAATAGCTGTCTATGTTGTAGAAACACTCGTTTGAAAATGTTACGGCTTAGTCCTGGAAAATGTCAAGATGCATCAAGATATACGCACTTGCAGTGAATGCAAATAACATGTTCCTGGACTAGCCAATGATAGCTTTACTTTCCTGGGCAGTTTTAGAAGTCCTCTGTCAAAATTTAAAATTTGGCAAGATGGCCAATTTATCTTCTCTACTAACCCAATGTTTTCATTATATCCACATACATCTTGCTATCCTTGATGAACCCATAATTCAAGGCTGACTGCATTATATGTTCTTAGGCACAAGCTGTCATCTGACACTGTAGTTCATTTTGTCCTGCACATCTTCTTTCACTAGATATCTCATGGGACTACCATGGTACAATCATAACCAGATTGATCATTAATTGAAAATACAGAATCTCTTTACAACTTCTTTTGTTTTCTGGAAAATTGTAGCCCAAACCGTAGTTCTCTCATCATTCAAAATGCATAAGATGAAATGTAGAGCTGTGAACCCAAATTAAGCTTTACAGTCATCGATAAATTGGACCACATCATGTTTCTAGTGATGGCATCAGGAGTTGTCATGGCTTACTTGGAAGAATTCTCCTTTGAAGCTGAGCCAGGAAATTGAAACCCAGTTGGAAAGGTTTGTGTAAAGCAAGAACTCAAGTTTCCAGTTCACATCACTCCTCTGGAAGTACTTGAGCCCTCTAATGAGGATCTGTCCCTTGGAAGCAAATGCCATGGCAGAGAGTGATGTTTGAAGCTACAGAACATCAGGGCCTGCAGAAGACATCTCTGGAGTAATCTGACATTAACAACTGTGAGTAAAGGGGTTCACCAGCTGCCACAGTATATAAACACACTCTTTTTCAGCAGTCAGTTCAGTGAACAACATGGCATTTTTGCCTGCTTTGTTCCATGCTCTCAGCATTCTTTGGATTCCTGCTCTATTGATCCTCCTGATCTCAACCTGACCTTGGCATGCTCTTCTGACTTTTCCTCTGGCTACTCATTGCTCTGATTGACTACCTGTTAAGATTCTGCTCTTCTAGCTGAGCTCAGCTTGTGCTCTCTCCTTTTTCTTATCCTTTGAACTACTACGCTTCAGTGGAATGGGTACTGCTGCTAGCCTGACCCTGATTTCCTTTATCAACATCCCGTTGGAAATGGTTTATGTTTCTGCTATACTACTCAGACGCTGTTGGGTACCTATGGCCACAAAACAAGACAAGAATGTACCTGGGTACAATCTGTCATGGAGTCTAATTAGGAGATTACTAGTGCATAAATTAATGTATTTGTGGTCAGGTTATCCATGTCCAGGAAAGGCCATACCTGACATACCAGTCAAAACTGGCCCCAGGCACTCTAATTTGGGTTTGGATCTTCAGTGACAGAGATGGATCTAGAAGTACTTCCAAGGTTCACACCTGCTCCTTTCGTAGGAGTGAAATCCCATCCAGGACTGTTCAGGTCCGCAATTTCAGAACTTGGAGATCACCAGTCCATAAAGTCTCCATCCATTATTGGGATTCAGTCTCAGTAAATGGCCCTTTATCTAGCCCACTGAAGCACCCAGCTCCAGCCAATTTTGATGAGAAGGAAAAGTAGATCCGAGTGTCAACAGCATACTGATGACTCCCAATCCCCCAACTCCTAATGATTCCATAAAGCAGCTTCATGTAGATACTGAACACTACAAGCATGAGCATCTTGCCAGAAAGGGAGAAACGAGCAACAGTGTGTGATTCCTATATACCTCTGGGCCCAGAGAGGTCCTCTTCAGGAATGGATGTGCTACAGCCTCGTTCAAGCAGCAGACACCTCTCACTGACAAAAAGAGGCACTTACCACCTTGTGTACTCAGCCAGTCAACCCACCTCTGCTGGATCTTATCAGTCAAGGGTCATGTTTGCATGTTCTTCTCTAAATATATGACTGCTGACTCTGATAATCAGTGGCCTCACTAGGGGTGTGGGGGGATGCAGACCACACCAGGGACATCATCAGAGGGGGATGACAACAGAATGACTGCCTGCTCCTTCTTTCCTCCCTCCACCACAAGAACCCAAATAGTTTCATGTAAGATGACTACCCTCTTTTTGCTTACAACTGGAAGAGATCCCCAGTGCCCTTGCACACACTGAGCCAGGCAGGTATATCAGGATCCCCAGAGGGCAACTCCTCGTAGACTGGGACCCCTGGAATTCCAGCTCCTGGACAGAAAAGTTTCCATGGGGGTGATATCATGATTTATTGCACTGGGTGACATCAATCCTAGTGATGCCACTTCTGATAATATGATGATTTTAGAAATTTCAGGCACATTTGGCAGTATAATTAAAACACTGGCTGTAGGTCAATTTTCCATCATCTTTTAATATTTTATCTCTTTTGAGTAGAACAAAATAATGTGCTTTGTGGGTCATAGGCTAAGCACTGTTTTAGTCAGGCTGCTATCACAACACAGTCAGAATGATTGGATATTAGTTGTTCTGTATAGAAATGTCCACTCTGCTGATGAAGTGTAATAATCCTCAAATGACCGTGAGAAGAAATACATAGCAACATCCAATCATAAATTTCACCCTGAAATGCCTGGTATATAAAAAACAAAACAAAAAAAAAACAAAACCCAGCACATATCTATTTGGAGTGCCTGTGAAGTATTGTTAACCTTCTCTTACCTTCCCACCTTTCCAAAGCTCTCACCTCTGTGTGAGAAGCTTCTCAAACCTGAATCAGTTGATAGATTTGAGTGGTTCTCTTAGCGGTGATTTATGATTACAATATAATAGTTTCTCTTCAGATCTTCATGTATGATTTAAGAATATATTTCCCAGTTGATCTCTTTTAATCTCATAGACCAAGTATATATTCTATGTTAAGCAATTACTTTATCAGCTTTTACCCTCATTTTTAATATATCAGTATGTATCAATATGGCTGGGTGACTGTAGAAGAGGAACAAGTAAGGAGGGTTAAGGAACGACAGAGGTTACAGCAGCAAATTCACAGCAGAAAGCACCATGAGCTGCTCAGTGCCAAAGTTGCCTTTATGTCTATAGTTGATGCCATATTTATTTCTTTTATGGGTACATATGTTTTTATCCTGCATTTTTCACTGTAATCTCCCAATTGACAATAGCATTGAACAATAACAAATGTAGAGGGGAGAGAGTGAAAGAGAGAGTGCATAGTACCAAAACTGCGGTTATCAGCATGAGTCCAACAACAAGGAAAATAAGAGAGAAACCTAAGCAAAACCATTTCATGCAACCACAGAAGAAACTTATTATGCCATGAGCACATACAAAGCCTTGATACGTCTAAAGTAACTCTTTTGATGATGCTAGGGACTGGAAGTAGCAATGAGCATTAAGAACAAAGAGAGGTCACAGATGCAGTTGCTTCCTATCACTGATCTGCTCCAGACTGATAACTGGCATCAGCCATGATAGTTGAATTCCACCTTGGAAAACAAGAGAACAGGCATGATTCAGCTTTACTTCTGAAAGACAAAGACTGCATCTACACTACACAGTTAGAGCTGTTGAATACCACTTTAACTGCCTTGGCTGCATTGTGGGGAATCCTGGGATTGGTAGTTTGAGGGAGAACTTAGGCCCTTTCTGCAGGTTTATGGATGCCAGTGGCGTCCCACAGGGATCCTAGTAGAGCCAGTCCTAGAAGAGGAGTGCAACAGGAGTGCTCCCCTCCGCACTGGCTGCCTGCAGGAATGGAGGAGGCGCATTGGCCTTGTCTGTTCCTTCTGCAGTGCAGCCAGGCACTGTCCCAGGCTGTGCTGGGGCAGGAAGTGCAGCCATTGTGCTGCCTGACCCTCTGCAGCTCAGGTTAAGTGTGGGAGGGCGGCAGGAGGGCGGCGCGATCACTGATCATCGATGGGAAGAACCTGTTAATGATTTGCAGTGGGATTGTGCCACCTGGGGATAAGACAAGGGAGGGATATGGACAACATTATGCAGAACTGTTGTCCGGGTCCCGTACTTCTCCTGTCCCCAATGCGGAACACCAGCGTACTGTGGAAAGGGCCTCAGAATCCTCTGCAAGACAGAATTAGTGCTAGAGCTCAGGGGAAGAAACTACGGCTCTCTATTGGAGAATTTTAAGAACCTCACTATATTACCATTCCCCAGATTCCATAGGAGAGTGGCCTGATAGCTCAAGTTGGATCAAACTGTAGTTACCATCTAGATAGGGATTACAGTGATGAACAACAGTTAAATACATTCTCATGCTTTGAAACTAGGCACATTTTAATGTCTATTTATGGATGCAGTAAACGAGAAATGGTTGAAACAAAGCCATTGGCTCATGTCCAGCTATAACTTAGGCTTCATTATGCATCCTAAATTGTGTCAGTGGGAGTTGTATTCTGTCTCACCAATGTATCATTTGACTTGAATAAAACAGAGCTGACAAATGTCAAATGGGATGGCAGTGTGTAACTTCGGATAGTGTTTTAGAGGATGTTGCACAAGGCATCACATAAAGTGGTTCTGTAGCATAGAAATGGGCAGAAACTAGATCTGGCAAAATCTATCTTTGGCTCCACTAACCTAACAAAGCTCCTTAGTCTCTTCCTCCTGGCAGAAGCGCCCTACTCCACTCAACAAGCTGTTGCAGTTTCACAGTGGCACCACAAACACACAGATTTCACAAACACTCTCTCCCATGCTAGGATAGAAGCTAGATTGGGATATATTACCCAGTAAGGCCTCCAGCTAGGCAGGGATCAGGACCTTCCATATCCATGAATAGCATTCTGTTTCCTGCTAACTGGAAGCCGTAAATCTGTTTTTTTTAAAAAACAAACAAACACCAAAACAAAACAAACAGCTAATTCTACAAGTTTTCCAGAACCTGCATAATATAAATGCATCCAGTTGTATTGGTCCACTGGAGTCTATTCTGACACTCAAATTTGCTCGATCTCTGTAAATATCTTTGTAAATCTCAAGGGCAGTGAATCCTTCATGCCTGGCCTTAGATTCAGTTCAATGAGACAAGGCAGTTCAACGCTGTGAGGATGCTGCTGCTTCAGAGCAGGGAAAATTCAGTAGTCTGATTCTGCAGTGAATATCATCGGCATCTCTATCTGAAAAAGAGTATGGCAATCAGGCAGAAAAGATCTGTGAAATTAGCTCCTCCCATGGAGTTGCATTATTCACATATATGCCTCTGCAATTCAAGAATGTACCACATTGAAGCAGCTCCCACACTAACAGGAATGAAGGTGACAGCGCATATGATGAGGACCAGGAAAAGGCAGCAAATGAAGCAGTCTCATTCTTGTCCTCCATCAATCATTCCCTCAGGCTTGAGAATCTTTAGCAGACGTTTCTCCGTAATTTCCCCTCAATCTCCATAAAGGCTAGAAATACTTGTTCTTTTCAGACGTTAAGATTCCTGGGATTACAAATAGTTCTTGAAAGTAAAACTTGGGTTGTATGAATAGGTTCCAGCATGCCTAGCTATAGGAATCACAGCAGAATAGTAACTTTCATTTTGCTATGTAAATCCTTAGTAGGGGCAAGAAGAATGATTTACATTCCATTCCTAGTTTTGTTTTTTGTTTTTTGGAATCAACTTATAGGTGCAACTTTACATTCCATACAAGTGTCAATAAAACAACAGCAAGGTAGGCTCCTTGTGTTTCACAAGTTATCTTCTTATTCATATTTAATCATTTTTGACTGTTAGGATTGCAGCCAACAAAAACAGCTGGTTAATACTGTATTTATTCACTTTTGTCATCTCTGTTGCAAGTCATCACATACTCTTAAGAACAGATCATATTTGATCTCTCAAAGGTTTCTAATTAGGTGTCAAATTCAGTTTCAAGGATGTGTGGAAAACCATTGTGGCTTGCAAATACTCCTTGGTAATAGAATTCAGCCACTAGCATTATTTTCCAAATAGTAGTTCTTACATTTTCTTCCACACTGACATTTGAGATATATCCAAAACCCTTATGCAGGCCATTACTTTCAGTTGCTGTAACTCTTCCTTTTAAGGTTATGTGTGCTGTACATATACAGCTCAGTCCACAAACAGTGCTGATACATGCCATGTGGACTTCACCCAGTGCTTCTCTGGTTTGCTGCTACCAACAGTGCCTTAAAGGAAATAAGCATTCTCTTTTACAATCAATATAAACAACTGCTTCATCTCATCCATAAATTTTTGCAAAAACATAAACAAAGTTTAGTCCCAAATGAAATCCTGCTTTCATTCATTCCTTTAATCTGAGCTTGGTTTACACTCCAAATCTCTTTCTCACTCACTCATTTTCGCTCTCCTCCATGTATGTTTTGGTTGTTAGAGAACTGAAAAGAAATGCTTCAGATAAATGATGGGAATGTGCAATAGTGGAATGAATGCAATATTTTCCATGATTTTATAGGGCAAGAACATATAGAAATGATAACAGGAATATTTCCAGCAGAGTAGCTACATTAATCTGTTTTGACAAAAGAACAAAGACTCCTGTGGCACATTAAAAACTAACAAATGATTGTGGCATAAGCTTTTGTGGACTGCATTTCACATCAGTATGAAGTGTCATGTTGACTTACATATGTCTGGAGCAGAACCACAATGAGGCCCAATAAAAATTATTTTGGTTCAAGAGTTGCCACCTTGATGTCAAAAACAGAGTGTCCTTGAAGACTAAAGTGTTTCCTGAATTTTTTTCAATATTGCCAATTTTTAACGTCCAATTAGTATCCATTTATTCTTTTGTATACTACTCACTTTTTTTTCTTATAAGGAGTGGCAATATGACATTGATGGCAAATGATGGCATATGCAACATTGGAAAATGAGCAGTCATATGGACCTCCCAGGGGTGACATAATCAGGGTTGAAACAGTGTTGCCATAGCAGATATGGGAATATAGCGGGCACTGGATCTGTCACAGGGCCTGATATACTCTGAGGCTAGATGGTGAATATTGTTTGTGGCCACTTATTTCTTGTTCCATTACCTGGCTTTAATTAAACTGATTAATTCTTCCTTTCAATTCAGTGATGATACTTTCCATTGATTATCTGGAATTTTTAGGGAGAAAGTTATATACCCCAGCTTTGGATGTCAGCTGTCAGAGTCTGCACTGATGATCCCTATATTTGACTGTTTCAGATTCCACTCATGTGAACATGAATTTTTATATGGTGGTGGTTGCCATTATCTAATCTACTATCACTTCTCTAGCTTAAATCTCCTTTAACTTCTTTCTACAGTCTAAGGTCTTCTTTTATATTTTGGTGGAAACAAGTTCTGCATTCTTTTACTCCACGAAAAAGTTTAGGAATGTTCCTCCTTCATGTGATGCTCTTTCCTCTTCTGCCTTCCATTAATAGAACCAAAGAGTCAAAGTGGATTTGAGGACCACTACTTAGCTGAGCATGTGCTTTGCATTCAGGAAGGCCCAACTTTAATCTCTGATATCTCCATGCAGGGCTGGCAAAGTTCCCTGTCTAAAACCCTGGAAAAGCATTGCCACTAGTATCTGTACACAAGAATGAATTGAATGAAACCATGATCCAATGGAGTATTATGGATATTCTTAAGTTTCTAATTATCTGTCCTTCAGCCCATCACAGATCACCTTGCATGCTCCAGATACAAAGCAAATACTTTAAGGTTGCACATACAAGTGAAGCCACCAACATGTTAGGGGAAGATGAATCCTCCATTGCTTGTGTATATTTTTTTAAATCCAACCATTTGTTTGTTTGTTTGTCTGTTTGTTTATTAAAATATCTCTACCCCTCCTGATTTCAAAAAGATCTCAGGGTTGTTTACAAGTAAAATGAAAAAAAAAATTAAAACAGTAAAAATAATTTAAACTAAAAACATGTTAAACCTAACTAATAAAGTAAAACATATTTAAAAGATTAAAACAGGTTAAAACTATGCACATCAATATTTGAGAAAACTCAATGAGGCCCAAAGGCTTTGATGAACAGTTAGGTTTTTTTACTTGGTGCCTAAATGAAATCAGATTTGGTGTCAATCTGGCCTCCAAGTGGAGGCATTCCACAACTGGGGTGCCACAGTTGAGAAGGCCATGTCCCTACTGAGTTCACTGGTGGGACACAGAGGAGAGTACCCCCACAACCTCTATCTTCTGGCAAGCACTTATGGGGAGTTCCAACCAGAGTGGATCACTGATTCCATGGCAACTTGGCAAGTCAACACTTATGTGTGTTCGGTATTTTATTTAGGAAAAGCAATTGGATTTGTATATGACTTATGCTAATTTTGCACTTGAATTCATTATTGTTTGCTTCCTTGCCTTTTTTGGTCCTCTTTCTCTCATGCAACATCCTCAGGCATAGGAATGTTAACTAAAGCACTCAAGAAATGGCCCTCCTTGCTGGATTCAGTTCTGAAAAATGAGACCAGTTAGGTAAAGCTAGCCCTACAGAATAAGACAGGTACTAGTGATTTACCTTCTTGTTGTTACATTTATATTGCCGGGGATGAGGAAAAGTGCTTGTAGGATTTTCTGCTTCAAGTACAAACTAATTTGGCTGGTTGTGAATTATCTGTATTATCTTAAAGAGAAGTCACCAATTGCAGAAAGCTGCAAAGTAGGCACCAGCCCTGCCCTTAATCCAGAATAGGTCTTGTCTTTTATACCATTACAAGAAAAAAGGTTTGCTTTTGGTCAGATTTTGAAATACTTGGGATTTTTTTTCTTTCTTATTAGAACGTCTTGTGATTTCTGGTTTTTAGCAAGTACTTCGGTATTCAACTTTAGCACCTTACATTCCTGTTACTAAAATGTTTTGGATTTTTTATTAAAGGGTAGGGTGTCCAGGGGGGCATGGAACTATCATTGTGGTGTCTGTGATAACTCCCAATTTTGTCTGGGGTTTTTGGCTTTGTAACTGTTTAAGAGCATCTAGTTAGCGTAAGGGTAAGGTGGCTAGTAAAACCAATGACATTTATGCTTGACTTACAGAATGTTGACACAGGCACATAAATGTCTGCTCTCTCCCTATCTCTTTTTGCTTTTACCTTCCTTTTCCATCATCAGAACTGGGGGTGGCAAACAAGTGCTTTCCCAGATGTTCTGGGCTGCAGTCGCAACCTTCCCTAGAACCTAGAGAAAAGCCAGTGGGGGAGATAAAGAGAAGTACAATCACATACCCTCCAATATTTCACAGAAGAAAACCAGGATACCTGTTGTCTGCCAATCCCTGTTCCTCTCCAAATAGTCAGGTTACAGATGATGAATAAAGAACTCATACACAAAAGGTACAACTAATCAGTGCTGCCCCTTCCACTAGGTAGTGTGGTGGGCACCCTTAGCAATAGATTGTGCAGAATGGAACATTGGGGTGGCAGCCCTCTGTATTCCCTTAGCCCCTTGAACTACACACTGCAGCCTTCAAGTGTGGTAGAAGATGCTATCAAGCTGCCACTGTTGGATTCCAGTTGGATTTTGCATGTGGAACAGGGAAGACATCTTCAGGTGGCAAAATGTCATGAACTAGACCTATAATCAATATATCGATATGGAAATCCAATATCAATATGGAAATTGTGCAAGTGAACATAATTCTTCTCTCTCTCTCTCTCTACCCCTCTTCTCACACCTATTGATTATTTATTGTTAACTGTAATGAAGTCAACTTTAACTTAGGGAAAACTTATGCATGAGAGGCTCCAAAGCACCTTGTTATCAACAGCTCTGCTCAGATCTTTCAAGCTCAGGACTGTGGTTTCCTTGACTGAGTCTATCCACTTGTAACCCAGGCCCTTTCTGCAGCATGCTCCCATCCTGAAATGGTGACAGGATCACAACAGGACCACAATGACACTTCTGTATGACATCATCCTGATCCTGTTGTGATCCTGTTGCTAACCATTGTGATCACGGAGTAAATCATTGACAGGAACAATAACATGCAATTGTGCAGCTGTCCCAGACTTACCTGCCCTGCAGAAGCCCCGGAAGCATGATGGAGATACTTCCTGCCCCAGCACAGCCTGGGAAGGTACCCAAAAGTGCAGAAGGAAGAAGCAGGGCCATCATGCTTCCTTGAAGACAGAGCCAAACGGTGCAGAGGGGAGCACTCCTGTCATGCTCCCCTCCCAGTAGATGCAGCTGGGATCTGGTAAGCTGCAGAAAGGGCTGCAGTCTACCACTTTTCCTACTGTCCTCCACAGTACCAAGCATTATCATGTTTTCTAGTGAGTCATATTGTCTCATTATATATTCAAAGTGTTGTACACAGGGTCTAAGTCCAGGGTTTAAAGTGGAGATATAAAGCAAGCTGAGATGTTATACACCTGGAAAGGAAATCCATTGTTATTTTTTTCCCAGCCAAGAAAATGATTTCTGGACCCCTGAAAAACATCAGTAGGAATAATGCAGCCACAAGATTTTTGTGCAGTTTTGTCCTGATATTTCCACATCCTGAAGTGTTCTGGGAATTATTCTGTGCAGAAATGGAAGTGGTCTTTCTTCACAGGAAACAGTGTGTTTTGTTCAGAAAGCACTGTGCAGAAAATGTGCTTTTCATACAAAAAAAGAGTGTTTCTTGGGCAGAAAAAACCATGCATTCTGACACAGAACAATTCCCCAGAACATTTCACAACATATGAATGCAGGAAGAACACTGCTCAAAAATATTAGTTTCCTCTCACACTCGGGGTAAACCTATGGAAATGTTTTATCCTTATATGTAATGATGGAGTAGGTGAAGATTTACATCTATAGAATGGACAAAGTTATTTTAATTAACAAAACTGTCAACAAAATGTGAGCACGATGCAGATGTAGGCTTCCATAGAAACAAATCCCACAAAAGGATAGGAAAAAGGTTCTCAAAGAAAGTATACAGGCCATCATGAGGGAAGCTGGTTTTCCAGATTGTTCACACAAAATTTCATATATAGGTATGAATTTGGAGAAGCAAAGAGTACTACTAACTGGGCACAACTCTTCCAAGGGCTGCCGCAATATATTCCTACTGCCTTGTTCTCTAGTGCTCAGTTGTTCAGTAAAGTATATTATTCCTGTTCTAACTTGCAAGATTGATACCGCTCTTCTATGGAGTAACCTTTGCATGCTATTTTCAAAGTTAAAATTCTTTTTACCGCTGAACAATTTCTTTTTCTTTTTTCCCTCTTTCTTTCTGTCTCTCTTCCTTCTTTCCCTTCCCTTCCCTTCCCTTCCCTTCCCTTCCCTTCCCTTCCCTTCCCTTCCCTTCCTGAATGTGGGAAGAAGACAACAATTCTTGCTTTAGTAATTTCATCTTTCAGGAGTGTAGTTATGGTGAGGATAACCTTACAGTGGTGGCCAGTCTTACCTGTCCAGATGTAACTACAGGGAAGTAAAATGAAACCATTGCCCCCCCATTAAGAACTCCAGTGTTCTAGAGCTGCAGAAAGTGAGACATTGAAAATTATTTACACCTTAGAACACAATGCTCAAGCAAAATATTAAGCTATTGTGATTCTAGAAATTTGGGAACGGGAGGAAAAATCTTATTGACAAGGAAATGCTTTCATTTGGACCCCCTGTAGCTACATCCCTATATTTCTGTGTCTCTTGGCACATTGGCTGTGATATTATGTATTCTGCTTCCTTCCAGAGCAGGGATAGGGGGGTGAGCCAAGCGCTTGCAGCAGCTGCGATTAGCTGGGAGCCCAAGAGCTTGATCCTCCCCAACCCTCAAACTCTTGAATGGGATCCTCAAAGATCCCATTCAGTGTTCAGACCCACCATTCACTTCTGCTGACAGATCTACATTTTCTCTCCTTCTCTCTCCCTCCCTCTCTCCTCCACCTTCAGGACATAAAAAGTTCAAAGCCTTCCAAGTGTTCTGCAGAAAATTCTATAATGCAAATTCTGTAATATAGTTAGGCAGTTCTAGTATCAAATTCTGTAGTGCACTGAAAGAAGCTTAAAGAGCAGAGTAAGGCTTCCTATTAAATTAAATAGCAAAGGGTAAACTATAGCTGATTGCATTATTTAATAAAATCCTTTTTTTTTTATGTCGTCATGGAATTTAGCCTTCTGCAGTGAAGAGCTGAGCAACGAAGGGCTCTTACTGAATAGTGTAATTCATGCATGCTGTTGCCAATGCAAGACTTTCTGCGCAAGAGTTGAAGAAGGGTAATTGCAGTACAAATATCCCCTATAATGTTCTGAAGAGGTGCCTCTAGTCTCAGGAAACTAATAAGAGATGATCCACACTTCTGCCTTAATATCTTCTTTCCATGTACTGTCAACTAAGGTCATGTAAAATGTGAGCAATGCAAAGCAAGCTCATTTTTTAGCCAGCCTAACTTGAATATGTCTGCACAGCCCAATACTATAAACGATTTTAATGGCTAGGAAATGCTTTGAATGTGAACAGTGACTCAACCTAACTGTTCCACCCATGAGGATGTGTTCAAATCCTGTCATGATGCAACAAGTGTCATTTGTGGCATAACACATACCCTCCAATTGTCATGATTTGGCAGGGTCAATCCTTATTAACCCTCTGTCATACCACTTTTTCAGCTACTTTAAAAATGTCCCAGTTTCTCTCTCCTCTTCCCACTTCCCCATTACATCCTCAACTTACTTCAGTTACTGAAAACTAAATTCAAACAGCAAAAGTAGTTTGCACTCAACTACTTCCATGACAGGAGGGGAGAGGAGGGAGCAGAATCTTGCCCTTCCCAATAAGCTCAGGATAAAAACAGACTGCTTCAGCCTCTTGTAACTTCTGTGTTCTTCCTCATTAATAAGCTTTGCAACCTTGACCACACTCTGATGTTGCTTGACCACATGTGCCAGTTTTCATCTGTGAAATGTTGGAGAGTATGATGACATGATAGAATCATAGAGCTGCAAAGGACATGAAAAATCATCCAGTCCAACAGCTCCACTCCTGACCAATACAGGAAATTCACTGCTTTAGCATACCTGGGCATTCAACCTTCACCTCTAGTGAAACAGTACCAAGCAGCTTCTTCAAGGACCACCCATCATTTAGGCAGAGCAAATGGTGAATGTGAGTCTGCAGTGGCGCAGAGATCTTGATCAAGGAGCAAAGACACCAACAGTTTAGAGAAACAAACTATGGTATTATTACAGGAACACCATTCTGAAGCCATTTCTAAGGCCTCAAGGTCCCTCCTCAAACTGCAAACCCCAGCATTCCACAGGGTGTTGAAAGTGGAATAATAGCACTATAACAGTCTAGTATGGAAATGGCTAAGATAGGAAAGTCACTCAGAATGCTGTTCTAATCTAAGTGCATTCTAGGAAAGAATTGGGAAGAGACTCATGGGAACAGAAGAGAGGAGAAAATATCCCTCTGATAGTATCAGTTTATGTCACAGAGGGATAAGGATAGGTAGAATAAGGAGGACTCTCAAAGTAATTAGCCCTAGAACTACTGTCTATTCTGAGGCATTCTTGATTCTTCAGTGCTAAACATTTGTTGCACTTCTAAAAAATGACCCCCTTAGAAGTTAAAGCTTCAGGTGTGACACACTCTTCTACCTCTTTGAGATAAGCCTTGTTGTCATTGGTGCCACTGCCCCCCCGAGCTGATCCTGAAGCTGCCCAACCGGGAAATGCTCCAAATGGGGCAAAGGGGCAAGCAACCCCTCAAACAAGAAGCTCCTCTCCTTTGTCCCACCCCACAGCTCAACTCTTGTCATTGTTTGATGGAAGCACACTTTTCACTCATACAAATACATCTATACATCAACATCTGGATTGGCTAGTAGTGGACAAAGTACAACCCATGGGCTGCATGTGCACCCCCACAAAACCCATTTTACAGCCTTCCATTTTATGTTTTATTGAACTGATATTTCAGTGTATGGGATGCAACTTACCAACCTAGAAATGTACTTTGCCCCTTCTAAGCCCCTCAGATTTTTTTTTTCTGGTGAAACTACTGGGCCCAAGTGTCAAATGCCTGGCTCTAACGAAGTGATTCTCAACCTTCCTAATGCCGCGACCCTTTAATACAGTTCCTCAGGTTGTGGTGACCCCCAACCATAAAATTATTTATTTATTATTTACAATGCCTCCCCCCTGGCAAAGGCTGCCTCGCCGGCCAGGAAGGGGGGAGGCAGGCAGGGAGGGAAAGAGGAGCCACACGTCTCCCCCAGGAAAAACTCAGAGAACTCCCCCGGGCTCTTCTTCTGCTTCGCTCTTGTTTCCTTTGGGGGGGGCAGTGTGGGAAAAGTTTCCAGAGTGTCGACCCTGGCCGGGGAGGAGGAATCCCAGCGCCTTTGTCTTTTGAGCTGGGCGCAGCTCGCCCCCCGGAAAAGCGCTGCCTTGTGGCCCCCTGCCCCTTCCGCAGCACCCCCTTCCATGGCGAGTGGGGCAGGGACCGTGGCGATGAGGGGCCTGCCCCCCATGCTGCCGCCACCCCCCCAAGATGGCCCGTCAGACAGGAGGTTCTCCCAGTAGCGGAGAAGGGGAGTGATTTCAGTCCCTTTTGAACACGGGGCAGGAGAACGTAAGCACGTGGCTCGCGCTTGCACACCACCACACCTGGGCCTTTTCCGCACGTTATCTTATCGTGGAGGTGGGGGGTGCCATTCGCGCAAGCAGGTTCTTGCACGAGGCGCTCTCTTCGCTGCTCCTTCGTCCTGCAGCTGGCTTCCTGGTCGCGCGACCACCCCGCCCCTTCCTCCCCAAGCGCAGCCTACAGTTCCCAGGCTGCACTGCGGAAGGAAGGGGCAGGGCGGTCGTGCGACCAGGAAACCAGCTGTCGGATGAAGGAGCAGTGAAGAGAGGGCACCCCCCAACTCAACGATAAGGTAATGTGTGGAAAAGGCCTAGGAGTGGTGGTGTTAAAGCGCAAGCCACGTGCTCGCATCCTCCTGCTGTCTTTGGCGGGAGCGTGTGCGGCCGCATGCGCTCCTGCCAAAGGGGGCAGGAGGACGCGAGTGCGTGGCTCGCGCTTGTGCACCACCACTGAGGAGGGACTGGAGCCTAAGACCATCGGAAACACGTATTTTGCGATGGTCTTAGGTGACCCCTGTGAAAGGGTTGTTCGACCCCCAAAGGGGTCACGACCCACAGGTTGAGAACCGCTGCTCTAACGTGTCATCAGAGTCAGATAGTATGAAGAGAGTGCTCTTGGAGATGGCTTGTAGATTGACAGCTGCAGTTAAGAGTGAAGGAACATGGCAGAAAGTTCAGAAGCAGTCAACATGGCAACGGAGGGTGAGTGGGAGAGAGGGAGGCAGCAGAAGGTGTGTGAGTGGAAGTTCCTGCACCCTACCAGTTGTGACAGAAAGCTAACTTAAACCACAAATAGCATGGAGTAAGTGAAAAAAATTGTCCAATGTAAAAAAAAATGGTTAAACAAATTTCCTACTCAGCTTCCAAAGATGACTAGATGCAGCCTACATTAAAGGGAGGAAAGTAAAGAGGCAGCTGACAGGCATAAAGAGTAAGTTCTCTCCTGCTTTGCCTAAACCAATAGACTGGGGAGGGAAAAACTATCACCACCAAGATGTTGGGGTTGTCCGATAATTTGATTCCAATCAACAAGTACAACCACGAGTCTTTATAATATCAGAGTCTCTTGCAGCCTTATCATAGGTTGCTCTGAAGAAGTTTTGGCAGCCCCCAGGGCCCGCAGCATCAGCAAAGACACCACTGTTAACTTTGATCGATGTCAGTCTTTCAACCTCTTCCTGCTTGCAAACTCCTTCATCATTCAGTGCCAAGCATTAGCTCAGAGTGCTAAATAATTTCTCAGCATGATCACATGGTCACTTTGTAGAATGTCAGCACGACATCACTCTTTTTCAGGTCTGGAGTTGAAAGGCATGAATCTCCTCCAGTAATTTATCTTGTGATCTTTCCACTTTGTATTTTATTTCATACATTTTTAGATGGTTGGCAGACTAATGGAGCTGGCTAGTAAGTTCATTAATGCAGACATGAGTATTGCCATTTGCTGGAAAACTTTGTACCAAAGTTGCTCAGGAATAAAGCTATAGTAATATTAAAGTATCTTAATGTGGTTAGTTCTTTATGTCAGGCATGTATATGTCTCTGTGTGTGCTTGCCTGATATATATATGTGTGTGTGTGTGCATCTGTGTGTGTGTGTATGGACACAACAGTTCAAATGGTGGACAATGACTGATACCTCACCCTTAAGTAAATATACCTCAGTTGAAGGCCCACTGATTTCATCGGAATATGATGCCACACAGATATGTCCCCTTCTCTATAGATCAGCTAGACTGAAATGATTGAAAAAAAAATGAGTCTGCAGTTAGGAATGGCGGGGAGGAGAAATCTGTTTTTGTTTGATTTTTTTTTTTTTGGTTGCTGAAAAACTCAATATGTAGTAAAATGTACTGAAATATACTCAATACAGTGAAAAACTTCAGTATAAAGAAAGTTGTAAATTACTAGCAAATTTTTCAGGAACAAACTAGGGGGAAAAAGTCCTTGCTTATCGCATCTGAAGACAATATATAACGTATTCACGTTTGATTTTTTTTTTTTTTGGTTGCTGAAAAACTCAATATGTAGTAAAATGTACTGAAATATACTCAATACAGTGAAAAACTTCAGTATAAAGAAAGTTGTAAATTACTAGCAAATTTTTCAGGAACAAACTAGGGGGAAAAAGTCCTTGCTTATCCCATCTGAAGACAATATATAACATATTCACGTTTGATTTTTTTTTTTTTTTGGTTGCTGAAAAACTCAATATGTACTGAAATGTACTGAAATATACTCAATATACTGAAAAACTTCAGTATAAAGAAAGTTGTAAATTACTAGCAAATTTTTCAGGAACAACTGGGGGGGGGAGTCCTTGCTTATCCCATCTGAAGTCAATATATAACGTATTCCTAGCACAAAAAAAGATGTCAGCCGGAATTCACCATTGCAGCTATGAATATATAACCTAGAGTTATATATTTACAACTGATCAAAGTGGACTCCTAGTATTATACTGGTGTGTGAAAAAGGATCCACAGTCTTTCACATTTCACAAATATTTATTCTGATCCTAAATAGTCTAACGGCAACAGACCTCATCTGATCTTGGAAGGGTCAACCCTGGTTAGCACTTGGATGGGAGACTTCCAAAAAATAGCAGATGCTGTAGGCTATATTTCAAAGAAAAGGAAAGGACAAAACCACCTCTGAGTATTCCTTGCCCAAGAAAGCCCTATGAAATTCAAGGGATTGCCATAAGTTGACAGGCAACTTAAAGGCATGCGTGCGCACACAGACATACACATAGGTGAATGGGAGAGCTCCAAGAGTCCTAGTAACCCACTGCCTTGCTTAGGTCTTGGAAATATAAGGCTGTGGTTTTCTTGACTGAACCAATCCACTTGTAGTGTGGTCTCCCTCTTTTCCTACTGCCTTTCACTTTAGCACCCATTACTCTGTTTCAAAGTTGAATCCTATTTTTAGTTTGGGTAGTTGAATATCTGTAATCTGTAAATTTGAAATCAACCGTATTTTCTATGACAAAGTAAAACAAGTTTTAAAATAAAAGTTTCCTCCTGAAGCAATCACTGTTTTCCTCTCTCTTTCAAATTCTCTTGTCGGGAGGGCTCCAGGGTTTTGGTGCGATGGCAGTAATAAACCATATTGTTCTTATTTTCTGTTCCATCATTATTAGCTGTGATGGTTGAGTTACCTGGTTGGGAGAATATGGTTAAAAAGCAACATTTTAGACGGCAAGGGAATTTTCTTTAACTAAATGTATGTGTGGAATTCGAAGAACAAACAGGTGTTTGCCACCTGATTTATTAAATTCTAGAAAGAAAGGGGGAAACTACTTCTTCCACAAGTTTTCTCCCATTGGTGAGTTTAATCTTATGACATTGGTTTGGTTTAAATACCAGCCCCCTCTAGTGGTAAAACTCCAAATGTCAGTATGATGGATCAACTACTGCTCCACCACTTCTGTTTTAACATTGTACATAGCATTTTCCTTCTGTTGTCTTATTGGGTACACTGTAGAAAATTCTAAACAATCAAACTTTAATCAGGAATATATTTTTCAGATTATTATGACTGTGCCAAGAAGATCAATGAAAAAGTGCCCCCATGGGATGATTTACATACTAGGGAAAGAAAATCTTGACTCTAACCTGCATATAATTCTTCTCCCATTGATTCAAAATGACAGTTCAGCTAACATATTACCATGAAATGTTAATGGTGATAAAGTTGGTGTGAAGGTAAATCATGTTCTTGCTTCACCATTATGTGAACATAGGGACTTAAAAAGTGATGCCTGAATTTTCTTTCTCCTCTTCACTTGTATCCATTTTTCATTTTGTATTACCTGCAGGTGATAAATTTGCAGGCAAGGAATCTCTCTTATTATTGTATAAGTTGCACTGGAAGCCTTTTTGACCAAAGAGTAGAGCAAAAGTACTTTAAATACATGTAAAATTTTAAATATCTTTAATTTAATCGATTTAAATTAAATTAAATTTAAATAAATTTAAACAAATGAAATATGCAACTTAAAATAAAGGTGAAAAATGATTAGGAGTATAGCATAAATTACACTGAAAGCAACTGACCTTCTTGTTATCTATGAAATTCAATTTCACTGGAAATGGTCAAAGATTAGCTTCTGCCAGCTTGTCCCCCTTATGTGAAGGTAATGTCCAAATTCTACTGAAATACGCTGAAATAGACTAATGTGGTCAAAGACTTTATTATTCAAGCAATCTTCCAGCAGTTAACTGTGTTATAGTCTGGGGTTTTAAAATGTATGTGCTGGACCTTCTAATATTTTATTGCTTTTTAATTATATAATTGATTTAATTAATATTTCAGTATGTATAATCACCATGTTTTTATTTGAATATTTTAAAATGGTGTTGGAAGCTTCCTTGCATCCTCCCCTGGGCCATAATATAAATCAAATCAATTAAAAAAAACCCACGATTACTAAGAAAGTCACAAATACTAGGCTACAATTAGCTGAGAAATCCACAATACAACTGATAACCTGATTAGAGAGGAGAGGGGTTTAGGCAACCTACTACACATGTTCAAAGAATACCTAAAAGAAGCTGTGGTGCCATGGGGAGACCACACACACATTGGTGGCACAACTGGATTTACATTACACTGAATGAGGCAACTACCTCAGGCGGCAACTGTCAGGAATAGTCCACCTCCTGGGTGTTCCTTTGGTGCCACCAACAGTTCCCCAGCTAAAGAATGGAGATATACCTGCTCTGGGCACCTTAACGCTATCTGTTGCCTTAGATGTCCTGGAAGGCAGTATCCCACTGAGGTAAGATTCAACTGGTTGGCATCTGAAATGAGGAGAGGGTACCATCTTTCCTCCTCCTTCTCAGGTCCTTTCTGCACAAGGCGAGGGAATTGCTCCGTGCTGTTACCTACCGCTTCTTCTGGGGTCCGAAGGAATGCAGACTGTCCCTGAAGCCCTTCCGCAGGGCTCCTCCTTGGTCCAGGGCAAATCAGAGCAGTATGAGGTCTGTAGATCCACACTGCTCCGGCTTCTAAAATGGCGGCTTCCAGCTTCCAAAATGACAGCTCGACTTCTAAAGTGGCAGCTTCCGGCTTTCAAAATGGTAGCTTCCAGCTTCCAAAATGGTGGCTTCCAGCTTCCAAAATGGCAACTTCCGGTTGGTCGTGGGTCCGGACCAACTGCTGAAGCTCACCATACCTAAAGCCCGCCCTCTGCAGATTGCAGGCTCGCATTGGTGCAAACCTGCAAATCTGTACAAGGGAGCAGGAACGCAATGGTGCGTTCCAGGAAAATAAAGACCTGTTTTTTCCGGTCTTTCAAAAACACGCTGGAGGACCACTTGGGGTTGTCTTGGAGCGGACTGAGGTGTGGATCTCTGGTAAGTAGTCCACTCCTAGTCCACTCCAAGATGCAGACGACCTCCCTGCAAGGACGCACTGCCCCATTCTAATTGCCTGGTGTGGAAAGGGCCCCAGACAGCAAAATGTCTTGGGCTGGCCCTGACAGGTAACCACACCCCTAAGAAGAGGTTCTACATACTTACCAACATATGCAGGTTGAGATGCATCATGCAAAAGGGATTCTGACACAAACAATGGATCATCTGTGCAATATTATGTGTAGAGCTCCTTCTCACATGTTTTGGATAACAAAGCCAGGCATGGCAACCAGTTATACTGGGGTAAAGAGACAGGCATAACTGGCTTACACAGCCATGCAACACTCCTCACAAGATCCTAGCATGCTGAGGACAGTCATCTGAAGCTCCTAATACATGATCTGATTTAGTCAATTTATCCTGACTTTCTTGTCAGTTTGCATGAAAAAGGAAAGAAAGAAATTAAGAAAGAATTAAGATACGTATTTGAAATTCCAGGATTGCCACAGGTCCTTCCACAGCACCTCACCTATGCATTTGTTCTCTATTGAAAAGAAAGTAGTGGTCACATCTAGAATTAGATAATGCAATAACCATCTTGCTTGAAGCTAACCTGGGAGGATTCACTTGCTGAATTTTGCTGTATTTTCTACACTCTCCACCCAGGAACACAAAGTGGTAGCGGGGAAGGTTAAGAGTGAGATTTAGAGAGAAAAAATTCCTGTCACCAGTGTCCTGAACCACATTAGCTCCATTGTTTGACAGCACAGACCCTGGAGAAAGGCCCCTAGAGGTTAGCCATTTAGCTGTTTTCTCTCTTTTGTTCTGCTTGAAGGTTCAAAGCCTTATGATCTTTTCAAAGTTGTGTCAGCGACACAGAGCACTGCCTGTTTTTGAAAGCTCCAGGCACTAATGATGGGATGGATGGATGAAGTAAATGCTTTTAACAGACGCCTCATGATGAGCAATTACTTGGGAGAAAGACCTGGGCTCAGGCATGTCTTTTCACATTGCTCTTTTTGCCCCCCCTTCAAAGGAAAGTCTATTGCATTGTATAAGTGACAACACTATACAGTTTTCATCCTAACCCAAACACAATTATATTGTACTGCAGCAGCAATGTATGCAAAGTATCTATCTATCTATCTATCTATCTATCTATCTATCTATCTATCTATCTACCTACCTACCTACCTACCTATATATCTATCTGTCTATCTATCCATCTATCTCCTCAAACAAACAAAACTTATGCATCTATTCTGAAGATACTTGGTTGGAAACAAAAGGAACTATCACGGTAAGGTTGTGAAAATACCTTGCTCTTGTGCTTTTCTGAACCTTATCTGCACTGAATCTTATCTTGTTCATTTTCCCCCCCATCAGATTACAGGATTTTTTTAAAAAAACTTCCTTCATAGAAATCTGTACTCAATTTTTGTATGTTTTTTCTAATTATTTGTTTATGTTTGTTGCTATTGTTATATTCTTTCAAGTCAGTTCAGAATACTGACCCTGTCCCAGGGTTTTCTTGGCAGAATTTATTGAGAAGAGGTTTGCCATTGACTTTCTCTAAGGCCATTTCTGCAATGGACTGTTATAGCGCTATTATTCCACTTGCAACATCCTATGGAATCCTGGGGTTTGCCAGTTTCCCAAAACTGCAAACCCCAGGATTCCATAGGATGTTGCAAGTGGAATAATACTGCTATAACTGTCCAGTGCAGAAATGGCCTAAGACTGACAGAGTGTGGCAGGCTCAAAAGTCACTCAATGGGTTCCCATGACTTGAATAGGGATTCAAACCCTGGTCTCCCAAGCATTCTTACCCAGTGCTCGAACTGCTACACCACGCTGGCTTTCATTTCTTTATGTATTTTATTTAACTAACTAATATTTTCTTCAACTCCTCACATTTTAGCTATTTGCATTTTAAAATGTATGCATGATTTTGCACTCACTTTTCTCCAAAAACACCAAATTTGTCCATTCTTAAGGCAAGGTGTGTTTCGTCTCACAATGAGTCTAACATGACTTTGGTTGAGGCTAATAAGTCCAATGATATTATTTTCCATCCCTAGATCTAGAAAGGACCAGTATTATATATATATGTGTGTGTGTGTGTGTGTACGTGCGCATGCACATTTTCAAGGTGCCTGTAAACTTATGGTGACCCCTTGAATTTCATAGGGTTTTGTTGTTGTTGTTGTGTGCCTCTGTTTCCAACTTATAGCAATCCTAAGGTGAACCTATCATGGGGTTTTATGGGGCTGAAAGTGTGTGACATGCCCAAGGTCACCCAATAGGTTTCCATATCAGAGCAGGGAATCAAACCCTGGTCTTTAGGGTTGCAGTGCAATTCTTAAACCACTACGCCACTCTGGCTCTCAAAGGTTTTCTAAGGCAAGGAATACTCAGATGTGGATTTGTCAGTTTCTTTCTCTGAAATAAAGCATACAGCCCCCAGTAGCAGTCTCTTGCCTAATGTCTATATTCTGTATATAGCATTTCCCTGGCTTCTTTTTAGTCCTGTTTGGGAGAAGGGTAGGCTGTAAATCAAATAAAATTTAAAACATTGGAAAAATATCAAACATATGAAACCCATGGTTTTTAAGGGTACAGTCTCTTATGCTCTGTAGGAGAGTGGCTGAGGGGCTATAGAATATGGCAGAAATGTTAGTCTGCTGTTAGGATGGGGCAATGATGATGATGATTGCATTTATTTATTTGTATGTGCTGTCCCCCAAAAAAACTGAGACTCAAAGAAGCTCACAATTTAAAAGAAAAATACAATTAAAAGCATACAAAAGGTGAACATTAAAATAGAATTAAATTATTCACGACATTAAAACAATTCAAAGCTCAAGTTAAAAGAGTAAAATGCAATTTTTAAGAAATATAAAGAACTATTAAAATAGTTTAGTTAAAACAGTGTAGTTAATGGAACATGGGAAACACTGGACTGCTCTAGTGCAGCAGTGGAAAGCTGGCAATGCAGGAATGATGGTGAATTCTAGGATCATGTCTGGGCTGTGGGGAGTAGATATGACTTTGCTTTGGCATGCTCCCAAACTGGTGCCAGACCCACACTAGTTAATATTAGTTTACTCTTGTTGAATTCAGTTGTGGAGGGATAAAACACAAATACAGAAAAGAAAAGAAAGAAAAGAGAAAAAGAAAGGAAAGGACCCCCACATCCACAGGATCACAGACTTCTCCAAACCACATCACAAGAAAAGCTGATTTATGAAAACCAAATGTCTGTACCTGCTTAATTCCAGAAATGGATATAGTTTCAGGCATTCCCAAGACCTCCTTCACTGCCATACACTGGCACATTACTGCCATAGCATAAGCTTTATTGGTGGCAAATGATGCAGCAGATGGTACACACAGCCTTCCATTCCTTTTGCTGATGAGATCCAGCATTGCCTCATAACCAATGGTAGAAATGGGTCTCTAAATAAATTCTTTTGAAGCTATCTCCTGGTTGGCAATCAATTTCCCCATTGTTGGATATATGGGGAGCTTGGGCTGGGCTGCACCCCCTCAGGCTGAAACTGATAGAAGATGGACTCTCAAGCATTATACAGCACAGAACAAAGAACATCAAGGTGTGCAAGTGTGACCCATCTCCCTTGTATGAGAACTGTGAAAGCAGGTTAGCAACAGAAAGAGAGAGAAAAATCAGTCTCCCTGTCCATTTTCATCCTTCATATCTTTTCCCAGCCTCAAACTGCAGAGCTAGTGCAAAAGGTATCCAACAAGATCACTAATACAACCTAACTCTTTAATGCAATTGGGCAGCTGTTAAAGTTTGGCCATGATGCTAACAAGGACTACCAAATCCACCTGGCTGGTAGCAGAAGCCCAGCTCTCCATACCTGCCAATATCCACGAACTTGAAAATATTTCAGCCTTGAATAATGCTTCTTCAGCATGGTCTTTTCTGCAAATAATCACTGCTGCCTCCCTTTATTCAAGGGGCTATCAGAGCTATTGAGAAAAGGTCACGTTAGTCAACACGATTGTGCAGGTTTTCCTGGTAAGGAGCATTTGCCTTTATTGATTCAAACAAAGCCTGGAACAGGAAAGCAAATAAAGGCATGGATTTTCAACACAATGTGTATCTTCTTTCTCATAAAGATAGGACTGGAGGATTAAGCTTTTAATATATTATGCACAAGATAAAACACTCTTAGGGATCTGTTTTAAAGCAAGGTAATTTGGAACTGATTGATACTAGACAATACTGGATGCTAACAACACAAATAGCTTCACAATTGCAGACCAGATCAATTTTACTAGAGTTGCTACTGGCTCAACAGCATTCTCCTTAAAAAGAGATTTGGTCCCCTTGAGGGAGGAAAAATACTCACCGGAAATAGGGGTCTTTCCTGAAACTTTTTTTTTTTAAGGGTGCAAAATTTACATTGAAAACAGTACATTTGAGGAGAATTGATTGTTTAGATGAATCATTCTGTTACTTTTACCCCATTTGAATTTTTGTAAATCTCAAAACCTTTCCACAAATTTGTGAAGAAATGTGAAAAGTCTTTAAAAATGAATATAAAATGGATTATGTTCTCAACATCAAATTCAAATATTGGCGTAATTTAAATGGTAGTTATTCCTAGCATGGAGAAGACTTCACTGTATAGACTTGCCTTATAGATATGAAAGATGAAGAACTTCTCAGGGGGAAAACATCACAGACACAGTTGAATACGAGTGTGTTCAAGCCAGACTGTTAAGAAGAACTCACTCAAAGTCTTTGATTGGATGTGCACATCTGTCAGTTTTGCTTTCTTACATTTGTTAAATCTCAAGTCCCATCAATCAAATCTTGCAGGGTTCTTATAAAACAAAACAAACAAAATTCTCACTCATCCCTTCTACAAAATGAAGGTTTTTTCAATATTCTATCTATCTATCTACCTATCTATCTATCTATCTACCATCTATCTATCCACCAAGTATAATGTTGCTCACACACAGACAGTACAGAGCATAAAGTGATATACAGTGTCACACAACACTGTGGAAATTGTAAATAAAGAACATAATACACTGTTGCCTATACAATTCCCTTTAATTTATTTGAACGTAGATAAATATTCATAGCAAGAGAATCTGTCAGACTTAATTTAGAACAGACAGGAAAATCACTATTCTAGAAGCTAATTATTTAAAGGGTGAAACATGTAACTGTCACAGCGAACACTTACAAACTGCAAATATATGTTGCAGTTAGGTTTTACAAGGATCCAGAGTGGTATAGTGGTTTGAGTTTCAGGTTAGGATACTTGGAGAGACCAATATTCAAATCCCTGCTTGGAAACCTACTTAGTAATTTGGGGCAAGTCACACTCTCTCAGCCTCAGCGGATGACAAGGACAAACCCCTCTGAATAAATTCTACCAAGAAAAACCAGTGATAGTTGCTATAAATTAGAAATAACTTTAAGGCACACAAAAACAACAAGGTTTTACAACGGTGGCTTCTTGTCTCAACTTGCACAAATATGAACTGGACAAGATACTTTCTGAACAGCAATGGCCAACATCCCTAGTATACTTGCTGGCTAGAAGTTTCTGCAAGATGATAGTCCAAACCCTCTCCCAAATTTTTTCCAAGTTCTGGAATTAGACAAGAATAATGACAAGTGATATGAACAAAAAGTGGTTGCTATTTTTAAAACGGCCATTAATTTCAAATAAATTGTCTTTGCTTCACTCTGCCCATTCCATCTGCTTCACCCAGTTTGTGAGGTCATAGTCTGTTTCCATATCCAAACAGCTGTAGAACTGGAAAACATTCAGTTTAAAAGAAGAATTAACATGCTTACAAAATTCACTTTTGCTCAAAAAATTATTGAAATTATAGGTAACTTCCGTACCATTTAGGGGATATCTCATATAATGTCAACCTTTGTGAGAATTTCCACATTCCAGGACCTTTTTGTGATTATTTGTTTATTTATTTATTTAGGTGCATAAAAGCAATGTTCCTGGCAGAAAACAGGAAGGCTATCTACTATTGTTCTAGCCAGCTCTGAAGTTTTCTGCAGAAGTTTTTGTGCAAACAAAATTTTGAGAAAAAGGTCCAGAATGGAAGAAGAAGAGGAGGAAGAAGAAGAATTGAAAAATGTGCAAAACTCACATAATCTTGCACAGAGGGGAAAAAAAGTATCTAGTTAATTAATTAGTTGTTTGCATGGAAAAATAAAATAAAAGGAATATTACATCTCTTGCCCCCAAGCTGGTTCTTTGATTTTTCACCAGTGGTTCAAGAAATGTAGCAAACATGCATGCGTAGTCCAAGGATATTATTTCTATACTGATTCAGGAAGGGAAAGATTTTAAGGTTGAGAAACAGCAGCTTATTACATGGAATGCAATGCATGGTTATAACCATGGACTGCAATCAAGTGAGCAGGTAGATCCCATAAAATTTAGTGTCAAACTAGATAATATGCTGAACATGTATTTAGAAGTAGTGGTCTTTCATGTGGTGAAAGATGTATGTTTGTCACAGCATATGGCTTTTCTCACCTCTTTACTTTGTCCTTAGCATGGTTTGCCTAATGATTCACCTTACTCTCAACTTATTTTGCAAGTCTGATTATTATGGGATGCATCTCTGAGGCAATCCTGTTGCTGGATGAAAAATATGTTAGTCACGGGTAATGAACATTCCCCTTAACATCCATTTTGACCTGTAGAAGGAATTGGAGATTAGAAAAGTTACCTTTTTGGACTGCAGCTCTGAGGATCATCCCAAGCCTATGTGTAACTTTTCCATACTTGAGACCATAGTTTATTTAGGAAATATGACATGTAAAACTAGAAAGGGGTATGAAATTGAGTGACTGGATTCCCAAAAAGAGAGCGCTTTATGCTGTAACATTTGTTGCAGATATCACTTAGCTTCTGTGTATTCCCTATCACACCTGGATTCTCAAATCCCAAGTAAAACAAATGTAACCTGTACGGAAAGTATGGATGTGTTCTTAAATTCCTTCCCAGTCATTTTAGTTGATTGTATACAGGAGCAGTACCTGATAGACTGTGACTTTATTTAAAAATGAAGAATGGCACCTTAGGGTGACTAGAAGAATAGAATGATGGAGTTAACAAGTGTGAGACAGAAATGTTGACAAACATGAATGTAGTAAATCACAACTGAAGAGGTTACCTGAGATTACATCTTCTAAAGTACAAGTAGAAACATATGAATTCCATATATGGATTATTGGCTAAATTTCATGGAGAAGGGAACATGCCATGAAGACCCTATTGTCTCTAATCTTCATTCACAGATCACATGATATGCATTTTTTATCATAAATCTCCTGAGGTTTTGCTTGAGAGTCCCAACTAAAACAGAATACTCTTCGCACGTGATACTAACAAAAACTCCTTAAGCAAAGTTTTAAAAACTTGATGTTTCTGTTAAGATTCTTTTTTAAAAAATAGTTGCCTGGGGAAGGGGGGTGCTATGTGAAGTACACAACATCCTTTTTTGGCTACAGAAAATATGTTCTTTTTATTATTATTATTATTTATTTATTTATATTTTATTTTTTAAGAAAAGAACAGAACAAAAAAAGGAAAAACACCACATGATACACATAACTGGAAAAAAAAAGGAATTTCAACAAAAACAAGCTTACATTGTTATTTCACTCCAATTCCATTACAATCATATACTTATTCAACTGCTTATATACTTTGGTTACCTATATCTAGATTTCATTCTCATTGTACTCATTATTATAATAATAATTTCATTCTTAACTCTATACTTTTCAACTACATTTAACCTATTACTATTACTAAATATGATCTTATTACTAAACCTATCAAACTATTTCTAAAAATAAACCCACCCCCCAAGCCAATTATGTTTCAACTTACTCCACCTTCCAGAATTGTAATTCTTCTTGTGGAGATATGACACTTTCCTCTTTTAGTAAAACCTTTTCCATAAATATCTTCCATATTGCTTCAAAATCATTCCTGTTTGTTATTCCTTTTCTGGCCTTAATTCGACATGTTAACTTATCATTAATCACAATTTTCTACACTTCTTTATACCAATCCTCGATTTGAAAATCTCCATGAATTTTCCATTTTCTTGATATAATTAACCTTGCTTCAGTTAATAAATTTGTAATTAAATCCTTCATTACCTGGGTACAATTAACCTTATCAAATATAGATAATAATGCTATACCTGGACATATTTGTAAATCAATTTCTGTTATCTCTTTTATCTCTTTAAATACCCTTTGCCAAAATTTCTGTACACCTTCACAATTCCACCACATATGAATGTACGTACCAATCTCTTGACAACCCCTCCAACACACCTTTAGTAATTCTTATCTATATAATTTAACCTTACTGGTGTTAGGTACCATCTCCAAACCAATTTATAATAGTTCTCTTTTATCCTTACAGACAAGTTTTTTAAATGACGCTGATTCCAAATTTCCCCCCAGTCTTGAATATCTATTTTTTGTGCTAATTCTTCCTCCCATATTTTTCTAAGATATTCACCTTCATCTTCAAATTTTGCCAACATTTTGTATATTTCACTTGTGGTACCCTTCAATATTTTATTTTCCTCCATACCTCTTTGTATAATCATTTGTTCAAATTTAGTATATTCCCTGAAACCTTTATTATTCCTTTTCCAATTCCTTGTCCACTGCTCTAACTATGTATAATTAAGCCACAATATCTTAGTACCCTGTAATCTCTCCTTTATTTTATCTTTATTTGCCATTATAGTTCTAGACGGGGTCACACTTCCCCTGAAAGACTGTGTCCACAGCTTGGGGGTGCTCTTGGACTCACCACTTCAGATGACAGCTCAAATAGATGCGGTGGCCAGGAGTGCCTGTTATCAGCTTCGGCTGATACGCCAGCTGCGCCCCTTCCTGGACTTGGAACTCCTAAAAACAGTGGTGCATGCCCTGGTAACTTCACAACTTGACTTCTGCAATGAGCTCTACATAGGGCTACCCATGTGCTTAGTCCGGAAACTTCAATTAGTTCAGAATATGGCAGCCAGGTTGGTCACCGGAAGATCTAAAACTGACCATATAACACCAATCCTGAAGTCCTTACATTGGCTGCCTATTAGTTTCCGGGCACAGTACAAGGTGTTGGTTCTTACCTTTAAAGCCCTTCATGGCTTGGGGCCAGCCTACCTGCGGGATCGCCTTCTTCCATATAATCGGCCCCGCACATTAAGGTCCTCTGGGAGGAATTTACTGCAGCCGGTCAGAACTAGGTTGGCTGCAGTTACCCAGAGGACCTTCTCTTCTATCGCTCCCAAGTTATGGAATGGCCTGCCGGAGGACACCCGGCATATTACCAGTCTTGACTGCTTTAAAAAAGCAGTCAAGACTGCTCTCTTCCGACAGGCCTTCCCAGACTAGTACCTCCACCGCCTCCCACCAACTGTCTTGCTGTTCTTTTAATGGCCAGTTGATTGTTGTTAATTGTTAATTGTTGTGTGTTTCAGGGGGTTGGTTTTAGGTGGGTTGGTGGGTGGGGAGGATTGGGTATGTTTTTTTAATGTTTTTAATGTAATTAATGTATTACTGTTGTTCGCTGCCTCGATCCATGGGAAGAGGCAGGATAGAAATAAATTATTTATTATTATTATTATTATTATATCCATCCAATCTTTTAACTTATTTATTTTCTGCTTCTTTAATTCCTTCTCTACTTCACCTCTCAAATTCATTGGAAATCTTGCCATCATCACTACAGGAGTTAATGGTGAAGTAGCCGACATTAATTTTTCCTTCTTTTTCTTTTAAATTTCTAATATATTTTTCAAAAAGAGGTTTTTGATTTTTTCCATTTCTCTCTTGACAAGATTCCCCTCCCAAAAAACAAAAAAACCCCTAATCTCTTCTAAATTTCTATTGCTTCCATCTCTAAGCAATCTAAATCCCCTTTTCCTAGAACTACATCCACAATATATCTCAATTGATTTGCATTATAATACTATTTTAGATCTGGTAGGCCCAATCCACCTTCTTTTGGGGATTTATACCAAAATTTCTTATTAATCTCACTTTCTTGTTCCCATTACAAAAATTGTTCAATAATAACTGCTGATTTTTCAATTCTTCTTCTGATACTTTTATTGGTAACATCCTGACAAAAAATTAATCTTAGGTAGTATTTTCATTTTTACTAATGCAGTTCTTCCAAACCATGATAACTTAATATTCTCATATTCCTCTAATTTCCGTTTCACTTCTTGTCTTAATTTATTATAATTTTTCCTGTGATCTTTGTAGACCTTTTGTAATATTTATTCCTAAATATTTAATTAATGTGTAAATTTATATAAAAACAGGTCATAGAATCATAGAATCATAGAGTTGGAAGAGACCCCAGGGGCCATTCAGTCCAACCCCCTGCTATGCAGGAACACCCAACAAAGCACTCCCAACAGATGGCCATCCTACCTCTGCTTAAAAACCTCCAAAGAAGGAGACACCACCACACCCTAAGGCAGCATATTCCACTGCCAGACAGCTCTGACCATCAGGAAGTTCTTCCTGAGGTTCAGGTGGAATCTCCTTTCCTGCAGTTGAATCCATTGCTCCTTGTCCTAGTTTCTGGAGCAGCAGAAAACAAGCCTGCTCCCTCCTCAACATGACATCCCTTCAAATATTTAAACATGGCTATCATATCCCCCCTTAACCTTCTCTTCTGCAGACTAAACATATCCAGCATCCTAAGCTGCTCCTCATAGGGCATGGCTTCCAGACCCTTCGCCATTTTGGTCGCCCTCCTCTGGACACGTTCCAGCTTGCCAATATCCTTTTTGAATTGAGGTGCCCAGAAGTGGACACAGTATTCCAAATGAGGTCTAACCAATGCAGAAAAGAGTGGTACCATTATCTCCCTTGATCTAGACACCATATTCCTATTGATGCAACCAAGAATCACATTTTGGCTTTCTTGGCTGCAGCATTGCACTGCTGACGCATGTTCAGGTTGTGATGTACCAAGACTCCTAGATCTCTTTCACATGTACTGCTGTCCAACCACCTGTCCCCCATCCTATATTTGTGCATTCCATTTTTTCTGCCTAAGTGTAGGACCTCACATTTCTCTCTGTTGAAATTCATTTTGTTAGCTTTGGCCCAGCTCTCCAATCTGTGAAGGTCATTTTGAAATTTGATCCTGTCCTCTGGAGTATTAGCAACCCCTCCCAATTTGGTGTCATTTGCAAATTTGATCAGCATGTCCTCTGCTCTTTCATCCAAGTCATTGATGAAGATGTTGAATAGCACTGGGCCTAGGACAAAACCCTGTGGCACCTCACTAGTCACTTCTCTCCAGGATGAAAAGCAGCCATTGGTGAGCACCCTTTGGGTTCAGTTGGTCAACCAATTAAAAATCCACCTAACAGTAGCCCTGCCAAGGTCCAAAGTCTTTAGTAAAGAGCCATGTTTTTTCATGGTGCCAATTGGGTCTCTATGGGGAGAGCAGGCTTTAACTGGAGTGCCAAAGCAGTGAACAACCTCTCCCACATCTTCTGATGGGACACAGAGTGAGTCCTTCCTGAGGATCTTATACCTCAGATAGCCACATATAGGTGAAAATGCTCTTTCAAATATCAAGGTCCCAACCAATTTAGGGTATTCAGTACCAGAACCAGGAGCTTGAATTTGGACTGGAAGTATATTGGCAGCCAGTAAAATTGCTTTGAGATCCAGCATGATATAGTGGTCTGAGTGTTGGACTATGACCCTGGAGACCTGGGTTTGATTCCCAACACAGCCATGGAAATTCACTTGGTGACCTTGGGCATGTCACACACTTTCACCCCCAGAAGATCCTGTACTAGGTTCACCTTACAGTTGCTATAAGTCAAAAATAACTTGAAGGCACTGAAACTGATCCCAGAAAACATGACCAGGTGAAGCATTAGCCTGTTCCTCAGACTGTAAAATGACTATGGCCTCAAGTTACAAAATTACAGATTACAGCCCTAAAACAGCTGGAGAGCATGTAGAAAATGCAGTCTCCTGTTTTCTTATCATGTTTCAAGGAAGAGGGGAGACATCTTTCTACAAACTGAAATGTGTTTAAAGTTAATTCTGTTGTCGTGGATTCCTCCAAAGATCTTTGCAAGTTGTAAATAATGAGGGTGCTAAGAACTTTTTGTTAGAGATTCTTAGCTCATGCACAGAATGGGCTACAATAATAAGACTCCCCCATGTCTCTCTCTCTCACACACACAAATACAAAATTATACCCTCATAATGATGTGATTCCCCATTTTAAGACTATTTCTCTGCCCTCCACAGCTTTCTGGAGAAGAGAATAAATGTTCTTCAAAATCAAGAGTGTCCCTTTAGTAGAGATGGAAAGAATATTCACTCTTATTTATTTCCTGAATGAAAGACAGGCTTCCTAATTGAGGAGAAAAGTCTCAGGAAATGCCATGTTTTATTCTTGTACAAACCAGTTTTATTTTGGAGATCCATATGATGTTTTCCTCATCTCAAAGTACTTCCTGGGAACTCCCAGTGTTAACAAAAAAAAAAGAAAGAAAGAAAGAAAGAAAGAAAGAAAGAAAGAAAGAAAGAAAGAAAGAAAAGAAAAGAAAAGAAAAGAAAAGAAAAGAAAAGAAAAGAAAAGAAAAGAAAAGAAAAATCCCAATGTTCAGGCTGGTTTCAATTAACCTAGTACTTTCAAAAATACAGTGTATAGGGCACTTGCCTTGCATATTTCTACAGTCTCAGACCCAATAAAGATGGCTGCCAAGTAAACACAACTACTGTTTCCAGGACACAGATTAATTAGAGATAAAGTGAGGGAAAGAGGAATGTTAACACTAAAACAAAATTATCATAATAATTTTGGCATAATATTGCTAAGATGATGATGATGATGATGATGATGATGATGATATAGCGGCAGCTCAGTGGGAACTGACATGTTTCATGAGACTGGGGCCATTTCTACTCTAACACTGCTATAGTGCTATTATTCCACTTTCAACATCCTGTGGAATTCTAATGTTTGTAGTTTCCTGAGGCCAAAGAGCTCTCTTGCTGACAATTCTAAATGCCTCTCCCTAAACTGCAAACCCCAGAATTCCATAGGACGTTGAAAGTGGAATAATACCACTATAACAGCGTAGGGCAGAAATGGCCTGGATGTGACAGGTGATCAGTAGGAGAGGGAACATAAGGGAGGGCAGGAAAGCCAATGTATTTCAAGAGAAGACCAGATGCAAACCAGTGATTATGCAGCCACAGTCAGAACAGAAGCAACCAGAAATCCTTGATACTTTGAGGGAGTTTGGTTGAGTCCTGACTCTCTGGAAACTTGGCTGGTAGAATAACACAGTGTCTGGAACCTGAACATCCCAAGGTGCTTCAGGAAATTATTCTAGACAGAAACCCACATGAGGTGTTTGGGTTTTTCGTTTATTTTTTACATAAAAAGCATGATTAATGGTGGAAAATCAGTGTTTTTAGATAGCTCTATGAGATAGGTTTTTTTGTGTATGCATGTGTGTGAGTGTGAAAGTGTCAGAGTTTTCACAGGACAGGGAAGGGAAGGGAAGGGAAGGGAAGGGAAGGGAAGGGAAGGGAAGGGAAGGGAAGGGAAGGGAAGGGAAGGGATCTTCTCTAAAACCCATGTGTCTGTCTAGAAACAATAATTTTCATTAAAAGATACACCAGCATTCCCAGAAACCCACATAGTTTCTTTTTGCAAAATTAGTGTTTTAAAATGGTAAGACGATGGCCATATCCACACGGGGTTTTTAACTGGGGCAGAGCGTCCTCCAGGGAGGATGTCTGCACCGAAGAGCAGACTGAGTTGGACCTACTTAATGTAGATCCGCACCCCAGCCCACTCTGGAATGACCCCAAGTGGTCGTCCAGCGTGCTTTTCAAAGACCGCTAAAAACAAGTCTTTCAAAAGCACGGAGCACACCACTGCGAGCCTGCTCCCTTAGGCAGATTTGCAGGCTTGCATTGGTGCGAGCCTGCAATCTGCCAAGGGCGGGCTTTAGGCTGGCGAGCTTCAGCGGTTGGTCAAGACCCTCGACCAATTGGAAGCTGCCATTTTCATCCCTGGAGCAGTGCAGAGCAATGGCTACACACTGCTCCGGAGAAGCATGGACTGGACCGGGGAGCCCAAAAGCCCGGTGAATAGCATCACGGGGTGATTCCCTCGCCCCATGTGGAAATGCCCCATGACATACATCCAGTAATAAGTCATAGTGTCATGGTGTAGTAGAGAAGGCAACAGAGAAAATGCTGAGAGAATGGGAAGGAAAAGGAGGCTCATGAATGCAGCTAGGACAAGTTTGGGTTAAAAGGAAAAGAGGCTGAGAGGGAGAAACAAAAGGATGTGGCAAAAGCAAGAAGACAAAGGTGGGCAGAACTGGAGAGAAGGAGAAAAGAAGAATGGAAGAAGGGGAAAACATGTGCAATATGCAAGAGGGAGAAGGATGAAGAGGATGAGTGTGAAAGAGGAAACATTTAGACATGATTAGGAGAAATAAGGATGAGAAGGAGAGACCAGTGAATGATCGAGTAGATGAGTGTAAGTGGTGGTTGTGGGGGAGACAATGAGAAAAAGGGGAAAGAAGGAAGAGAAGGAACAATGTTACTCCAGGAGCTGCAGGGAAGAAGAAAGAAATAGGAAGAAAGACGTGCGATCCAGAATTAAAAGATAAAAGAATCAAGTGCACAAATAGAGCTGAAAAAGACATTTGTACCATACTTTTTGCTAGCAGCGATGTAACCCCCATGTGCCTGAGACTTGGAAAGGAAATTGTGCTGCAGCTTCAGCCAATTAGGATAGAGTGAGGAAAAGGAGGACTGAAGTAGGAAAGGTAACAAAGAGATAGGTGAAGCCAAAAAGCAGCAATCCTGCAGTACTATATTCAGGGACTCTTATTTCCCTGCATTGACCAGTCCCTCACATTGATTCCTAAGGCTGGCCTCATTCTGAGATACTTAGAGGGAAGGAAAAGGTTGGAGGGAGCCCCTGCAAAGTGCAGAGCAGCCAATCAGAACCAGGCCTCTGTGGCAGGAGCCAGCAGCACACAGGATTCTCTGACCTTAAGATATCCTCCCCTTGCCCTGAGGTCTAAAGAAGAGGGGCCAGGCCCTGAGATCTGGGAATCTTAGCTACAGTGACAGTTCATTGGAACTGGTTGACAAGTATGACAGGAACATTTGACTGAGAGGATTTTTTATCAATTTCATTTCGTTTCTGAATGCATACGTAAAGAAACAATTCTAATTCGCCATTTTGTTCTTGATAAAAGAACTTGAAAAAGTTATATTTTTTTTCAGAGTACAATGTCTAGAATCTCCCAGATAACATGGCCTATGACATTCCAGGAATTGTCCAAACAATGTTTCCAAGTTCCACCTGGTGATGACCAAAGTAAGTGGAGTTGAAGAACTCTCTGAAAATTTCCACCCCATCCATTTTCTTCTTTCAGGTAATATAGAACCATGTTAAATGTTTGGGGTTAACTTCTCATTATCGTGGCGCATCACCAGCAACGGTCTTCCCATAAATCATTTTTATCCTTTTAGTAAAGTTATTAGACAGAAGCTCAGCTCCATTAATTCACACCCACTGGGTATTGCTTCAGAGTGACACAGCATTTATATGAAGTATAAGAAGGGCTATCACGTCAATCAACCCTAGAGTGAGCCTCTGAAATATTAGAAAAAGTAAACTTACAGGCATTAAATGACACTGACTTCAGAAATACACTAAAACAGGAAACTAATTTAGAATAACTATTTGTCATATTTATTCCATCATTTTTATGGTTCTTCAGCACCCAAAGAAAATAAAGTGATCAGCACCAATAACAAACTCATCTGCTAATGTTAATATCACCAACATAAGTTGCCATTTAATATCCTGTGAACTGAGATATGCATTCTTTTTAAAATGCACCCAGTCTGAGTATTTCCGACAGTAAGAAATAATTTCCTCTGTGGTTTATATTTCTCTACTTTTCTAAACCATTCGTTTTTATTTTTCATTATCCATATTGCACCACAAAAACTAAATAATGTCATTTCTTTTGCTGTGTCATTGGACAGAGACTAGATGTGGGGAATTGGAGAGATTAAATCACATCATGAAAATTGTAATATTTAATACCTTCAGAGTTTCTCAAGAATCTTGTGCTTTATGGTCAACCAGGCTGATTTAGAGTGAACATTTCCTACATTAATGTCATTTATATGCAGGAGAATTGGATGTACACTGTCATGTGTGTTGACTACACCTTTTCTGTTTTGCCATGCCTACTTGTTGTAGAAAGCTACTACCATCAATCTCATTAACACATGCAGTGAAACAAAAGAAATAGAACATTGTGATAAGGAAGTGACAATGCTCTGGAGATAGAAAAGAATACAACAGAGTGCTAGCTCTTTGATTTTGCATTGTTATTTGGGACTATATCGGCACTGGTTAAAACAACGTTGCCTGAAGCAAACAGTTCCATCCTCCAAAAGAGAAATCAACTGCCTTTACCAATCCCTGCAGATCAACTATCATTTGTTGCCTGAAGCAATAGTCTCTGACTACTTCAGAGGGTGGGACCATCTCCACACAGAGCTTACTGATGAATTATGAAGCCATATGGTACAACATAAAGCATTCACATGTTTGCACAACACTGGCTCTTTCCAGTTGATAATTCTTGCTCTCTTCCCAGAATCTCAATTATGACTTTGGTCAAGGACTTGGTGATCTTTGGGAGTCTCTTTGTTCAGTATACACAGAAGACTTCTGTAGTCTGGAACTGAACTACAACACAAGCAGGGAGGAACGTGAACTTATATAAATCTTGGCCCAAATCTATAAGGTATTCATGGATGAAAATAGATATCCATGTTAGTCTGTACTTCAGCACAACCAGTTCACATAAAAAATGTTTGGTCGAAAAAATAATAAATCAGCCTTTAAGTAAGTAAGTAAATAAGTAAATAAATAAAATGTTTTAAATTCTATAAAAATTACATAGGCAAGGATATGAGCTAAAATCATATGCCAGTATGGCCAAGAGTAAGTTGCAGCTTACTTTGAAAAAAGATGTTTTAGGATTTCAGTGTTAGTAAAAAGTATTACTGAATAACTTTATTATTGGTTTAATAGTACATCAGGTTATTTTTTTGGAGATGAGAAATAAAGAGAAAAAAGGGAACACAGGATTTTGTCTAACCTCGAAAGCCTATTTCCTCAGCCATTCATTTCCCTGTGTCATTATCAGTTTTTCTTTTTTCATGTGATATTTTTCCACAAGAGAATTTATAGTACTTTGCATCAGTTTCTGGCAGAATTCCATTACTTTTGCAGAATTCTCTGTTTAAAAGAGTTCAGCAGCAGCAGCAATACAATAGCAGCAGCAACAGCAACAACAACAACTTCTCTCTCTCTACACCTTTTCCTCCCCCTCTAGCACCCCGCTTCACTTAGTAAACTTGTTTGATGAAGGTTTTTACAGCTGCCTGCCCTATACCTGCAAAACAAATAAACTAATGGCCTGAAACTTTCACCAGTGTCAGAGGTGAGAGGGCAGAGTTCGCTGTATTAGCTGGTCTGAGTCACATTCCATGACTTCTGGATGCAAGACTTCCCCTTTCTACCATATGCTTTGAAATTCCTCAAAATGACTAAAATAGCTTGAGGCATACCATAGAGATCCATAGGTTGTGGAGGATTTTTTAAGTGTCAGGAGCCAGTCTAAAACTATTGATGTTTCAGAGATGAGGACTCTAAAATTTCCTATATGGTAATCTGGGTTAACGTTGAGTGCTCCACTCAGGAGATGTACTGAGAGAAGAACAAGATGACTCTTTCTGAGGCAAATGACTACACTGCAGGCTGCCTAAGCAAACAGATTAACACAATTGGCAGGAATGTACGTCCTGAACCACTGCCTGCTCCAGATGTCCAGTGTGGTCACAGAATGCCAGAAACACCAGCCTGTGAATTAGACCAGACGGACTACATTGTTTTGACTAGAAGGCTTTTCCGAAGAAAAATCTGAAACTGTCAACTGTATTAGCATGGTCCAGCTTCCAATCTTTTTTTTCCCCCCTCTCCCTCAGACAAGAACAAGGCTTCAGGCTTAGATACAAGTGAATATGGAGATAAACTGTCTCAGGGTGGTATTCCTTGGTACCTATTTATTTGTTTATTTGATGTATATTCTGCCTTTCTCCCAAAAGTGGGATTCGTGATCATAGAGGTATACAACAAGTTTAAAAACAGATATGGATAAAATATCAGTTGACCTTGTTGAAAGCACAGATCTTTTTGAACAATGTACAAGTTGTGTTCCTCCAGGTTTTGGATTGAATTTCCCATCATCCCTCATCACTGGCTAGCAAAGTAATCAGGAGAGTTGTAGTCCAATATCTGGAGAACTACAGCTGTAGACCAACAGATCTGGGCACTAGGAATCTGTTAACCCCCTCTGAACAATTTTTGCCAAGAAAACCCCATGATAGGTTCACCCTGGGGTCATTGTAACTTGGATATGGCTTGAAGTCACACAACAAAACAATAACAATAACAGTAAGAACAGCAGCAGCAGCCTTTTTAGCTTGCAAAGCACGAAAATCCATTCTGGATGTGTACTGCTATAACCTAACATGCATCCACTGGTAATAATCTGATCTCTTCACATCTTTCAGAATATGAATAGCTGGCCTTAAAACACAGGGCAAAAGATTTGATTGGATGGTCATGCATGGAGAAGCAAAGGCATTGTCATTCATGCAATTTCGGCAAGGCAAACAAAATGTTCCTTTTTTTCCTGTGTTTAATCTTACACAGGTATAACCAGACAGAAGTTGGTACACTATTTGACTTCAATCGTAGTCTCTCAATGTTATTTAAAATTATTTTCACATTTTTAGTTTTTTATTTTGCTAAGAAGGCAAATTTAATAATCAAATGTACATTTATTCTCATGACAGGCAATTTTCAGCTCTAAAACTGCAGTGCATTATACATTCTGCAATGGACTTTGCTATAGGAACGTCATTATTCCTGCAGTGGAGACTAGCCTCTATTTAATTTATCTGCAATTTTCTCATTAATTATTATTATTATGGACATGAAAACATACACAGAAACAGACTGTGTTCACTTCCATCTAGCAGCCATTTTATATCATCATTTATAATGATTATTAAGATTATTCTGTGGTGTTTTTCTCCTGTCATAGTTGGAGGGCAAATCAAATTGCTTTGCACAGTGACATTCAGCTGAGCACTTAATTTAGTCTCTCATAAATGTACTAACTACATTATGAAGGATAGCGAAAATGCACATTATTATTGCATTAGGTATTAACTATATCGATAAAACATTTTCCTGCTAAAATATTCAAACTACTGTGCATCAGTCTGAAAACAAAAGAAAAGAACAAGTCATCAAAACACTCCAAATCATAAAAAGAAGTCTATTTCAGTTTACACGAAACTATGTGTAAGTGCAAGGCAGCTGATATCTAAGAGAAGGACAGAAGCTTCCAAAAGCTAAGACTTGCTACAAGAAGGAGCAGACAGAGCTTGGAAAATTACTTTTCCTAGAATATCTCCAAGTATCCCTCAGTCAGCATGACAAGTGGTCGTAGTCCAATTTTTTTTTTTTTTTACAACGAAGAGAGGTAGCTGGATGGTTGTCCTTCAGAGAAGAGTTTTACCACATCAATACAGTGAACAAAAAGGCTGTGCCCTCTGTCCTTATTGATCTAAGCTTCAGATGGAATGAGAACTGAAAGATGTAATAATGATAGTAGTCAGTTCCTGGCCTCTTCCTGGGATTTATGGAAAGTAACATCTCTTAGGGTTGTTTTTTTTTTTTAATATACTGTATTTGCTGGAATATAAGACTCACTTTCCCCCCTGAAAAATGCTGTTTGAAAATAGGGTGCATTTCATATGCTGGTGTGTCTTATACACCAGCAAATATTATTTGCTAGTGTATGAATGGGGTGCGTCTTATATATGAGTGCATCTTATATGTTGGCAAATGCAATATATATATTATATATAAATAGCATAGCCTTTATTCAGCATCATTCATGATCTCATTATTCATTATTCATTAATTTTAAGTTGTTCGCATATCAACCAACTATACTCCTAAGTACTCAGGTAAATAAAAACAGTAATATGTCATTAAAGCAGTAGACTATTTCAGAAGTTAAAGGGACTTAAGTGAAGAAAAAGTTGATTGTTTTCTTCTTCCTTTCCTACCTACAGGGCTGTTGGTCGTAATTAAGAATCCACAGCCTCTCACCATTCAGAATGGAACCCAAGTGGGTGATTTGGAACTGAGCCTGATGAGATCCAAATTACCAGTCTTCCTACATTGACTTGCACTGTGAAACCAAAATTTGTTATTGTTGTGTGCCTTCAAGTCATTTCCAACGTATGGTGATTCAAAGGTGAACCTACCACAGGGTTTTCTGGGGGTGAGAGTGTCTGATGTGCCCAAAGTCACCTTGTGATTTTCCATGGCTGAGTGGGAAATCAAACGCTAGTTTCCAGGGTTGTAGCCGAGTGCTCAAAACACTTTCAAAAATGGCTAGAGCTTTTTAATTTTTCCTCCACAGTTCTGCATAAAATGTGGTGATATAGTACACCCCAAAGAGGGGAATAACCTGGGAAAAGTTCAGGCACATACCTCTATGGGGTTTTGCACTAGGCACTTGTGAAGTTTTCTGGTTTTCAAAGAAAACAAAATCTAAAAGCTGGTGACTCTTCAGCATCACAGATTCATTCTGCCTTTGTCATTGCGTTGGCAGTGTCCTGATACTGTGGGGCCTAGAGCATCTGTCAGCTAAGTCTGTTATAATTTGACTGAGATCAGATAAGATGATGGTGATGATAATGATGGCAATGATAAAACAGCTTATTGGACTACCAGATATACTTATTTGATTCTGCTGGCAAGATTCAATGGTCTAGTACAAAGAACTAGGTTGGTGGGGAGAAGATGCCTTACCAGTGATCAGTCTGGTGAGGTTCCCCTGACACATCCCCCTGATCCCCCTTGAGGCATTTCGTGATCTGTGTTGGCACTGGTAGAAACTTCTCCCTAACGGTTCCTATCCCAACCCATCTTCTCCTCTTGGAGGAAGTACTAACAACTGTGAGTTGTTGATTTTATATTGGCATATTAGCGTATTAGAGTGCTTTAATTGTGTATCCCTGCATAGAAGGGAAGTGGAGTAGATGGGGTTTTGCACTAGGTGCTTCCACCTCTATGATTCTATAGCTGTTTCCACACTACACTGTTATAGTGCTATTATTCCACTTTCAACATCCTCTGGAATTCTGAGGTTTGTAGTTTACTTAGACTAAAGAGCTCTCCTACTGAAAATTCTAAATGCCCCTCCCTAAACTGCAAACCCTAGGATTCCATAGGATGTTGAAAGTGGAATAATAGCACTATAACAGTGTAGTGTGGAAAGGCCCTTTGTTTCTTTCCTCCTATGAGCAAGAACATTCTCCTTCAAGTCCTAGTTGCTCTGAAACTGCAGACATGAACAAGTTTTGATCCTAGCCAGTAGTCAAGAGGCTATGGAAAGAACAAATTTACTTTAAAAGATATATCTAGCTATGATGTCTTTTTTTAAAAAAAAATAAAATGCAGGCAACACAATTTGCATTGGGAACCTAGCCTATGTGAGGGGGAGCTTTATCCATTCCTCCTTCATTGTGACCTTGATCCAAATATTTTGGGGAGAGGTTGGGGAGATATGCCTGCAATTTGTTTTAATATCATTCTTTGACAATGTAAATTACAGGTGTAGGCACAATGACCCAGACTGTGCCTTGCGTACATACTTCTGAGGGAAAAAAAAGCGTGCTAGGGTGGTAATCTAAAGTGAAGTAGTATAACGTAGCACAGTGAGAGCTAGCTGAATGGTGTGGTTTGAGTGTTGGACTTCGACCCCGGAGATCAGGGTTCAATTCCTGCTTGGGCAACGAAACTCACTGGGTGACCTTGGGTGTGTCACATACTCTCAGTCCAGACCATACTGGGTGTCACAGCCCATGATAGGTTCTCCTTAGGGTCACTCTAAGTCAAAAATGAGTTGAAGGCACACAGCAACACAGTGTAATGTATAGTTCTGCCAGAAAAAGTGCTGATGTTTGTGCACGCATGCACGTATGTGTAGTAGCCATGTTGCTGAAGGATTCTGGAAGTACAAATGGCTTTGCCAGGCTCAGTCTTTAAATTGCTACAGTCTGATGCAAGTCACCTTGGGGAATCATTTGACTAAAAGGTAGAATATAAATCTGCCAAATAACAAACAAGCCAATAGACATCTCAACAGGAGTCTCAGATATTTAAATTTCTGCCATGTACCTGCATACACAATCTGTTATCACTGCAACAAGGTACTAAATGACCCTTGTTAGGGTGATGGATCCTTTGGTTGTCATTCAGTTTCTGCTAAATGTGCTTGCTGCAGAAAACTGAAGCACCACTCAGAGAACAGGGAATACAATTTCAAATACAGGCTGAATTAAATGTGCGTACGTGCTGCTAGTGGAGATCCATCTCCACATCAGAAATTTTTAAATAATGTATTGTGTGCTGTTTATTTATTTTTAGTGACGTATTTTGGAATGTCATTTTCCAGTTCTCACATGAGACAAAAAAAAGAAAAGAAAAAAAGAAAAGATAGCTCAGTGCTATTGCCCTACTACTGATAAAGAAGGAAGCTTTATACAGGTACTGGAATCATGTTTTTGTACTCTCCAACTATCTCAATTTGGCAAGGATAATCCCAATTTATCCTCTGATACCCCACTTTTTCCCCTATTTTTAAAATGTCCCAGTTTCTCTCTTCTCCTCCCATCTTCCCCCATTGTCATAAGCTTCCTTCAGTTGTTGCAACTGAGTTCAAAGTGAAAAAGTAGTTTGTACTCAATTTCAGGGGGAGAGGACAGGATGGGCAGAGTCTTGCCCCCTTAAAGTAGATATAGGCAAAAACAAATTGCTGCATTTCCTAACTTGTCCGTTCTGTCGCATCAATAACTTTGGCTGTCCTGACCACACTCTGATGTTGCTTGGCCCCATTTTCATTTGTGAAATGTTGGAGAGATTTTATTTCTAGTGACAGACTGGATTTGTATCTCAGGAGTTAGCAGTTTCTAAACTAAAGAAGGGTCCATATCTAGTTATGCCCTTCTTCCAACTGAGATGTTTGTATCACTGGAATGGGGATGAGCAATTGCCTTTCCCCTCCAACTTCCATTCTTTATATCTTCTCTAGAAGCTTGAAGAGAAGCTCTGGAGCAGATGCTGGGCAGGAAGCAGGGAACAGCAAGTGGTTGGGGAAAGAAATATGCCTCACAGGACCTTGGATTTCTTTCTGATATTTCTTTTCCTGGGCCCTTTTCACACGGCATTTGCCATGCGAAAGGGCCCCTCGAGCATCACGTGAATGTGAGGAGCGGTCCACATGATGCACTCACAATCACATGACGCTCCAGGGGCTGGCAGGTGCTGACCGCACACTTTTTCATTTTTGGCTATAAGCTGAAAATGGTGTGCGATCACGCATCACTCTGGGGCCCCACGTGCACTTGCTGTGCGTGCGGAGCTCCGGAGCCGCAGCGCTCGTGCTTCCTGTCCAAGCGCAGCCTGGGAAACTCCCAGGCTGCACTGTGGAAGGAAGAGGCAGGGCTCTTGCACGAGCAGGCGGCAGCTGCGGAGCTGAAGGAATTGGGACACAAGAGCCTCTCACTAGAGGCTGCTCGCGTGATTCTCTCACCCTAGCTCTGTGAAAAGGTGCATTACGGAAAAGGCCCTAGTTTGGTGAACAAGGTGGACTGAGCAATGTGGATGTTATTGAACAAATAAAATTCAGAGAAGCACATCATAGACATAATCATCAGTATCCCAAGCAGTCTATCAGAGTAATGCAATTGTTAATAAATGTCTGACACTGAAGGATGTAATTATCTCCAACCAACATCAGGAATGTTAAGAGCATAAAGCAATAAGATTCTGAATGTTATGGATGAGAAGCAGGAACGTAAGCCTTTAAATCTGCGAGTATAACTTTTGAGCAAAATCTCCAACAAATCCACAGTAGGGCTATGAGGTCAGCAGGATACAATTTCTTGAAATTACAAGGCCAAGACATGAGATCAGAGGATAGGTTATAGGGTGGACCAGGTAAGGGTTGGCAGGTGAACTGGAACTGCTTCTCAGTCAGCTGTTTGTGGAAATGGCCACAAGGATGATCTGGGTAAATGGGTCGAAGATTTGGGTCAAAGCCCATCTAACCAGTAATATGCCAGCTCTGAGCCCAGATGAAAGACTATTTGGGGTGGCTGAGCAGGGAGTTAGGCAAATGCACTTGATGGATGTAGCAATTGTGAGTGTTGGTCAAGGTATCACATCTTGTACAAGACAGATGGGGAGCACCCACCACATATGTGAGTTTTGCCCAGGCCCTATGCTCCTCCTGGAGCTTGTAGAAAATTTACAATGTTTTGGGTATTTTCTGTCCAGGTCCTGGACTGCTGTTGCTAGGGAGAATTACATTACATGTCATTACATTACACATCCTACCTTTTTCCTGAATGGGACCCAAGGGAGCTCACAAAATTTTAAAAAAGGGCTTGCAATAAGGCTCACGATATGGCAAGAAGACTTGCACAAGAAAGATCATGATGTTAGTGCACCCTCCCTGTCTTGCATCAAATGTGAGCTCCAAAAGTGCATGTGCCCCTTGTCTGTTTCCTTAGTCCTCTCTCCTTACTCCTGTTTCTGTTTTGTTTTTTTGGATTTGCCCTAGCAACATTTTACAAGCATAGCACATATACTAATACCTTTACACAGAGGCAGAACCCTGGGAATGCATGGGTTAGTTATTATGTTCCTTCTAATCAGCTCTAACTTACTAGAGACCCTATCCTAGGGTTTCCTTGGCATGATTTATTTGGTGGAAGTTTGTCATTGTCATCCTCTGAAGATTGTCACATGTCCGATGTCACCCAGTGAGTTTCCATGGCTGAGTGGAACCCTGTTCCTTTTGGGGCAATGTGATTTAGTGGTTTGAGTATGAGGCTATTAATCTGGACACCGGAGTTCAAATCCCTACTCAGTCATGGAAACCCACTGGGTAACCTTGGGCAAGTCACATTATCTCAGCCTCAGAGGAAGGCAAAACTAAACTACACCTGAACAAATCTTGCCAAGAAAACCCCATGATAGGTTTGTCTTAAGGTTGCTATAAGTTGGAAATGACTTGAAGGCACACAATATCAACTTTTGAGTCCAACATTCAAATAACACTACCACTCAGGTTCCCCAGGAGATGAGTGTCCAGGATTTAAAGCCAGGTCACAGACAAGAATCAAAGTGTCTCCTTCAGTACTTCTTGCCCTAAGATGTCTCCCTCTGGCCGGAGACCTTGAGAGGATCTGTGATGTCTGAAGATTCTGATGTTTAAAATCTTAAGCTCTTCATTCCCCATCTATAGAGGACCATTGAATGACACTTATTCATACACAGCTATGTTTCAGCTGTGTTAGTGAACTGTTCAAGATTAATTAGTAACACAGATAAATGGATGCAATATTATTTAAACTAAATGCCACTGTAAGTAATAGTCAACTATTTTGGGGTACCAATATGTAAATGGAGTAAACATAGAACATGTAGCTTTTAGTGTACATCTGGCTCTTTAGAGCTCCAGTGTGCCCCATGGACCTCCCAGACCCTCAGCACTCCTAAAAAATTCATCCAGAACCTTAGTCCAGAAGGTCTCAGAGGCTGGTGGGCCATCAGAAAGAGATGCTTTAGCTGTAGGGTCCGACATTTTCAGGGAATCCCATGGTTTCCCAACCAACTCTAAAACTGTATGATTCTATGATCTGCAAATGAATCTTGGGTTTTTCTAATGACCAATCCCAAAACAAAGCATGCTACATCTTGGTGCACAAAACAAAGCAATCATAAAACAAAACATGCTACGTGCTATGACAAATGATGTCATGTCATATGATGTGACAAAAACAGACTTTGCTAAAGTTAGTATCTGTGTATTAGCATTAGTAATATTATCCTGTGTAGAAGCAGGCACGATGTCAATCTATGCTTCATACATAATTTCTTTAGGAGGTAGTGCAGAGAAGTCACCATGTCTGTTTCACACTCTTATGCACACACACATTTTGCAGTTCTTATACAATGTCCAGCTGCTGTATCATCATGAAGTCCCATGCCAGAGTCTTGATTTCTAACTCTAAAATCTCAAGGAATGGGAAGTGGCTAACCTGGCAACCCTAGCTGAAGTTAGTGGCTAAAACAATGGAAAAACCAGCTTTAGTGCTAAATTTCAGCCAGAGTTCTGAGTGCTAGGGCTCAGCCTTGGTCTTGGAAGCTAGCATGTGGTCCTGAATCCTTCAGCTTATACAGTAGATCAAACAGTAAATAGAACTCTCATCCCCTAATTGGTTAAAATGAATGAAAGACTTGAGTATCTGTAGGTCTCTACCAGTACAAATGGCACCTAAACGCAAGAGCAGAACATACATCAATTTAGGAGAGTGACAGTTAAATATTTTAATACCATAATGATCATTGCCTGCACAACCTCCATCTAAATTGTTCAAATTTAAACCGGTTTATTTTATAAAATTGCACTTGTTCAGAAATAACTTGATTACAGCTATCAGTCTGATCCTTGACATTTCTTTCATTGTCCTTTATATAAGAGCTCAACAATTCAAAACACAGAATTAACCAGTCTGTCTACATTGTCAAGAACCCTTTCATTTCTCCATCATTCTTCCTATTGTTTCCATGTTGTGAACCTGGTCTGTTTGTTCCACTGGGCCAATTCCCTCCTTACAAAACACTAGACTAAGACTAAACATATTCTTTATGCCTGACAAAATACCTTGACTGATAATGTAAATAACGGCTGCTTTTGACTGAATGCCAGTTATGAGTCAGAGATTTATGGGAGTTTTACTGAATGCCGAACTTTTGTCTCATTCTTTTTTTAAAAAATGATTGACTAGATTTCAAATTGATTGCAGACATTTTTCTAGTTTTCAGTTTGTGCCACAGACTTCGCTTTTTCATAGTATGTTCGTGATAGGCTTTTTGTATGTGATTACTTCTTTCTACTACTAATCCCACCTACTACTAATCTACTACTAATATAACTCATATGATTTGTCAGAGTACATCTTAGACACTGGACACAGAACATGTAGATTACACAAGGAGTGCAGGGTGGCACATCTCTTTAGAACTATACCTTCTAGGCATGACTTGGAACATAATTTTTAAAAAGCAATTCAATTCTGTTACTCATTACAGTGTGAGGAAAACGTAATTTCTTATGTTGCTCATTTCACATTGCTCAAAACTAGCTTGTTTTTTTACTTATTAGTAGCACTGCATTACTTTTTCACTGTTTCTACGCCCTATAAAATGCCAAGAAGTCCCCAAATGTCCAAATGACTCCCCAGTAAGAGTGATATGTTAAGAGTAATGAGAAAATACTCAAAAGAAATCAATGTTGCTACAGTTCTTAGTTAAAAGTCAGCTAAAAAAATTCAGTTGTTAGTTATAAGTAACTGAAGATAAATTTTTTAAAGTAACATCATCACCATATTGTTTAATCTTTCCCATGCTGTTTATTGTATGTGGTAAGAGCCATATACAGTAAATTTCAGCTGTTAAGAGTTGCAAGTCGTGAACAAATATTACACACACATTGTTATTGTTACATGGACATTATGTTACAAAAGAAATTATAATAAATATTGAGAAATACATAAACATAATAATATTTATTCATGTATGTAGTTTATAAATTGGTAATTTGTATTAGTTTCAATAATCACAAGATGCACACACTTATATACCAAACATTTTCAAACTCCTGATTAGTTAGTGTTTTAACTATATTGAGCGTATTTAATATAGTAATGAACTATGAAAATATCTAAGAAAAATATTTAAATTTGCATTTCATTAACATTAAATGAGATTGCCAAAAAATAAACATAAAAGAAGTGAAAACAGATTTTTTAAAATCATCTTTATTTGTCTTAGTAAACATCTGGTCAAAACATGGAGAAAAAAATATGTAAACCAATAGTAATCCTTGCTAATCCAAAATTTCTTTAACCCCAACTCCAATCAAGCATTAAAATAAGGATTTAAATTCTTAAGTATATTTACTCACTGTGAGCACTAAAGTTATGTTTTAATCCAGTGGACTCTCAGTTTATACTCAGTAAATAATTATGCAGCTGGAAAAAAAAATTGTTTGCTTTTTATATGAATTGTAATGCAAAAAGGAGCTCAGCCAACATATTTCCTCAAGCTGCACCTTATATGTCAAAGAGCAGCATGTGGCTTGCAAGCCACAATTTGGTCATCCCAGATTTTTAAGAAGTTATTGTGGGAGGTCATTAGGAGTCTTAGGTTGAGTGTCATTAGTATGCTGATAACACTCAGTGCTATTTCTTGCTTGAGGCTGTGCAGGTGCTGTAATGGGTTAGACGAATGCCAACAAACTGTGGCTTGATAAACCACTGTAGATCAGTGTTTCTCAGGCACAGGATATGGGTAAGCTAGTTGCACAGGAGGAAGTTGCCCTTCTCATGAGTCAGCTGGTATATAACATGGGAGAACTCTGAGTCCCTTTCCGCAGCTTACCTTGTTCCGGTGCTGGGGTATGGGGATCAGGTGAGCAGCCTCTGCCAAGAGGCTCTCCCTTCCCTGCTGCTTCAGGTCTGCAAAAGATGCCTGTTCGCACGAGAGCCCTGCCTCTTCCTTTAGCGGTTCAGCATGGGACCTTCCTGCACTGTGGCAGGAAGCATGACTGGCCCAGCTCTCGAGGCTCTGCATGCCAGGTAAGTACACGCGGAGTCCAGGAGCAATGTGCGATTGTGCACCATTTTCAGCTTCAAGCAGAAAATGAAAAGGTGCGTGATCATCCCCTGCCAGCCCCTGGAGTGTCGTGTGATTGCGAGTGCATCTTACAGGTTGCTCCTCGCAATCGCCCGATGCTCCAGGCCCTCCAGGCAAATGCCATGCGAAAAGGGCTTTAGATCCATCTTTGTCACTGGAGGTACAAGTGGATTCCATGGCTCAGAATGCTTAATGCTAGTTTCAACTGATCCACCACCTATGGCTTTTCCTGAATAGGCAAAACATAGCCACTGTAGTCCACACATCATACCCCACAACATTTCACAGATGAACACTGAGACACTTGTTCATCTTCACCATGAGAATGTGGCTTAGAGGGCAAAACTTATTACTGATGAAAAGCCAAGAGAAACTGCAGAAGTTTGTTTTGCCTACTGGAAAGGGCAAGATTCTGCCTCCGCCTCTCAATGCTCCTCTGATTTTATTTTTACCACCATGAGATTTTCAGGGGAAAAAATCAATAGAGAGCCAGCATGGTATGGTGGTTTGAATGCTGGACTACCACCCTGGAGACCAGGGTTTGATTCCCTGCTCAGCCATGGAAACCCACTGGATGGCTTTGGGCATGTCAAATACTCTCAGCCTCCAGAAAACCCCATGATAGGTTCACCTTAGGATCTCTAGAAGTCAGAAACAACTTGAAGGCACACAACAACAACAACAACAACAACAACAACAACAAATATCTAAATAAATAAATAAATAAATGAGTGAAATAAATGTGAACATGTTGCTATTTTTAACATAAGACTTCAAAATTCTGCTTCTAGGACAGTGGTTCTCAACCTGTGGGTCCCCAGATGTTCATGGACTTCAGCTCCCAGAAGCCCAAGTCCACAAACATCTGGGGACCCACAGGTTGAGAACCACTGTTCTAGGATAATGCAAACAACAAAATATTGAAATAGTAATCATGTCATATTTGTTGCTTTCTGAAAGCAACTTACTTATCAGAGAGGTCCCAGAAGTGGTGCTGATGTTGATGCTTGCAGCAGGGAAGAGTTAGGGGCAAGCATTTGCCTTTTCTGTTCTTGTCTTAAAAAGAAGTTGAAATCCATTTTAATGTTTTTGTCTAGCCTGATTGATTTTCTGCTGCCTGAGGAGTAAACAAAATGAGACTTGATCCAACAGGCACGGTTTTCGGCCCATTATTCAGTCTTCCTTACTTCAAAGAGCCTTCTTGCAAGAAAGTAGTGCTATATGGATTGTTTCCATGGTAAAATGGTGGTAGTCAGGGGGAAGTCAAATCCATGTACTGAGCAGGGCAGATAAGATTTTGGAAAGGACAACTACAAATTTTCTTATTCTATTTGTACAGTATCCTATACAAAGTGCTTTCATAAAGTTCAGATTTGTATGCCTCTTCAGAGTCAAAGACTTCATTTTGTAAAAGAAAGGTGTTTAGTCCTCATAGGTAACCAAGCAAAACTAGCTAAACATTCACTCTGAAAACCAAGGCAGCAAGGCAGTAGGCATTTTCACACTTGTAGCAGCTTTCCTAGCTGCTCTGGGGTTGGGCAGAGTAGGATGCGGGGCTGAAGTAATATGTACATTTCTTTACCTGTTGGGAATGAATGGTCCATTCACCACAGATAAGGACTCAAGATGATGGTGAATCCATCTAGAAGAGCAGTGTTGAAGCATATTTAGGCTTATATTTATTTCAAGGACTTAACTGTACCCTATATTTGTCTCAATAAAAATTATCTACCTACTTACCTACCTACAGTATTTATAACCTGCTCTTCAGGCAAAAAATCTAAATAATTTGACAGTTCTCTGCCCTTGGGCTTTCAATCTACTATATATACTCAATTATATGTCAATCTCATGGAAAAGTTGAGTGCAGGTTTGGGGCCCCAAATTAGAGAATTTGCTGTGACCCATGGATAAGTCAACCCCCTCCCCCAAGCATCATGGGCTCCCTGGTGGCCCCTGAAAAACCATCCAGACCTCCAGGGAGCCCATCCTGCTTGAGGGATTGGTTCAGGGAGTGGATCACTGCAAACTCCTCTTGGCTTTAGGGACTTTTCATTTCTCCCCTGAGCTGGGAGGTCAGTCTCTGTGTACCTCAAGCTGGGAGGAGTTTGCAATGATCCACTTCTTCAGCCACACTGAGCAGTGCCTGTTCCCCAGCAGAGACCTTTGGGGAGCCCATGCTGCTTGTGGAGAGTCAAAGGAGCAGATCAAAAGGAGGAGTTTGTGACCATCTGCTCTCTTGATCACCTCTCCAGAGGTCCCTGCCAGGGAGCCCACACTGCTGGGGAAGGGTTCATGGGAGACGATTGTCACATATTCCTCCCAGCTAGAGGCACACAAAGGCCAGCTGCCCAGCTCGGGAGAAAAGCAAAAAGGTCCTAGAGTTGTAGGACTCCTACAGTTTGGAAGAGTTTGTGACAATCCACTCCCTTGACCCCCCCTCCCCCAAGGAACACCAGATTCCCAGAAGTCTGGAAGGCTTTTCGGGGGGCTTCTTGATGTTCCTTTCTGGCAAGTTCAACTTTGACTTGCGGATAAGTCAACCAGGTTTTTAAACTTGATTTTTTGACTAGAATTTTTTTGACTGGTAATCAAGTAAATATGGTAAGAGACCTAGGCTATTTCCTTACTAGCCTGTTATAGCGCTATGATTCCACTTGCAACATCCTGTGGAATCCTGGGGTTTGCAATTTTGGGAGGGGCCGGCCGGCCCTTCCCGAAACTGCAAACTCCAGGATTCCATACAATGTTGCAAGTGGAATCATAGCGCTATAACAGGCTAGTGCGGAAATGGCCCTAGTGTTGTGGACTAGCATGAGTGTTAGACTATGACCCCGGAGACCAAGGTCCAACCTTCAAATGTTGGGGCAAAAACTGAGTGTAGAAACTTGGGCTTATGTGCAATTTTCTAGTCCAGAGGAACTGTGTCCTAGAAAAGCCACTTTTCATCATTTGAAAAAGGAAAGATAGAAAAGAAACCATTTAAAACTCCCACTTGAACCTACAGAGGCCCTAAAAGAAACTAAAACAACCTAGTGAAGCCGTTAAGGAGAAACTAAGACAATCAAGCACTATTCTGAGGAAATAGGTATTTCAATGTAATTACTAAATGTGCTTTGGCAAATTGTTTGAACTGCTAGTCAATTGCAAAACGATTATATCTAGCCAAAATTCTTTCCCTTGTATTAATGTTGCTTTTGAAGTGAGAAACTCAGAAAGTCTAGACTCATTAATTTTGTCAGAAACCACAGCTGAAGATTTTCTTGAGTATCTTAGGAATAGTCTAACTTCAACAGAAAGACTCTTAAGAAATCAAACCCAGAAACAAAAGGTTGTAGTGAATCCCTAGTGTGCCTGTAGCTGAGAGGTAGGGTAGCAACTTAGGATTAAGGTGGTGTTTCTGTCTCTGCAGAACCATGGTGCCTGAAGACCAACTTGTGAATATGAAAGTGTGCCTTCTCAATGAGCTCTGGTTACTTTAGGAAAGATACAGCCACAGGCTGCTTCATTTCCCTCTTTCCCAGTTCTCTCTTCTCCTGCTCATCTGGACTTTTTTCATCCTGCCTGCTTTTATTCTGCAGTCCTTCAATCTCTTTCTCTCACTTTATAACCATCTTCTTTCTCTCCCTGTTGAAATCAGCCACACAAATTTCCTTCTTAAGTTCAACTGTAGCTGTCTTGAAATGTAGTGAGAGAAGATATGACTGGGCAAGGGAAAGCCTACACATACCACAAAATGTTCTTCTTTTCTCCTCACTGCTGTAGCCCACTGACCCCATGCATTTTCCATTGATTCCTTTCTGCAGAAAGCGTTCATTTTTATCCCTGGGGACATTTAAAAATAGGTTCTCCACATGAACCAGGAAATTATTTCCATCTGTCTCAAACCATACATCCAGCCATATGTTTGAAGAAGACTGGCATGGAAGAGCTACCATTCCCTCCACAACCGGTTGTTCTCTTGACGTGTTTACAGCTGCAAGGAAAACTTCAGCTGAAACTGCATCATGGAAGGTGTTTACTCAGCCTTCATATTAGAGGCAAAATATTGATCAGTATCTCTTGCCATTTCTGTGCTCATGAAACTTTTAACCATCTCTTTTAGGTAATCACAGAATGTCATAATTTCTTCATTATTGTTCCATTGACTAAAGCATTAACTTCTCTCTTGCATGTCTTCTCCTTGGTGGAAGAAGGAATTTCACAACAATCCTGGTAAAAGGAAACATCTTTCTTACGATGGTAATACATCCAGTCTAGGAACCATTTCTAGATCTAATTTATACTCAGGAGCTAGGTCTAATACTGCAGGTATTATGGATACAATGCAAGCTGTTGGGTCTTTACATTCTTGCCTCACTGATCTTCAAGAATCATTACATTACTGGGTACATTTTTCCAACAGAAATGCTAAAGTCCAAGATGTTGTCATGCCTTATTGTCAGGCATTTCTTCTTTCCTTCTCAAGTGCCCCCTGTTTATCTTATTGGGCAAAGGTATGAAGCATGTCTATTAATGTTATACTTGTTTTAAGTTCAGCTGTTATCTAATATATAAAAGTCAAAGTTTGTGACTTTGTGACTTTGTTTGCATCAGGCAGGCAAAGACCTCGTATGATTGGCTGTGTCAGGTGAGAAGACCTCATATGATTGGCTGACTGTGAAGATTCTATGGAATCCTGGGGTTCGCAGTTTAGGGAGAGGCATTTAGAATTCTCAGCCAGAGAGCTCTTGGGCCTGGCTTGTTGCTATGGAGATGAGGCCTAGCAGGAAGGAGAAGGCCAGTGTATTCCCTCAGGAACCAAACCTCTGTATATTAACAACTCTGAATACAGATTGGATTGGGGACTATGGGGAGAAGTTACAGATACTGGAAAAGGCAGTTTGGGAAATTAGAGACACAGGATATCAAATCTATATATTTCAACCACATCTAATTCCTAAGGTAAGGTAAGGTATTTCTAACAAGTATTACCTATGAGAAAATAAAATCCTGGGCAATGCCAGGCAAATACACTAGTTCTTTTTAAAAGTGAGAATATATTCCCTTCTGTCTATTCTGAGGTAAATTTGAGGGAACTGAGACCATCTGTGGAGAAGTTTTCAGGTTCTTCAAGCGATACCGAATTATGGATTGTTAGCACATTTAATGATGGAATAAATTCAAAAGGATTCAGACAAGGGCATTTTGCCATCAGGTGATGTGATCCACTACCTGAAATAGTGTTGGCTAATGCTGGGAGCTCTTCCAAGACTCATCTGGTCCTATTGCTTTGTTAGCCAGAAGTACAAATCTATATTATCGTTACAAGGAATGTAGGGGTTGTTTAGGGTTGTTGTTGATGATGATGATGCTTCTCCTTCTACTTTTAACAGATCAGTTATTAATATTTTTGTTGATGGTGAACACTTCAGAACACTTTCAAATAAATTATCTTGGAGTTATACAACTGGATGCCTGGAGATGAATAATTAGCTTTTTCCAACTCCTTCCACTATTTCTGCTTTATTTTGTTGTCTCTAGTTTGGTTGTTTAGTTTCACTGCCTGCCTTTACCCTGGAGATGATGAAGGCCAAGAGGTGGCAGTTTGACCAAAAGGAGAATCACACTTCCTGCTGCTGTACAGGAAAGTAGTAGCACAAAACACACAAACCACATAGGATCTGTACAAGATTGACATTAGAAAAAGCAAAACATGGTGTCAAAAGCTTAAAAGCCACCAAAAACAAAATCAGTATAAAACTAGACTAAAAACCAACAAGGGGAAAACGCTAGTGCCGGAGGTTAAAGCATATTAAAACCATGCAGATAAAGAATGTTCTCCAGTTCAGGGGGAGACCTTGACATTCTCAAGTCCACAGTGTAGGCACCAGATGAGTTTTTATAGAGGTAGCATTGCATAACTAGGATGGAATCACCAAAAAGGCCATCCTCTCATCAAGGGATGTTGCTTGTTGAAGTCAAGATGCATTGGCAAATGTTGTTGCTGTTAACTGCTATTGAGTTGACTTTGACTTATGGCAACCCTATGAATGAAAGATTTTCAAGTAATCCTGTTGCCAACAGTCCTGCTCAAGTCTTGCAGACTCAGGGCCATGACTTCTTTGAGTCAATCCATCTGTAATGTAGTCTTCCTCTTTTTCTACTGTCTTCCATCTCTCCAAGCATTTTCATCTTTTCTAATGAGTCACGTCTTCACATGTTATGCCCAGAGTTTGATAGTCTAATTTCAGTCATTTTGGCTTCTGAAGAGATTTCAGGATGTTGTTTGTTGAATCCAGGAAGCATTAGGAATACTTTACTCATATTTCTCAGCATTAGCAGAAATGCAGTTCTTAATCCTGCACAGCCAAGTGACCTCTCCACCACTTCCCTTCTTAAAGGTTATGTCTGATTAGGAGGGCTGCTTGTGGCAAAGGAACTTGTGGAAAGATACTTACTGACATTGAATTAAGCTGTTTCATAGTCAAACCTACACTTTAGAGGTATTTGGTTTAATGAATATTCCTGTTATAGCTTATGTTACTATTTTATTATTTAATTATTTTATTGTATTGTATTGTCGTGCACATAATGTGGATGCCACATATGGATGTGGTACATTATTTTATATTGGATACTTCCGGACTGGTTCCACAGCTTTGAAATCTTTAGATATGAGTGGTTTATAAATACTTGTAAATAAAGGAAATAAATAATAAAAGCGATTTAGGAGAGTAAACACTAGACCTATTGTTTGAACCCCATCTAAGATTCAGGATTCACACCATTGTGGAATTTTCTCTTAACTCTGTGATGCATTTGCACTGAACTGTACAGGGCTGAAATAATTTGAACATGTCAGCAGGATGCCAAGTCCCTGGACTTGTCCAATTATAGAGTTTAAAAAAAAAGGGTCCCAGAAGGCACTGGACAGGAGGATTCTGGGGAAAGGAGACAAAGGCAAGTGAGAAGTTGAAGGACTCCAGTCTGGTGGAGCCCAAGAGACAGGTGTTAGGTATTTAATCTGAGACTATGTGACTCAGAATGACTTGAAAATCTTGCGTGGCAAAATGTGTAACGTACAGTTCTTGAAAAGCTGTGTTAACCTACTAACACAAAGAAAATAATAGACTAAGGACTGTCACATAACTGTCACATAAGGACAATCAACAAAATTACCAAGTATAGGTTGTGCTTTTTTTGTTAACATATTGCTTCTAATAGCATTTTGTGAAGCAGTATCATCCAGCGACAATGGAGGCTTGTCAACTGTGCTGGGTATATAAACAGGATTTTATAGGACTGCAACAGAGTGCTACACTTGCTTTTAATTATTCTTTTAAAAATAATGGCTAATAAATATTACAATGACCAGTAGGAAAATATTTTACCTTGTGCCTTTTATCTCAGCCTTGCTTATCTCTATTCTTAATACTTTTTTCCCCCTTTTCTGTACTCAATTGCCTTTTGCTAATCCCTTTTGGATTTATATTTGATGGTTTTCCTTATCTCCAGGGTTCCTTTTCCACTGCCAAATTTTTCTGCTTCCCCATCTCCTTTCTCCTTGTGCTGCCCATTTTTCATTTTTGTTCTGTTCATGGCCTTTTCACGTATCTGTACTTTAATTCTTTAAAAGCGCTGAGTAACAAAAAAGAGAGAAAAAACATTCCCTTAGGTTACCTTCACTTTTTGTAATCATTTCTTCTTTCAATTTAAATTAGTATGGCAGTGATCTGAAAGTTTGATTCCAAAGAGCCTGCAAGGTTCATGAAGCAGGATTACTACAACAGAAACTATAATTATGTTTCATGGGGGATCTGACTTAGAATGGAAAAAGATAACAACTTTTTCAGAGTGTGACACTGATAGGATACAAATACCATCATGCACTCATCTGTCATATTTTAAGTAAAGTGCTGCAAAACCTATTTAGCCAGAGTCACTAGCAGGATGAAATAGAAGGACTACCCATTTTTCTCCAATCCTCAAACCAGCCTCTTCGTGTGAATGTGAAATGTACCAAAAATCCAGTGCGGGGTGGTGGTGGTCTAAAATAGATCTTCTATTCAGACATGATGGGGCACACACCTTGCTCTAGATAGGAACCCTATAACAGTTTCTGAGGGGTGTGTGTGTGTGTGTGTGTGTTGGGGGGTCAACACTGCCAGGAAAGTCATTAATTTTGCCAGCATGCATGGTATCCCAAAATATGGATGCCATGAGGGCCATCTGTGATACCAGTACCTCCATGCAAAGTTGGGAATAATTAGCTCAAAATAGGAGGCTTTCAAGAAGGGGCAACTTAGCAAGGCCTTCCTTACCAATGTTTATAGGCTCACATGGGAAAAGAATCAGCCAAAGAATAAACATATAACTAAAAATGTGTTTTATTGAGATAAATTCACTTATGCATTCAGTGATTCAAGCACTGACTCACTCACACAAGGCTAACTGAAGGAGAGGGAGGAAAATGGGATAGAAGACTTTGAGGGATTAGGGCAATATTTACAAGTCTGGAGAGAAGCAGAGGAAGCAGCAATGTGGCTTAGGTAGGAATCTAAGGATAATTCTCTTTCAGGAATTGGACAGACAAAATAGTGTTTGGAATGGTGAGAGACTGCACTGAGCTGCTTAAAATGAGGGGTATTTGTATTTAAAAAATGTCCCAAGGGTGCGATTGTGACTTGCACTCCCACCTAAATGGACAATGGGAGTTATAACACAAACAATAAAGTCTGGATAGAGTTAATGGGTTTTGTGTTTGAGTGGCAAGGGGTAATGGTTGTCATAATAGCTGGATTTTGTGGAGAGGTGGGGAAAAAATAGGAAATTGTCCAGGTGCACAGGGACCAGGGATAAGTCAATCACAATTTGGTGGAAACTTCCCTATTTCAGCCCTGAGAGTCTACAATACAATATTTAACACCTATTGTATTCAGAGCAGCCACACTATTGGCCAGAACTGACTGGGTCTTCTACCTAGACGTAGGTGATGCTGACCTTCCTTGCCATGTCACATTTACAGTCAGGAATTTTCCTCTCCCAGCATGACTTGCCGTCAACTTATTTATATGTCATTTATATCAAAGCCAACTAATATGGTGTCAATTGAATATCATTTGCCATTGAAACCATGCCAGTCCTGGGGGGTGACTGGGGCTGTAATATGCAGGTACATGTTTATAAAACTATGAAAACATCCAAAATTACTTTTGCCTAAGTCTACTGGGAAGGGCAAGATTCTACCCTCCTCTCCTATCCCCCCTTCTGGCTTGATTGGGGACATACTACTTTTACATTTTGAAGGCAGTTTGCAGCAACTGAAGTAAGCTAAGGACAAACTGAGAAAGTGGGAAGGGAAAGAGAGAAAGCCTGGTACATTTTAAAAGCATCTGGAAAAGTGTGATGACAGCAGATTAATTGGAATTTTCCCTATCAGATTTAGCTAGTTGCAGGATATGCTGGAGTCAATTACAGAAAGCAGGCAATTCCCTTGTTACATTTACCTTACTAGATGTTCTTCTGTTTCCAGTCACAATTCAAAGTGCTGGATGCAACCTACAAAGGCCTTAAGACTTGGGTCTGAATTATTTGAAGAATGCTGTACAAGGCACTGAGATCTCCAGGAGAGCCATTCTCTTGGTCTCCCTAACCTCAGAAGCACTTTTAGTGGAGATCCAATAGAGTACTTTCTCATTGGCCACTCCCAGATTTTTTAATTCCCTGCCAAGGGAGACTGGTCCATTCTCTGCTGTCCTTCTGTTGGTAGGCAAGGACCTTCTGATTCAGAAAACTCTTTGTCAGTTAACCTGGGTTACTATAAAAAGAGTTTTTAATCCAAGTGGGTGTTGCTTTTAAGGAATGATTTGTTTTTATTTGCATTTACATTTGTTTTAATTTATCTGTTTTATGTTTTTAGCTATACTGGTGGCTGGTGATCTCTCTTTCAGCTGGGCAGTGGAATTTGTTTTAGTCCCCCAAACAGGTGACACATCTTGGATAATTTCTTTAAAGCCCAAAGTACAGCAAGGAGGAGACTCGTTACCCCATTTCAATGGGAAACAACAATGAATGAAGAAATGAGAAATGTGATTGTACTCCTAACTGTCCCCCCCCCCCCCGTCCTTGTTTTACCCATTCTTTGCTCTTATGGACCAACCACTGCAGCATTAAACTTCCTTTGCAACTATTGTATGAAATATAATTTTCCATTTTTTACCAAAAAACGGGGGGAGATACTATATGTTCTTTTTTCCAGTCATTCCCCCACCCCGTAACTTCTGCCTGGTTTTCTTATTACCTGTTTTACCAACATTTGTGTGTTGGACATGTCAGTTGACTTCCTTCAGTGAGAAGGGCTATTCTTGCTCTTTTTCAATAGCAGTGTCTAATGTGGTGGCAGAACTCATGAAAATGAAAACTTCATCCCGAGTCCCAACCTCAAAGAGAATAGCTGTTGGTGTATGATCCCAGCTAACACAAATGAGTTTTGCAGAGATTTTGTGAAGAAAAACATAGTGGGTGGCACCAAGAACAGCCAGCCTTGACCAGGTTTCCTGTATTGGGGGTGGAATGGAGAGCCTAACTTCAAGAAGTTAATGAGCCTTCCTTACTAAAAGTGTTCTTTTGCAGCCAGACTTTTGTTTTCTCTCATCAGCTGATCTGACCATACCATCCCTTGATTTACACTTTTTGAGGTGCTCTGCCTTGAACACCAGCTGCTAATGTCATCAGTTACCTCTTTGGTGTACTTTGTGCAAAGTCAAATGAGTACAAGCTGGTTTCAATGCAATCACCAAGTCTGAATAATGAACCATGGAATGGATTCCCTCTCCAATTTCTACCACTCATAAATGGATTTCAGGTTTTTTCCACTGTCCAAATCTGCCATAATGGGTTGTAAATTGGTTAGTAGCTTTTGAGCAAACACAAACAGCAGTACATGTATATTTCACAGCAATTATTACTTGAATACATGTACTGAATATCTAAACAATTTTTAAAGCCTTAGGAAAAGTTTGAGCCAATATCTCTCCAGCCTTGATTAAACTGTTGCCATCTGTAACCATGGTTAAATTGCTGTGTGAAACAAGGAATTTTGTTTCGTTATGCATGTGTGTTGGTGTGTGATGTACCTAACAATAACTACCTCAAGGCTGGACTTCGGCAATGCACTGTACATTGGGTTACCTCTGTGACAAGTTTGGAAATTTTGGTTAGTTCAAAACGTGGCAGCCAGACTAGTTGCTGGCACATCTAGGATCATATTACACCAACATTAAAATCACGCAACGGCTTCCAGTTAGTTTCCAGGCAAAGAACAAAGTTTTGGTAGTTACCTTTAAAGTCCTACATGTACACTCAGGTCCTGTGGGGGGACCTCAGTCAGCTAAAACCAGGCTGACTGCTGTTACCTGGAGGACAGGCAATAGAATACTGTCTCTGAGTTTAAAACAGCAGAAAGGATAAGTCTCCTCCAGCAGACTTATCCAGATGCTTTTAAATTATGAATTCCAAAGTATAGTTGGCCCTCCACATTCATGGGTTTGACTTTCACAGATTATTTGCAAGTTACTTCAACCCCTGCCCCCCTCAAGTGCTTCTTTTCTGGAGGTACCCTCTCAGTGGCTCTGATCAGACCTCACAGCCCTTTGAAGACCCTTCTGTGGCCCTTTTCCTCCTCAATCATGACCTGGTCAGCTAAGGATGACTTGGCCTGCTAATGTGGGTAGGTGACAACATGTCAATCTGGTGGACATTCCTGCCAGTGGTGAATAGGGTTGGCAGATGTCCCTTCTTATAAGGGAAGCTCTTTATCTGAGGATCAAGAAGCTTGTCCCTTATGTAGGGCTGGCAGGCATCCCTATTTGAGCACTGGAAAGCTTTTCCTTTCATATAGACTGAACAATATGCCAAAAAATCCTCTATTTTAGGGTTTGGGTACTGCATAAAGACAGAAATCTTTGCATCCTATAATTTATGAATGTTTACAAAGAAATACATGGCTAGGTTAACAGAAACCAATAGTTTCATTTTATATTTAAGAAAATATGAACATGTTAATAGCTGCTTCCTGATTCTGCATGTCATGAATTTGGACTATCCCTTCTTATTGTTTTGAAAACCTGGCAACATTAATGGTGAATGATTGGTATGATGTGTCCACAGAGGTACCAATAAGGGGTGAAGTTAACAGTGTTCCTCTTGATTAACCTCTTGCTCATTATGGGAATTGACCCTCAAAGGGGGTGTGTTGAAGAGGAATGGAACTGCTGTTAACTAGGATAAAACTAGGTGCAAATTAGATCAGATGTTGCTTAGAAAAAGAAGAAAGGCAAAGAATAGCAGATATTTCTATTATAGGGCCTGATGTTCTTTCTATTCACTCTTTTAGGAATGTGACCTGCTTCAATACAGTTATTAGAATTATTTTCAAGTAATAGAGGACCTATTCCTTGCTACCTAATCTTCTTCGGTTTCATTAACAAAATATGTTAGCACCAATCCTCTGACCTTTGTCATTTTCTGAGCTTTACCATTCAGACCTGGAATTGCTCTGGAACTCATTCTAACTGGGCAGAAGGATAAGGGGGATGTGACTATTCTGCTTTTGTTTATTCAGAACATTTGGACTGAATACATCTTCTCTGGTTGTCCCCATGTATGAACATCTTCCTGCAGTGGTGCTGGCCTGATATGTGGGTTCTTACGTGGGCATTGTAAAAATAAAACCATATGTATGTATTTTGCTTTTCTCTATACTTAAAAGCAGTACCTGAATCCACTCTCTGAAGCTGAGATTACTTAGTGAAACTTCACATTGTGTTTCATCTGTTAATGTGATTTTTGTTTATTATTAAGAAAAGATCTATGGTGATGGGCATTATGGAAGGCTAGTAGGAGAAAGCCATGTAAAATGTCACCTTTATTATATTACCTGCTAATAAATATCACACATGACAATTAATGTGTCCATTGTTGCCAGGTTTTTCATTCCCCATCGATGACTATATTTTGATCACATTTCATTTCTCATTTGTTGCTTTTTTATCATAATTTAAAGTCTTAATAACATAGTTATCTTTGCCATTGTTTATTCTCACATCTGAAATAAGATGCATTTTTATTGCTTGTTTTTTATACTCTGGGTTATGCAATGAATCAAATTCTATAAAAGCATGTATGAAAAAATGGCAAGGCAATCACATAAAATAGATAAGGGAATAGAAGAAAAATATGAGGCAGAAAATTTGTACACCTATACGGAATACATAACGATAGTGGATTTGATAGGAATATTTTTACAAGCTAGAAAAGCACTCAGACCTGACAAGAGGAAAGGTAAACTGAAAAAAAATGAGTAGACTGTAAGAATGTCTCTTTAATGTAAAGCAGTGGCTTTTAGGTCAAAACAGTTCATCTTATTTGCTACACCTCTAAAACCTACTTATGTTTTGGATCTGGTGTTTCAAAGATTTTGGAATAACACTGTAAAGATGCTAAGTGACCATGATTGTTCTGAGTCATTGAAAATTATAGTCACTATAAAATCTCATTTTGGATTTGTCTAAGAAAATCTATTGTTTATGCCTTCAACTGCAGCACCAGAAGAATCACTAAGAGAAGAGTAGAAGCAAAAAAAAAATAAAAAAAATTAAAAAGTGTAGTTGTCACTATGCATCAGCTGTGGGGTTCTGTCCGTATGTTTGAGCTGCTTTACAGGTCTGAATGAATTGGCTGGGCCATTTACAACTTAAAGAAACACTGAGAATCGTCATAGCCAATGTGAGCAGAGGGTATGTGTGTGTGCACCATTAATAGATATTTTCAAGGTACATCTTAAAATCACACATGAAAGATTACAGCTTCAAGAACCACAACTAATCCAACCAACATGGCTATTGGTTATGGTAGCTGGGAAATTCCAACAGCTGTAGTCCAAAAAAGGTAACTTTCCCAAGCACTAACTCTCACATGTGGCCTGCATTGGCAGAAACCATTTTCAAATTGGTGAAGAAATTTAAAATTAATGTTCACAGACCAACCAGACTTTTCTTTACTTTTTAAAACATTTTTTTTTAAAAAAACACCTTTGTTTGTTGTATAGAACCATCAGGGATGCCATTGGTGCAGAGTGTCAAAGCAATCTGTCCTGATAAAAAGAGCAAAAAAGACCCAAAGGAGTCTCTGTGCTGTAACAAGGGTTACTTTCAGGATAGGCCCTCAAGCAGCCAATGGCAGGAGGTGGATTCCATGGCAGTGAGAGAGTGATTTGTTTCCAGACTTTGGTCTGAACTTTAAAGGAGCTATCCAAAGTGCTGAACCTATTTAGGGAATGGGGTTAAGAATCTTAGGTTCCTCTAACCCAGTGGTTCTCAACCTGTGAGTCCCCAGATGTTCGTGGACTTCAGCTCCCAGAAGCCCCAGCCATTATGGCCAATGCTCAGGGCTTCTGGGAGCTGAAGTCCACGAACATCTGGGAACCCACAGGTTGAGAACCACTGCTCTAACCCCTAACTGAGTTAGACTAAAACTCAGAGAAGATTCACTGTCTGCTGCTTTTATTTGTTATGGTCAAGATTCAATCACAGATGATTGACCCGTTACTCTTAAGATCAAAGAGAAGAACACAAGAATAGAAAGAGTACAAAGATAAATCTCATAGGAAACATAGTAGACAAAGAAATCAGCAATTACACGAGTTAAATGAAATGATAGCCATGTTAACAAATGGGACACAGGATCTGATATAGTTGCTCCTCATTATTGAGTTCATAGCCATGGCATGAAGAACAGTTTTATATATTGCCCGCAACCGTGGCACACAGAATAGACAGATAACATAAAATAAGTCTTGTAGGCAGCTAATTACTAAGTATAGATGAGCACTTTCTTTTCCTACAACATAAGGGACAGTGGAGGATTTATGGAACCACATCCACTGCCTTTGGGCCACACAGACAGATGGTGATGAGCTGGAATTCCAGCATATCTGTCATCAAGGTATGCCTGTAAGGATTGTTTGGAGATGCAAAACTTGACTTTCTTAGCAGGACATGAAAATTTTCCTTCAGAGTGTAGTCCACTACATAGGGATAATACTATTTGGAAAAGTTTCTATATCTGTAGATAGATCTGTGTCTATGGCGCTTTCCGCACCAGGCTATTAAGATGGTGCAGAGCGACCTCCAACAGAGGTCTTCTGCACCGTGGAGTGGACTGGGGCGGACTACTTTTTGTAGTTCCACCCCTCAGTCTGGTTCAGAGCAACTGGAACTGGTCGCGCAGCATGCTTTTTAAAAACCTCTTTTGAGAGGTTTTTAAAAAGCAGGGAGCGCGCGACTCCGTGTTGCTCTGTTGCCGCGCTCTGGTGTAGATTTGCAGGCACGCACTAGTGCATGCCTGCAGATCTGCCGGGGGTGGGCTTTAGGCTGGCAAGCTTCTCCGGTTGGTGGAGAGCCTCCACCAACTGGAAGCCACCATTTTGGATGCCGGAGCAATGTGGAGCGACGAGCTCACACTGCTCCTCATCCTGACGGACTCACCCGGACGCCGAAGAAATCCAGTGAGTCCCGTTTTTGTGCGGTTCTTTTGCCACGTGCAGAAAGGGCCAAAGTCTTGATTTGGTGAGTGACTGAGCAGTCTCTGGCCTAACAAGAGGACAGTCAGTTTTTTAGGCAATTTTCAGCATGAACCTCAAGTCTGAAAGAGACAGATTTTAAGTAAAACAGCCTGGAGTTCAGGAAAAACCTAAGTTAAGATGGCCTTAGTTTTAACAGTAACATGAGGATACTAGCTTTGGCTAAGTTAATCTTACAACGGCATTGTAAGGATTAACAGAAATAACACCTGGAATCCTGCTGGGGTGTTGCATGCTTGTAAATGGACTTGCCTCTGCAGGAAATAGAATTGCAACAATGCGCAAACTCATATCCAGTAGAGGGCTGCTATTATGTAACTGTGTAGCACATGCAGAAAAGAGGTCAATCAACAATGAGACCAAAGGAAATTGGAACCAGTGCAATATGGTCCCCTATGTACACAAAACCCACAGTGCACCCTGTATTTGCACTGGGCATTCTTGTTATGTCCCATCATGCAGCTTTGCAATTCAGTAACTGGGTCTTTTAGCATCTCTGCTACTTAAGTGCATGCAAAATTATGTTGAGTGAAATGTCATCCAGGATTCTGGCCAATATATCTGTATATTCAAATACACTAGATAAACTTGTAGTGCTAAAGACTTATCATTCTTTTGCTGGATCGAGGGTTTACTAACAATTCTGGATGGTTTATATGGTTGTGATCAGTGGCAGCTAATGATTGTAAACAGTCTCTTGATAGCTGAGAATTTCTTCTCTAATTTTGAAATAAAATTCCTACTGGAATGTAGAGAAAGTTGTTGTATACTGCCTCTTAAGAGACAATGCCAGAAAGCCCCACTGCTAGTAGGCTTGTGAGAAACCAAAGAAATTTGAACAGTCTGGGATAGAAACTTGTATGTGCTGTTGTGGTCTACATTATCCCATCAGCTGCCAAGACAATCTATTCTGTTAAGTTTTATACTTTTTAAATGTTTCTCTATCTTCTGTTAAGACATCTGTGTGTACCAACGTGTCTCATACTAAAAAGAAAAAGTGAAATCCCTCTTGTTAAGGAAATGACAGAGAGAGTAAAAAAATGGTGAAAGTTTCTAGTTGGTTAGAAACTGCAACACAGCTTTGGAATGGGCTGTACGATTTCCCTTTGATAACCTGGTGCAAGCTGTGTTTGTCTTTTTGTATTTTGGGAAATAATACAAATGTTACAAAGATATCCTGAATCTCCAGGGCATTGTTTTCCAAAGAAAAGTGAACTCTGTAGCATTGCCCAAGAGCTTCACACCAATCATATAACCAGTGGTAACTGATGGCCTGCACATGAGTAGAGGGGTGATTCTGCTTTATGTTTTACTTTGACCTTTAAAGATGCTGTTCAAGCTGCTAAAGCCTATGCCCAAAATAAGTTCAGCACCTTGGATACCTCTTTTAAAGATTATGCTAGAACCTTGAATAGCGTATTGTCCCAGAGAGACAGACGCCACCAGTCACTACTTTACGTGCTTTTACATTTATTACTGATAAATCAGAAAGAAAGGCAGGGGGAGCAGTTAAGTCTTGTCTGGGGTTCTGCCAGATGAGAAACTCATGCAGAACTCTATATCCAGTTTCTAGGGGAAATGTTTCCCAGGATCAGCCTACCTTCTTCTCACATGGGTTTGCATGAGGGGTATACAAACAAAACACCCAAAATGTGTCTCTTGGAGTACCAGAATCCACTCCTGAAGTGATTCTGAGGAAAGGCAAAGGTTTCAAATGTAGTCTTTTGCAATGAACAAATTACTCTCCTATGCCTTAGGAAAGCAGATAATGTTTAAAGTACTTACTTATTTTGTGTATATGCACTCAGAAATGCCAAGATGTAAGAGGTAACACAATTACGTGAAGTCATATTTGCACCTTTGATTGATTTATGCAGGTTCCATTCACCCATTCTCTCTATACAGACCCCAGCCAATAGGTGGTGTTTCCTACCAGCACTTATATATAATATATCCATGCACTCTCACACACAAACTATTGCTTCTGGTTGTTTTTTCATTAGGAATATGTGTTTTGATACTTCATGCTGCAGAGAGGTTCTCTGTAGTGAATGTGAGACTGTCTCTGAAATTTGTTTCATCCCAGCTTCAAATTTGTTTAATTTTTAATACAATTTTTTAACCCCATGTGGCGTCCAGAAGAGAATCATGTGGGGAGGGAGAGTCATTTACTTCATGAGAAAGTGGTCTGGTCACAATTGACACTGTTAGCTTTGGAAACATGATTTTGATAACTTCGCAGACCATGTTGTCATGTCTGCTTTTGTAGAATGGAGAACAGATATTGAAACATAGATTATTTCAGATGCATTATTTAAATAAAGACTCTGGCCCTTTCCGCACCCTACATTTTAGCAAAGATGTCTAGTGGGTATCCCACAGGTGGCTCTGCCAGGAGGAGAGTGCGAAAGGAGCACTCCCCTCCACACCGGCTGGCTCCCTGAAGAAGGGAGTGCAATGGCCATGCCTCTTCCTTCTGCAGCATAGCCGGGCACTTTCCCAGGCTGTGCTGGGCAGGAAGCACAACCATCCTGCTTCTGCAGCTTCCTCAGGACAGATAAGTCTGGGATGGTGGTGCAATTGCATGTCATTGATGGGGAAAACCCGTCAATCATTTAATCCTTGATTGCACCACCTGGGGACTGGAGAAGGATGGGACCACAACAACATTATGCAGAAGCATCATCACAGTCCTGTCCTTCTCCCATCCCCATTGGAGGGTGGTGTGGAAAGGGCCTCTGTGATCAATAGTTGATTCATGTTCGTGCTGTGAGTGCCACTTCTCTTCTGTTAAGAACAGTATTCTTGTATGTAAAGCTGTAACCCTTTATATATACAGTACTTACTTGAAAATAAGTCCCATTGAGCCTAAGAGAGCTTACTTCTGAGATGTACCCAACTGCACTGTTTAACCAGTTACTATTGAAATTCCACTTTCGTCAATCATTTCTTTTTTGGAATTCCATTTTATAATTTATCACTTTCTACTGCATAAAAAAGGTCAAAAACAAGACCGTTATAATGTATTTTAATAGGTATTGCAGATAGGATTCTCAAACATATTGTTCTCTGCAGTTGGCTCCATCTCATTATCACAAATTCAAGCAAAGACCAAAGTACAAACCTCTTTGTGGACAATGCACAAAAGCTGTTAGGCACTATCTTCAAGCAACTGAATATTAATTTGTTATTTTGAACACTAGGTGTAAGACAAAACTGTACCCTCACTTCACAACTTAGGCCATTTCCACACCACACTGTCATAATGCTATTATTCCACTTTCAACATCCTCTGGAATTCTGGGGTTTGTAGTTTACTGAGGCCAAAGAGCTCTCTGGCTGAGAATTCTCAAAGCCTCTCTTTAAACTGCAAACCCCAGGATTCCACAGGATGTTGAAAATGGAATAATGGCACTATAACAGTGTAGTGTGGAAACGGCCACAGTTTTAAATATTGAAGTTGGAAGGTATCCTGCATATCTCCCTGCTGAAAGAAGGGTTGGTGTGCTGGGAAAACAGCCAATGAATCATTGTATGATACTGTGGTTCTCAACCGAGGACCCTATGGGTGTTGTTGGAGTGCAGTTGTCAGAAACTCTGGCCATTGGTCACTCTGCTTGGGGCATATAGAAGTTGAAGTCCAGCTTCTGAGGCCTTCCTAGTTGATGGAAGGACATGGATGTAGAACTGTGGTAATTTAAAACTTCAGTTGGATGTTTAGACGTATAGTTATGTATCAAAAGAAAAGGGGCAGCAACGTTAGCAAAGGATTGTGAACACAGCAAATACAAGAGTTACAGATGTGAATGATTTTGAAGGTCTCACTCTTGGCAATGCTAGAAATTTGAGGACTGAAGGAAAATTTCATTCGGAGAGTAGAATTCATATTTGAAGGGGAAATATCATCCTCCTCCCCTCCATTGCAAACCCCTGGAACTATCTAATACAAATAAAAAATGGCAAGATAGCTTGAGGCGGATAGTTGAAAACTTACTAAATTTGCTTCCAAATGAAAACTTAATGCAAAATTTGCTCACCCCCCCAAAAAAACACACAGTGTTTTCTTCAGAATATCTAAGGAGAGACAATTCTACAACTTAGTTGGAAAGCTTGTCCTAATAGTGCTTTATAATAGGTCTGCCATAATGTTTCTTGGGCCACTGTTGGTGACTGATCTGACAATTCCATACATTGTATCTGACAATTAAAGTTATTGGCTATCCAGGAGGCAGCTACAAAATGTTATTTTTTTGGACAAAGCTCCTAGACTCCTACAACCAGCATGGTCAAGTGTTCTGGGAATTATAGGATTTTTTGTGGTCCAGTATTTTGTGTGCTCACACTACTCAGATTATTCAGGCATGTAAGAGAATAGGGATTTACAATGTTAGTTGTGTTGACTGTCAGCAGTCATGCAAAACCTTTAGATCAATGGTTCTAAAACTTTAGTTGTCCAAGAATTTTGAATTTCTGCTCCCAGAGTTAAAATCAAAAACACCTGGAGGATTAAAGTGTGAGAACCACTAATCTGGATTGTCCAGGCCAGATGTAAACACTAGGAGACTGGCCTTCTGCCCTTGCCTGATGCAGTACTTAACCTGATATATTCCAAGAACTTTCTCCTAACTGTGGCATTCCAAGCTCCGACTGTCTGCCTCCATCCTCCAGCTCCAGAAACCAGCTTCCTGGCTCAAGGTTGAGGAACACCTTCTCCAGCTTCAGTTCTAGGCCTGTCTATAGTATATATTCAGTGTGGAAGCGATGGAAAATTGTATCTGCCAGGAAAAAAAACAAAAACAAAAAACCTCCCTCCAGATATATCTGATGTTTGACAACACATTGTCAAACATAAGTATTTCTTAGAGGGGAGGTCCTGATGTGTATGTAGGACACGTGACGTTCAATAAAATGGCTCATCACTTATACAGCATCATCCACAACAATCTTTTTTCAAAGCAGACTGTGATTTGTGTGTAGATATTATGTATTTTTTTAGTTACATTTTTATTCTGTTTCTTCCAATGAGTTCAAGGAAGTATGCATGGTTCTCTCCCACCCATACACACCTTTATCTGCACAGCTACCCTCTCAGTCAGGTTAGGTTGAGAAAAAGTGACTAGCCCACAGGTACTGTGTGAGTGTTGAAGCTGATTGGGGACTTGACCTCAGATCTCCCAAATCCCAGTCCAATGCTCAACCACCACATCCCAATGGCCCTCAACTGTGTACACAATTGTAAAGGGAGAAATAGTTAAAAACCCATTTTAGGCTATGCTAGACTAATTCTCTTCCATACAAAACAGAAATCAAAGCTACACAAAGTTTTTGTTTACTCTTTCTAAACATGAACATTCTCTCTCTGCAGTTCATTCCCAGGCCAACACATAACTATGCTTTATCACAGACAGGAAAGTTATACTATTCAAAAGCTCAGTTAATGAGTTTAAGAAGTGATTATAAGCTACCACAATTCTCAATGCACTGTACTCTACAGTAATAATCCAAATTGCCTGTGACTTATGATTATATTTGGCAACAACTCCGAGCTCCCACTGTAGTGTGAAATTAACACCACTGACTATAGCAATGGTATTTATTGAGCACAAGAGAGCGGATTATGGCCTCGTAAATTCCAAGGCAACCTCTGCTATTACTTAATTAGAATCAGTATCTCTGCATAAGTTAACTGCTGCATTTGGAAGGATTCCTGTAGTCAAGAAATCATCAGGATCTTCAAGACGCAGTTTATAAGCCCCAACTTTTGATAGGCAAGTTTATGATCACCTCTTACATATGGAACCATATCTTTGCAGTTCCCATTTAAAAAAATCAGCAATTACAGTGATTATCTTTGGAATTTGGATATGTTGGCCAGAATCTTCTATGGCAGTTACAAATGGGTTATGCACTCATGAGTATAACATATTCACAATACCTATGTAGCCTCTAATTTAGGGGCTAGGTAGAGACCAGTGAAATCTCTCCAATCTCCACTTATCAGGCAGCAGCTGCTGTAATTGATGGGGATCTGTTCCTCTGTTGACTGGAAATCACTGACAGTTGCCTCTTCCCGCCTTCTGTGAGTGATCTCCAACATGAGGGGCAATTGCAATAGGGTTCTGCTTCTGTCTTACTGCAGATCACTCATGGAAGTGCGTGCAAAATTAGCAGTCAGCTGCTTCCCAAGCAACAGGGGAGCAGACTCCTGTTGATCACAGCAGCTGCTTCCTGGTAAGTGGGGATTGAGGGGAGGGTTGGGCTGGGATTCACCATATAGCACCATAACTATGATGCTTATGCATGCACGTCTTCTATACAGGATTCCAGGCATTACCTAGAATTGAAGGAACTCAATTATTTAAAAGCCAATGGAATGAATTATCACTTAGGAAGTTTCTGCACTAGTGTATAGTGCTATTATTCCACTTTCAACATCCTGTGGAATTCTGGGGTTTGAAGTTTACTGAGGCCAAAGAGCTCTCTGTCTTAGAATTCTAAAGACCCCCTCCATAAACTGCAAACCCCAGAATTCTGTAGGATGTTGAAAGTGGAATAATAGCATATAGCAGTGTAGTGCAGAAAGGCCCTTAGTTTCTTTTACCTTTTTATCAGAGCCTGGAAAAGTTACTTTTTGGATTGCAACTCTCAGAATCCCCCAACCATCATACATGCGCATTCATGCATGCACACGCATACACACACACACACACACACACCCCTACCTTTTGGTGAAGCTGGTCACAGAGAATAGATGAGAAAGGAGAGCCTTGCCGTGGGACATATGTGTGTTGCAGTAAAGAAGATCAGGATTGCATCTCATATATATGAGATAAAATTTATTTTATTTCATTTTAAAGTGGTACACTCCTGATCTTATTATATAAGAGCAACTATTTTGTCCTTATTTTATTTCATTTTATTTTTTTAAGTGGGGCACTTATGATCTTCTAACCTGCAGCAGTTATAGTCAGGTCTAAATAGAATTTAACATTGTGTGTCACTCTTCCATATGTTCCAGAGCAAGACTCTTCCTTCTGATCCATTCTCTGTGACCAATTACACCAAGGTAGCAAAGAGTTTTTCTGGAAGAAGTAGACAGTAAAGGCTGAAATAAGGTGACGCACACTCTGTCTGGAAAGTCCTTAAACAATGCAAACACACACATACACACACACAGAAAATTTTTATTGCGGTAGATGTCAATGCACCATTTTCTGGGTTCTTTGGGGCCAATTATAATGGAATATTGCAAGCACAAGCACAATTTATGTCTGTCTGTCTGTCTCTCTTTCTGTATAATATGTGTCTGTCTGTCTGACTGTGTAGATAGCTAGCTAGATAGCTAGATAGATGCATCAGTGAAAGAAATCATATATATAAAATATATCTCTCATATATCACTGTCTCAAAAGTTTCATGCATCTAATGAGGTGATAGTGCTGGACTTGATTGCAGGACTCTTCTACCTATGCTACTCAGTAGAATTGCAACATTTCAATGTAACCTTAGTCTTTAAAAGAAAACCCTCATACAAAATGGATGCATATGCCATATAGAGGTTCCACTACAAATGGAATCAAATGCAATATAGAAGTTCCACTTCTCCTCATATGGATCCTGTGATATGGCAGATGGGGCAGCTCTAGTTACATTGTTCTTTCTCCAGCAAATATTCCCCAGCCAGGATGGCTTTGCAAGGGGAAGGTAGAGGCATTGGAAGAAACAGGTGTGTAGATAGGAGCCATATCATGTGGACCTCCTCTCATATTGTACCACAACAGTATGAGAAGAAGCCATGCAGGAGGCTGCTCCTATTATTCTGAATGAAGAGCCACTGGTTAAGTAAGACTGTCACAGAAAAAGCAAAAAAGATAAGGAGGGCCTTTTTAGACCAGGGATGGTGACACTGCCTGGCATTATTAGACAACTGCTAGAGCCCAAGCAACCCAGCATGGGCAGCTAGTTCTGGTGGTCCTTTGGCTTATGTTGTAACAGACACAAAAATCCCCACACAATGATCCAGAGAGACCAATGCTGCATTTCCATGGGGTACTTTGTTGTTGTTATGTGCAGTCAGATCAGCATCAATTTGTGGTGACCCTATGAACAAGAACCTTTCAAGGACATCAACAACAAGATCATCAGCAACTCTGATTAGGTTTTGCAAGGTCAGGGCTTCTTTTATTGAGTAAATCCGTCTGGAAGATGTTCACTTAAAATTATTACTGGCTTCCCAGACTGAGGAACTACTGCCACATAAGGCCACAGATAGGTGGGTGAACAGGCAGCTGGGAGAATACTTACCTGGACTCAATGTGAGGAAGGTCGCTGCAGGAGATGGTTGCTGTGGAGTGAGACCAGAGTGTTATGTTTGACTGACGCTAAATGCCGAACCAAGACACATGATGGGGTGAAGGAGTCCCTATACATGTCATTTGGTGCTCAGTGTTGACCCACCCTCCCACCCTCAATGTAGTGTGAATTAATCTGGGTGCTTTGGGGCCAGATAGGAATTTTTTTAAGAATTAGGAAAATTGACCCTGAGTGGTATTGTTAAGTAGGTTGTCCTTTGGCAGATAATGCAGGATATCTACCCACCTACATATCACCTATTGGCACCCCTTTGGTGTAGGGTAGGGCTCTGGAAGCTCTTCTTTAGAGCCCTGCATCCCTGGAGGTTGAGGAAGGAGGCTACTGTTGAGGTTAACCTAGGAATAAGACTCTCACTTTTAGGGCCCTGCAGCTTGGGTCCTTGGGCTACCTTCCAAGATATTGGACTGGGAAGCAACCAAAGCAATTTGGATTGTCCCTGGGGCTGAGGTGTTATCACTCATGTGTAGGCTGAGCAGGTTGTCACTTTGTGACCCTGGCATCGGTTGGACCTGTATCATGCTGCTCTCACCTTCTTATATCTTTCAGGCTAATGCAATTTAAATAAAACAGGTCAAAATAAAGTGGCCCTTAGTTATCCTAACTTTGTGTCTGGTTTCTTTATTCCATGGTTGAGCATCAGTGTATCTATAAGCAATGAGTAGTGGATGGACCTAAAAACATGGGTAGGTCTTTTAAGTGCATAGTCATTTAAACAGATAATGTTTAAAAGACATTGGGGAGGGGTCATTTAAATAGCCGGCTTTTAAAATAGCTTTTTTACAGTAATACTTTTGGTGGTGGTGGTGGCGGTTGTGGTGGTTGTTGTTGTTGTTGTTGTTGTTGTCGTCGTCGTTGTGTGCATTCAAGGCATTTCTAATTAAGGCGACCCTAAGGTGAACCTATCACAGTTTGAGTGATGGGGGCAGAGAGTGTGTGATGTATCTAAGGTCTGTGCATGTGTGATGCATGCAGGATCACCCAGTGGGTTTCCATGGCTGAGTGGGGAATCAAACCTGAGCCTCCAGGGCCAGAGTCCAATGTTCAAACCACAGCACCATGTTGACTCTACGCCCATTTCCGCACTAGACTGTTATAGCGCTATGATTCCACTTTCAACATCCTATGGAATCCTGGGGTTTGCAGTTTAGAGAGGGGCCAGCCGGCCTCTTCCTAAACTGCAAACCCCAGGATTCCATAGGAAGTTGAAAGTGGAATCATAGCGCTATACAGTCCAGTGTGGAAATGGCCTACATCTGGTTCAGTCTTAGCCATCTACTGGCATGTCTGTGCAGTGGTTCTTACTGTGGCTGTGTATCTTCTTCCTTTCTATGTTTGTATGGAATCTTCTTTTCTTTGCATTTGCAACTGCTTCAGGACAAATCTGTGATTCCTCAACTTCTCTTTCTGTGGAGTGTATCACAAGTGTGTGAATTCTCTACCGTGATCATAATATTGAATAATAATCTTGTTACTTGCCTTCCTATGGGCATTGAGCACCGCAGACATTGTTGAAAACTTCCAAGAAAATATATTGTGTTTATAGGAGCAAGGAAATAACATTTGTGATTTAAACTTCTTTTATTCAGGGGGTACTTTATTATGTGTGCAGCCTCCCCGCACCATTTTTAAAATATTTTATTGTTATAGGAAATAATGCCATGCAGGTACCCAAGAGAAGATGCCGAGAAAGCTACAGCATGAAAGAGATGGCTAGATAAATCAGATTCCATCTGCCTCTTGCATATATCTGCTGTGCTTTAGTCTAACCATGATCCTGCTATTCATCTGCTGATGAAGAAGACTCCCACTGGTGTAATATGGATGTCCAAAAGTATTATAAATATCTCTTCATGGATCCATGGAGGTATAAAGTGCAGGGTCAATTCAAAGTCAGTCCCACATTTTAACAGGGAGCGAGTATATTATTTGCATGAGGAGAAGTGAAAGCTTGTCCCTTGCTTAAGCCAAGATTTACAGCTTTCTCAAGGCCAGTTTATAATTTGTAAAGCAAAGCAATGGTTTATGTACCAAAAAAGCGATATCTGTCATATCCCAGAAATACATCTTTGTCAATTGCACTGAAACTGCCAGAGTGAGGAAGAAAAGCATGTTCACTTCTTGAATGATTGCTATAGATTATTTCTGCTCAGTGTCTGAAGCTTTAATCCTGTACATATTTACTTAGCATTAAAAGACACTGAAATATATGAGACCTAGTTTGGTTTGGACCCCACATGGCTTGGGCACAGAGTATCTGAAGGAGTGTAGTCTCCCTTCCAATCCCAACTAGGCTTTGAGATCTTTAGGAGTAGCACCTTCTTTAGTCTTGCCTCTCTTATAGGCATGTTCTCCCAGCCTCTGGTACTCCCTTCCTAGAAAATTGAGATTGCCAAGACTTTTCATGTATTTCAGCTGGTGTTTAGTGACAGATTGGCTATTTTAAGGAAAGGACTTTCAATATATCTGTGTTACACTGCTTTTGTTTCCTTTTCTTTTTTTATGGATATATTTTAAATTGTTTTAATTCATAAGTGTTTTAATATGATATAGATAGCTGAATAACATTCTAGCAATAATTTTTCATTTACTTTTACATATACCTGTTTTATCTGTATGTGTTCTAATTTTGTAAACCACCTTGAAACCCAGTTCTAGGAAGAAAGTGTGTATACAATAAAGACATGTTAGCAAATTTTTATGTTTGTTTAAATATTGATAAGCCGTCTAACTGGACCATGTCCAACTGAGAAGGAAAACAAATTTAAAAACAAAAATACATCTAATAAAATTTTAATATTGAAAAGAAGCTTTTAAAAGTACATTAAAATAATTCAGCTGTTTCATATGCCTTGTAAGAATGCTGTATGGCTTACTGTGCGGAGAATTTGTGGCCTCAGGGCATTGTAGAGCGTCTAGGCTCCTCTGACCATGACAGCAACTTGGCATCTTTTCCCCAGAGACCTGTGTGACCTTTTGCAGCCTTCAAGGGGAAGCAGGAACTGCCAGTCAATCCATTAAAGTTGAACCTGAACTTTGAATTCAATGGCTGGCAGCCTGCCCAGAGTAACCCAGATGTGGATTTCTCTCTGGTCAGAGGGGGGAACATGTCCAGCTCCCCAGCATTTTGCCATCTGTTTTCCTTTGGCGATTCAAAGGACCGACGATCAGAGACTGACAGCTTTTATCACATCAAGAAAGTAAACTGCAATTGCTGCCGGATAATAGCATCTGTGGCTGGGACTTATCACATGATGCTGTTCCTGTTCTGTTGTTCTTGCAGTGGAACACCATTTAGAAATTGTTTCTTTTACAAAGGAGATGATTAATAGGCTTGTGTGTGTGTGTGTGTGTGTGTGTGTGTGTGTGTTAACAAAAGCAAAGCCTTCTAAACAGTTTCTCACCAGGAGAAGATAGAAAAAGAATGAGGTAATGTGATAATTCCCAGTCAAAATCACTACTATCCTGCTGCAATTGGAATTTACCTGCCTTGCATCATAAAGCCCTGATTGGTTTCAATCGTGATGGAGGTGGCTTTGATGGCAAGGGTGGCAAAAGCTTCCATGAGGATGGTGGCTCCAACAGTGGTAGTAGCTTCACTGGTGTCAACAGAGTAGCAGTGGTGATGAGGAAGCAACTGCTGGAGGGGAGCCACATTGTTGGGGCAGTGGCAGTGTTGAGGCAACAGCTTTGGTGATGGGGACAATGGCAGTGATTCAGAGGAAGCTTCAAAGAGCACTGAAGGGCCACAGACATCAAGCAGGCATCCCACCAGAAAGGCAGAGGACTAGGCTGAGTCATAATAACCCTTGTAGGGGCTGTTGGAAGGGCAACATCTTTTTAATGTGCAGGCAGCAACCCTAAGGGAAGGATTATAACTCCATTTCCACACTAATAATAATAATAATAATAATAATAATAATAATAATAATAATAATAATTTCTATCCCGCCTCTCCCAGTGGATCGAGGTGGCATTACAAGAACATATAAATACATTAAAACATTAAAATGTAGCCCATCCTCCCCACCCACCAACTCTTCTATCCCCCTAAAACACATTAACTATTAAAAACAAATTAAAAACAAAATTAAAAACAAAGGGACAATTGATGAGAGGTGGTGGAACACTAGTCTGGCAAGGCCTGTTGAAAGAGAACAGTCTTGACTGCTTTAAAAAAGACTGGTAATGTGCCGGGTCTCCTCCGGCAGACCATTCCATAACTTGGGAGCGACCAAGAGAAGGTCCTCTGGGTAACCGCAGCCAACCTAGTTCTGATTGGCTGCAGTAAATTCCTCTCAGAGGACCTTAGTGCGCGGGGTGGATTATATGGGAGAAGGCGATCCCGCAGGTAGGCTGGCCCCAAGCCATGAAGGGCTTTAAAGGTAAAAACCAACACCTTGTACTGTGCCCGGAAACTAATAGGCAGCCAGTGTAAAGACTTCAGAATAGGTGTTATGTGGTCAGTTTTCAATCTTCCGGTGACCAACCATATTCTGAATTAATTGAAGTTTCCGGACTAAGCACATGGGTAGCCCTATGTAGAGCGCATTGCAGAAGTCAAGCCGTGAAGTTACCAGCGCATGTACCACTGTTTTTAGGTGTTCCAAGTCCAGGAAGGGGCGCAGCTGGCGTATCAGCCGAAGCTGATAGCAGGCACTCCTGGCTGCCGCATCAATTTGAGCTGTCAACTGAAGCGGTGAATCCAAGAGCACCCCCAAGCTGCGGACACAGTCTTTCAGGGGAAGTGTGACCCTGTCTAGAACTGGTTGACAAACCTCCATACCTGAGCTAGGGCCCTTAACAGCAAGTACCTCTGTCTTATCTGGATTCAGCTTCAGTCTAGTCTGTTATAGCGTGATGATTCCACTTTCAACATCCTCTGGATCCTGGGGTTTGCAGTTTAGGGAGCGGCTGGCCGGCTCCTCCCAAAACTGCAAACCCCAGTATTCCAGAGGATGTTGAAAGTGGAATCGTTGTGCTATAACAAGCTAGTGCGGAAATGGCCTAAGAAGTAGAAGCCGATTGTGTGTGTGAGGGGGAAAGAGTTCACAACACATTCTCACCAAGGGTTTCAGGGGGATGCTACTGATGTCTACTAAATATAATAATAATTGTAATATATAATAATAAGCAATAATAATTATAAAAATACAAAGAAGATAAAACAATCCCAGCCACATGAGGTAGCATAAGCAGTGGTAGCCAGCCCTTGGTGGGAATTAGAGTAACTAACTCCCTATGCAAGGGGTGTGTGTGCGTGCTGGGCAACAATACACAGGAGGGAAGGAAACTTGATGGAGGGCAGTTGACATCAACCTCCTCCTAGTGTTGAAGAGACAAGGGCAGTGGCACAAACTTAGCAACTGAAGCAGTTGAGAGTGGCCAGGAGGGGACAATAAGGATTAGGAAAAGGGTTTGCCCACATATGAACTAATTTCAGGGTGGGGTCATTTCTGTTCCACACACTGCATAATAGACTTTTGGCACAGATTCTAGGAAGCAGCTAAGACACTCTGAGCATGTGTTAGTCACACACAGTGTCTACCAGTGTGGGTAGGGGGCTGTTGTGCTTGGCTTGTGTCTTTCTTTTCTTCTTGGCTTAATTTCACAGAACAATGCCTCTCTCAAGAAGGCCCAGCAGGCAAAGCAGCAGTCATTGCCAAGAGCAAGGTCAGGCTGGCTAGGCATGAAAATCCTGGTTGGATTTTGAGCCAGTGAGAGGAAAGAAATGGAGTAACTCCACTCATGAAGTTCTGCAGCCAACAGATTCACTTAGGGGATCAAACAGTGCTGTAGTATCAGAAGACTTCTTGTAGACATTGGAGAAGCTGGTGGAAAAGGTCTTGAATTGCAAATGGCAACTGGGGCTAAGTCAACAATTTCAGCTTTGCAGGGCAGAGGGAGTGAGAGACACCAACAACAGCTGCAGCACAGGTCCTGGGGGCATCACAGACCATGCAGCAGCAGCAGCAATAGCAATGCGACTGAATTTGACAATGAGGAACTAGCAAGAAGGAAGTTTGCCAGTAAGTTGCAGAAGGAAGGAAGGGAAGGAAGAAGAGCTATAGGAGGTTTCAGGCAGCCATGGATCATTTGGTGACTCTTTCAAGGAAAAGGGTCAGCAGGGGGAGGATTACTGAAAGGCAGTTAAACATGAGCCAGGCCTCCCCGCATGGGCTATTAGGAAAAGGGTGAAAAGAGGCCAATCAGCCAGGAGCCCCTGGGAGGCTTGGGATAGAGAGAATGAGGTCAGGTTGGAAGCAGCATATTTAACTTTCAAGAATCCTAGAGGCCGTCTTGGTATCCACTTCCCTAAGAAAACTGAGGAAAAGATATGGAATGGCCATTATGTGGATGTAGTTAATGCTGAGGAAGGACACAAGCACAGATTGAGCAAAAATAGACAAAAAAGGAGGGGATGCTATCAGTATGCTGATGGCACCCAAATATGTTTCTCCATACCTTCAAGAGCAGCTTCTGCCAAGGATAATGTGTCTCCTTTGAATGAATGCCTGGAGAAAGTAATGGGTTGGATGAGGAAAAACAAACTGAAGCTGAATCCAAACAAGATGGAATCAACCAGTTCTGAATGGAGTTACGCTCTCCCAGAAAGTCTATGTTCACAGCCTGGGTGTGAACTTCTGGGTCTGTCATTCCAAATGCAGCTCATATAGATGTGACAGCCAGGAGTGCCTATTATCAGCTTTGGCTGGTATGCCAGCTACACACTTCCTAGAGCTGAAGGATCAAAAGATGGTAGTGCCCACTTACCTCAAAGCTGGATTCCTGCAATGTGTTGTACATTGGGCTACCTCTGTACTAAGTTGAGAAATTTTGATTAGTTCAAAACATGGCAGCCAGATTGATTATCTAGGAGTGATCATATTACACCAATATTTAAATCACTGCACTAGTGGCCATTTAGTTTCCAGGCAAGATACAAACTATGGCTGTTACTTTAAATCTCTACATAGTTTGGGTCCAGGTTAGCTGCAGGATTGTCTCCTCCCCTATAATCCACTTTATACACGTAGGTTGTCAAGGGGACATGTCCACCAGTCAGCCAGGGCTAGATGGGCAACTGTCACCCAGAGGACTTTTTCTGTGGCTTCTCCTACACTGTGGAATAACTTGCTGGAAGATATTTGAAAGCTGAATATGCTGTCTGAATTTAAAATAGCATTAAAGACCAGTCTCTTCTGGCTAGCCTATCCAGATGATTTTTTAATTATGAATTTTAAAGTGTGGATTGATTGTTTTAATGTGTATTGGTCTTATATATACCCATGGGGGCACCAATGCAGCTCTTGGTGGGAAACAATGACAGTACAGAAGGATGTGCAGAGGTGGCTTTGGCTATCACTCCAGTGAGATTAGCCATACTGCTTCCTCTGCTGGTATAATATCCTAACAGGAAAGCAGCCAAATTCATTAGGAAGGGGTTTGCCTATGGTTTTCACATCCCCTTTACTGCTCATGCATTGTGTATGACTTGGTCAACTGTAAATCTGCTAAGCACTTCCCAGGGTGCTGGCAAAAAGAGAGAAAGAATGTATCTCTTGATCTATCACTTCCCTTGGACAATTTGTGGGTATAACCGTTGGGTGCTGTCCCAAAGAGGTCCCCAAGGGAGTTCTTACCCAAAAGGCAAATTGATGCCATTCTACCAGAGTACTGTTTGGTGGGCTATGGATCCTTTGATTAGGTAATCCACCTCATACTGGCCTGTGGCCCAGGAATCCTCATAGCAAAATGTGGCATACAGTCAGCATTTTGCCTACTCCTAGTGTATCCAGAAGATTTTTGCTTGCTGGGTTTAAATTTGAGATCCCTTGGCATTTTGATAACACTATATCTATGGGATGCACTGTATCCTGCATAGTCTTCGGACTCTCGGCACATTTTGCGAGTGGACAGTAAAGGCTAGGGCTGGCTTGCCATTCATTACTTACTATCTCAATGACTTTCTGATGATTGCAGGGTTGGGAAGGAAGATTGTAATGATCTGCTTAAGGTATTTCAAACACTGGCAGGGGAATTAGGCATTCCATTGTTGCAGGAAATAACAAAGGGTCCTTCCAGTACTTTGGTTATGTAGGTGTCATACTGAATTCCATCCATGAGGTTTTTTGTGTTTGCCAAAAGAAAAACTGGGTAACCTCAAGGAACGGATACACGGGATGTTGCAGTGCAGGAAGGCCACCCTTGAAGAGGGGTAGGCCCAAATGGGCCATCTCAGTTTTGCACATAAGGTCATGTCACCAGGCAAGGCCTTTTGTGCACATCTGGCAAGAGTCACAGCAGGAGTGAAGGCCCTGTCTCAATGTCATACCTAGATATTTGACACCAGTGTAGATCATGTTTTACTACCTACTGCAGCAAAATTATTTTCAGTAATAATCATGGAATGAAACAAATAATAATAATGGTCAGAAAAGAAATGCAAACAGCAAAAAATTCCCTTCTGTTAAACTTGGTGTAAATAATTATGTGAGTAAAAACAAATAAATTAATTAAACAGCATATAAAATAAATAAAAATAAAGATATCTTACTGTACAAAAAAGAAAAAGGAATGGACTAATATGTTTAAGTAACATTAATGTATTTTTCAAAAAAGGGAAAAACTTATCCAGTCTATGTAATATGACCTCTGCTGCCTCTTCCTTTTCTGAACCTCGCTTGGGTAACTGGCATTTGTCATTCCATATATGGTGACTCTTTGTCATAAAATTCTGAATATCACTTTGCTTGCATAGGAGATTAATCCAATGGTCCAACGGTGATTGCAATCACTGGTGTCCTGTTTCCTGGGGATCAGAATTTATATTTAACATTTCCAATCTGTAGGCCATTGTTTCGTTTGTTGGCAGTTTTAGTTAGAATTTGAGTAGGTTCTGTCTCTATTGCTGAAAACAGATCTATTGGTAGATGCCATCTGTTCCTAGTGGCTTATTTCTCCCAAGTGTTCTGAGTGCAGCTTTCACTTCACTTTCTTAGCCTCTGTTCAACATCCTCAGCCTCAATTCAACCTTTAATCTAACCGTCTATTTACTATACCACACTGGCTCTCCTGTTCTCTTTGGAGACTTGTAGTAAATTCACCCCACTTGCTCTTGGTTTGCAATTCGACATATCTCACATACACCAAGGTTATTTAAAGGTGTCCTATTGACCTTTACAAATGCTTGTCACTTCCTTTTTCTAGTACTCCAGATGATTGTGGAAAAGTGTAATACACATGCCCAAATCTCTCTCATATTCTAATTACCTTTCTGTTATGCTAGAGAGATCACTGAAGAATATCACCAAGGAATTGCCTGTGTGGGAGGAAATATTCTTGATGATGAAAAACATACTATTCCTACTCATGTTTTAAAGAGATGCCTGAGCTAGGGGCTTTATGAAAGACTGCAAGCCTTAGGAACAATGAGAAAACCAGAGAAACTCCAGTCAACATTAAGTAGTACACTTTTTTTCTATTAAAAAATTCAGTGCTTTGACACTTAAAACATTGTAGATTTTCCTAAAGCCTGTAACCACTATCAAGCTATTAAGAGCTCCTAAACTTTTAATCTCCATACTGGCACTAATTTATGGAAGAATCAGTGTAAGCATTTATTTTGTACAACAGTTGGAAATTTTGTTTTTGAATTATAGCTCACAGACTTCCATAGTCAGTGTGACCAGTGGCCAAACTGGCCAGAGGATTCTGGGAATTTAATTCAACAATGTAACTTTTGTCAGCTCTGATTGGACATCTCAGGATTTAGCTGTCCAATAGAAGCATCTAGTGGAGATTTAGCTAAATTGGTGAACTCCTGATGCAAAACTGTAGGATCTCAGCTGTATCTTACACAGGAGGAGGATCAGCCATATAAGAATATTCAGCCTGGGTAAGATTAAGGATTTAAGATAGTTTAGTGGTTCATTCAACAAATGTAAGTGATAAAATGACAATGTAGTTTATATGGTAAGTCTCCACAGAAGTGGGGAAGCTGTTATGAATTTGAGGAAACTGTTATGAACAAACTGTTTCACAGCATCCACATTATGGCAACTTCAGTAGCTACTTGTTAATAATAGCATGGGGGAGCTCATGTACATAAACATATAGAGCCAGTGTAGCATAGTACAGTTGGTCCTCCACATTTGCTAGGGTTAGGGGTGCAGGATACCCCACAAAAGTGGAAAAACCACAAATATCAAAAACGTGTGTGTCTGTGAGAAGGAGGCCAAGGCATGGTGGCGGGAACAGGCACCCAGTCCAAACAGGTGAAGGAAAATAAGGGGAAAGGGAGTGAGTCGGTATGGTGGCCTTATTACTTGCTGTCTCACCTTTCTCCCTCCTTGAATGTGAGGAGGCATCGGAAGAGGGTTTGTGGTGCTGAGAAACTGGGCTGCAAGCTGTCTTTAGCTGGCCAGGCAGTGGCTGGTGAAAGATGAGGAGGACCAGAGCTTCTGGTCTGTGTGGCCTGATTGGAGCTGCTGAGAAGGAATGTTCTCCCAGAAAAGAAGCACTTGAGGTTGGAGGGCAGGGGTTGTTGAAACTCACAAATAATAAAATCCGTGAAAGTTGATGTGATGATGGAGCTTCGCATTATCTAGAGATTTGGGGGGCATGTGATAATGGTGCTTTCCATTATCTAGACTTAGCTGAAGAGGGACACTTCTGTCTTCAGGTAAACCAAGGGTTAATGGGGTGTTGGGGTTAAGTTACGCTTTTTATTGTGGGTCAGTCTGACAGGTCATGGGGAGAGAATTGCCCAATCAAGGGGGAAAAGGTGAGAATCTTTGAGATGCTTCGATGGAGAAGGTATAAAAATCCTTGAGAGACCATGTGGTAGAGAGACAACAAAGAAACATCCTGGAGATGAAATCTATGCTGGTAGCAGGCTGCAGGCCCTAGGCCTCTCCTCCTGGTCTCACTCTTCTCTTAGACCATGTAAGCTGTGATCCCCAGTGTGAGTAGCTAGAATATTAACTAGGTCTTTTATTATTTTGGAAGTTTGGCTGATCTGGAGAATGTACCTGTTTTTATAACTACTTGTAACTTAGGCCATTTCCACACGGGATTTTTCAAATGGGGCAGAGCATCCTCCAGGGAGGATGTCTGCACCTGGGACCAGACTGGGTCGGACCTACTGAACGTAGATCCCCAGTCCAGCCTGCTCCCAAACGACCCCAAGTGATCGTCCAGCATGCTTTTGAAAGACTGCTAAAAACAGGTCTTTCAACAGCACGGAGCGCGCCACTGTGAGCCTGCTCCCATATGCAGATTCGCAGGCTCGCATTGGTGCAAGCCTGCAATCTGCCAGGGGCAGGCTTTAGGCTGGTGAGCTTCAGCAGTTGGTCGAGACCCTCAACCAACTGGAAGCCACCATTTTAATCCCTGGAGCAGTGCGGACCAGCACCACGGACTGCTCTGGAGAAGCGTGGACCGGACCGGGGAGCCCAAAAGTCTGGTGAGTAGCATCACGGGGCCATTCCCTCGCCCCGTGCAGAAATGGCCTTAAGCGTACCTGAGAGGGGGAGCCTCTCATGAGTATTATTTTCTTGTTTACTTGCATGCCTTAAAATAAATACTTGTCTGTAAAAACTCTGTTTTCTCTCCATTCCCACGCCATTCTTCAACACATGCTTAGCTAAGACTTCTCTCACTCAGAAAGGGGAGGTGAGAGAAGGGAAAAGAACTTAAGCATACAGATTGGCAAACCACTGAGTCCCACTGTACTGCTCAGTTAATTCAGAATTCAGTGGATGGTGGCAGTGTGAAGAATTAATGAATGCTGGGGAATTTCCTGCTCCTATTCAAGGGCAGAAGTCAGTTTCAGGGGGCTGGGAAGTTGGCCCAGTGTGACAGTTAAACCTACAAATGTGGAGGACTGACTGTAGTTAGCATATTGGGCTGGGACTTTGGTGATCCAGACTAGTCCTTGCTAAACCATAAAATTCATTGTGTGTTCCTGGAGATTTTCTCGCTGTATCTGACTTGTCTCCTGGGTCTCACTCTGACGGACTACTAGATGAGGATAGAAGGAGCAGGGAGAGCTTTGTGTACAGCCTTGAGCTCGCTGGAGAAAAAGCTTGATAACAAGTGAATAAACCAAAATTTGCTGTTCAGAATAATTCTCTATTCTGTGTTTTGAACATGGACACTTTCCTTGCCTTGTTTTTTCCTTTTCTTTTGCAAAGAAATTATTTCCTTTAGTAATTGCAAGGTGTTTGCAATATTTGTTAAGCAGCTGTAAAGAGAAAGTAAGAGTGTGTACACTTGAGCATATTTTCACCCTAACCCAAATCCCATAATCCCTAGCAAGAATAACAATGCTCAGCTTTGTAACACACACTTTGTACATGTTTTGTTTCCTTTCCATGTCTTAACATGAACTGCGTGTCTTTAAGGCCATTTCCACACTAGGCTGTTACAGTGCTATTATTCCACTTTCAACATCCTATGGAATCCTGGGGTTTGCAGTTTAGAGAGGGGCCTCAGATTGTTATAAATTACATTTATAAATTATATTTCCACTTAATTACCATGGAAATATCAATGAAATGTAAAGATTAGCCCTGTGTGCAACCTATGCAAGTACGAATGTAAAGTCTGAGAAGCCTCTTTTAAAAATCTGTAGGTTATAACCAATTGCATGGTATTGTTGCCCTGCAGAAAGCAAAGGAAGCAATTGACAACACAGCTCCAAAAGAGAAGAGTAACACTGGAAAACAACTCCCACATTCCTCAGTAGAGTTAGACTTTTCCAACCTGAGCACCCTTTTCAGATGTGATTGTACTTACAAATGTGTTATTCTCCTATCTTCTGGTGATTTTAGACAAGCATATTGCCATAGGTATCTCTGTTCTGCAGGATGGTAGTAAAAACAATCACTTACAGCCTTGAAAAATGATGCTCTGTTTTCCAGTGCTGGTGATTTCTAAAAAGTATCAAAAGAAACAGAGAAACCCTTTCATGTGTATAGTGGAGAAGCTCACTGGCTGACCCAGCTTCAAGGGTCAGTTCACATGACACAAGGTGCTGAGATATAAACCAACTCAATCCTAATTGCAGATGGCTGCATAATGAAGTAGACATCCGATGGTTTCACCATGTGTCCAGGTTTCCATTCAGTACACAATGAACTGAGAGAAATAACATTTACTCAGTTCCTCCTTCTTGGAGATATGGTGAAGCCATCAGGCAATGGCTTGACCATACAAGCAGCTGCAATAAGGATCAAGAAAATCCGAGTCATGTGGACTGACCTTAATTCCACCACCTCCTCCCCTTCCCTTTGTACAGTCTGCATAAATTGGAGAATGGGTCTTAGAATGGCAATCATTTCAAGATATTAGAAATGGAGGAAGAAGAGTAGCATGAACCTCAAATAAAGGTATAGCTTCAAATATGGCACCTGGTGAGCAATCTTTCAGCCTTAACACTGGTCAGTTGGGTGAAATGAAGAAATAGTTTGTCACCTTAATCCCGCATAGTGCATTAATAACATGTTAGTTTTAAATTTAAAAACTAGATTAAAATGATTAAAAATGGCTTAAAATGCCCTAAATGCTTCCAAACCAAAATCATCCCTCTACTACAGCAAAAATGTTATGTGTTGCCTAATCTTTAAACACAGTTGGCATTAGAAATATTTAAATAATGATTTCTAGAATCTTTATTTAAAAAGTTTTAACAATTTTAGTGTAATGAATTAATTTTAACACCTTATTTCCAAATTCTGGGCAGCTTGGTCAGACGCAAGGCGAAGAGCCTAAAGATGGCACAACATGTAGGTCTGGAGTGTTAGCATAATGCTCAGGATTAGGAATGGGATGAATCAAGAATTTTTCGAATCGAATCCGGATCCCTGGAAGGTTCTGGGAATCCATGAATCTCACGAATTTCAAATCTTTTGAATTCTTTTTTTAAAAAGGAGTTTAAAAGGCAAGGGAAAGAAGGATAATCTTGGGCAAGACACACTCTCTCAGCCTTAGCAAAAACCTAGGCAAAGGCAAACCTCCCTCTGAAGAAATCTGGCCAAGACAATTGTCTTAGTTTTGCCTCAGGATCTCTCAGATTGAAAATGATATGAAGGCTCTTTCTATACAGGCAGGAAAATGTGGCTTAATCCCACATTTTCCTGCCTGTGTAAACAGTAGAGAGAGAATCCAGGTCAAAACTGGCTTTTCTTTGCATAGCTCCATCTGGCATCCTGGGGTTTGTAGTTTGATGATGCATCAGCACACTTTGTCTGCAAACCCCAGAATTGTATCTGAAAGAGGTTTGCAAGGGAGCTATGCAAAGGAATGTTTCAGCTGTCCTTGAAATCTCAAGCCTGTAGCTTCCAGTCAACTACTGAATTTAAATATGAAATATTCAATTTAAATATCTTAGAATACAAACCCAGCTGTAATTTCTGAAATTGTTAGCAAAGGCCGTTATTACTCCAAGAGAAAACTTCACCTACCTACTATCTTCCTTGGATGTATAGTTTCCCAAGTTTTCAGGCATCCTGGTCTCCCAGGTTTTCAGGCATCCCAGTCTCCCAGGTTTTCAGGCATCCTGGTCCCTCTGGTTTTCGGGCATCCCGGTCTCCTTGATTTTGAGGCGTTCTGGCCACCCTGGTTTTCAGGTGTCCCAGTCTCCAACAATCTATTTAGTTGGCAGATTTGAAAGATTCAGTTTGCCTATTTTGGCACAGGGATTCAGATTCAGGAATCTTGAATCCTTACCCAGGATTCGAGGATTTGAGGATTCGGATGGGCCATCCCTACTCAGGATCATGGGGTGTGTGTGTGTGTGTGTGTGTGTGTGTGTACACCTGAAGGGCCTGCCTCTGGCTGCCTAATGATAGGACTGGCTCAAGCAGCCTTTTGAAATCCTCAAAGGACAGTAAATTAACTGTTTTTATAATTTTGTTTTATTTTATTTTTACTGTTCAGGAAGGGAGAACTTTCCACAGGATTTTTTCCCCCTCATATGCCAAAATAACTTGGATTTGGGTCATATTCACTTTGATGGGGGGAACCACCATTTACTATTCCTTCTCAGGCAGCAAAATGTCTTGGAGTGAGCCTCGGAGTCACATATTTGGAAGAAATTAAGTAATGAATAGAAAATCAGTCGTTTGATAACCGTCTAAATATTTTTGCCTAACACACCCACTTGTGTATATTTTATTGTTTAGTCATTGTTAGAAATTAATATGTTGGACAGGAATGCAGTAATTTTTTTAACAGACAAAGTTTTTCCCTACAAAATTTTGTTTCCTTGATATCCTAATTTGTTTTGCATATTGCTTATTAATAATTACATTCTGTTTAACACAACAAATAATCAACAAGTCAACTATTCATTGGGATTAAAACATAAACAGTTAAGAATATTCATATAAATTCTATAGAAATGTTTCATTGAGGGTCAGGCTTACATCATGGTAAGTAAATGAAGTGGCTTGTTGATATATGTCACTCTAGAGTGAGCCATGTGATGTCAGTAATGTGACATTACTATCTTTCTTAGCAGCAGCAAAGTCAACTGAGATCATGAACAGTGGAGTACATGGAGGGGTGGTGGGCGGAGGGCACGGCCACAATGCATAGAGAAGGGCTATGGCGGCATGGCTTCCAGCTGGGATGCCCCCTCAAATTGCTGCGGTGGGCGAACTGCCCCCATAACCCCTGTCCCTATGTGACTGATCATTAAACTGCATCACAGTACAACAAAGTGACCCATGCATTGATTGTGTCCTCTTATGCTTTGACTTGATTAGTTAACTTTTTAGTTCATTATTCATAGGTGGTCATACAATAAAGTCAGTGATACATTCACATGCATGCTTCCACCAGTTTTTTATTGTTATGCCTTATCTTGCTGACACTATTGTAAGAGACAACATTTTTTTTCTTTATCTGACCACCAAATCAAGATAGCACTGCTAATCTTATTATAGAATCCATAGGCTGGTTTATAATTTTACTATATTCCTGAAAGTCCTCCTTCCAAAATGTATAAATAACTGCACCTGATCCTGTTTCCACACAGCCTCTCCAAAATTTTGGTGATATTGTGGCATATATGTGACACATTGTTGCTGGTGACAAAGTCATGGGCTCATCCAAAGTATTTCGCTAGCTGAAACAGAGAACTCTGCATTCTCCAAGGCCCTTTTCACACAGCATTTTCCATGACAAAGATGGCCTGGAGCGTTGCACAATTGTGAGGAGTGATCCGCATGCTGCATTCACAATCGCACGACACTCCAGGGGTCTGCAGATGCCGATTGCGCACCTTTTCATTTTCAGCTAGAAGCCAAAAATGGTGCGTGATTGTGCATTGCTCCTGGGGCCCCACGTGCGCTTACCTGGCATGCGGAGCCTCCGGAGCTGCACCAGTCACACTTCCTGCCCCAGTGCAGCCTGGGAAACTCCCAGGCTGCGCTGCGGAAGGAAGAGGGGGGGTATCGTGTAAGCAGACAGCTTGTGTGGAGCTGAAGGACCCCGGCTGCGAGAGCCTCTTGCTGGAGGCTGCTCGTGCAATCGCTGCGGAAGGGCCCAATGAATCCTGCTGGCCAGTCAAGTTATTCTGATACTTGCGGCACCAATCCTTGCAAGCACCTCTTTTCATCTTTGATAGTAGAAGTGCAACAATAATGAATTAAATAACAATTTGCTGCCATTTCTTAATGTATTAAAAATCTGCTGCTGAAGGCCAGGCTCAGTAGATGACATAATTGGAAGACATAGTGATTGCTGTACAGGCTTCATATCACAAGGGGATGGACCAGGGAGCTAGGAACAAGTGAACAGAACGGTACCCAGAAATTAGTGAGAAAAAGGTACTGTAAGTACTGCTTTCACATTCTTTTATACTGCATCGTGGCACTATAATTCAACTTTAACTGCCAAGGCTGCATCCTATGGAATCTTGGGATTTGTAGTTGTAGTCTGGTGGGGCACTAGACCTCTGAGAATTCTAAACTGCAGATCTCAGGATTTCATAGGATATTGCCATTGCAGTTAATGCTATAAATATGTGGCATGAAAGGGCCTTTTTGTCTAGGTATATTTACTTGGGCATGAATATTCAGTGGATCTTACCCTTGGATGTGATGGCAGCTTAAGCATGGTGGTGGTGAGTAATTCAGCATATCTAAGTCTTCAGAAAAGTGATACCCAGGGAGAAATGACACTTCTGAAAGCTGCATCACAAGAAAATTGAAAGAAACCTGGACCCACTTGAAATTTGTCATCCTCTTTCATCTAACTAAAAGTCTTTAGTTTAGAACAGCAGACCTCAGAAGCCTTCTCTCTGATTTTCTTCACATCCTGGGGGATATTGTGTAACAAACATTCATATGCTTAAAAATATTTTCTCATGTGAGTCTTTTGTTCATTGCTCCCTTACTCTTGAGGGAAGTGGCAATATCTTTCGTAAGAAAATTAAGTAAGGATGTTGCTGCAATAGTATGTAGTTTATGGAAAAATAAAATTCTAGGATTTCTTGATTTCCGACAAATAGTAGTTATGATAAATCTTAGTAGAAATTGTTCCCATTAGTGCATGGTACATCCCCCAAGTGTGTCTTTGTGTGTTTGTCTTATACGCTGCTTTGATCCAATATGGGACCTACAGCGATTCACACTATCGATTAAAACAATGCAGTTAAAACAGTCTGAAATAATAAAAAAATTAAAAGCATTAAGCACAATCCACTTTATAACATTAATTTAAAGCAATTTTAAAAAGCACATTGAAACCTACTTGTTACACTACTCCAGTTAAAAGTAAAAGACCTGTTTAAACAAGAAAGTCTTTGCCTGTCAGTCAGTGAAAAGAGATCGGGGACGGGGTCAACCAAGCCTTCCTTGTTGTTCCTGGGCATTCATTGAAATAGGATTACGTAGAAGTTGTGGGCAGAAATAGTCTATTGCCTTTCATGAGCCATAAATAGATTGTTATCTTTAATTACATATCTTGTCCTTTCTCCAAGGAGTTTAGAATGGCGTACAGCCCTTTGATGTAGATAACCATGAAAATACTGGCCACCAGTGGTGGCTGGTGGCATCCATATCAGAGGGGCAGTGAATCTGCTCTAGGTTTTAGTCTTAATTTTAAAGACATTATCCAGCATGCTGAACCTGCTTCCTCACTACTGCTACTGCTGGTCCTCCAACGGGCATGATAGCTGAACAGGGATTTAAACTTGAGTTTCTCAAGTCCAGTACTATACTAAAGTTGCCCAGATACAAGGCCAAATTCTGCCATTTGCTATTAAATACAAAATGAATCAAAATGTCAAAACCATTTCAGTTACTCAGCAAATGGCCTTTGATATCATTTTTGGTTGCATTTTAAAAAATATGTTAGAGAACATGGCGGAACAACACATATCTGATACACAAGGGCCATTCATTTCCAAGTATGTTCTCCATGCATCAGAAAGAAAGAAAAAAATTTCAAAATGCAAATTGAAAATGAACCCAATAGTGTAAAAGCAAATTGCTACCTGCCAAATGATAATTGCCTCTTTTATTGCTGTCACTGGGCTACCGTCCAGATGTATAGGAAAAGATCACATCTAACAGTCAGTAACTTCAAAAACAACTTATACTATGATGGCAGTCAAGGTGGCATAATAGATTTTGTGCTTGTTCTTTAATCCACAAAAGAAAAGCATTCTCAATTGAAATCTTTTTTGCTGAAAGCTATTCTAATAGAATAACTTCTGAGATTCAAGAGTGAAATTAATTTGGTGGTGACCATTAAAACGTTTATTTCACACCATAGGAATAAACCTCTAGAGTAAAATTCATTCTTGGGGTTTCCTTAAGAGAGGGTGACTAGCAAGGTGTGCTATAAGAATTGCTACCAAAAAAATCTACTTCAGAGGAAAAGACCATAATGAACCAGACTAAACAGGTACTTTCATTAGTGATATCTGTGTCTCATATATACTAGCTACCACTCTCAGCACACCAGATGTTCAGTAAGGGTTGGTACATTTTATTATGATGTTCTGTCTCTAATAGATACTTGAGGGAGGGAAATCAAGAGCTGAAGGTGTTCCTGGCATGGTAATGCCAGTGACATCACTCCTGTATTATCCACATGGCTCTCAGGTAATGGGAGATTAACATGATGTTGCCATCATTTTGCCTAGCCAATTAGATTTGGTTTGCCTATATCCTGCTGTCACTGAAGCCATCTCTGCATTAGACTGTTAAAGCACTATGATTTCACTTTCAACATCCCATGGAATCCTGGGGTTTGCAGTTTCAGGAGGGATTGGCCAGCAGAAATGTGCAGAAATGACCTGAGAGTAAGTGGCAAATTCAGAATCAGAATAGTTCTTCCTAGTTAGAACATTAGCAGAGCTGAAAGCTGCCTGTGTGTGCATCTTAAAGCTCATTAAAAGCAGTGATCAGTTTTGACTCAGACATACCATCAAGCATTCTTTGCCTACTGAGCATGCTCAGTGTTCAAGTTGGGGATTTCATCATTTTTTTTGGCTTTTGGTACTCTTGTCCTGAAGTAGGACAAGCACTTTATTTCATTCTTTCCAAAAGTGATATAAACAGGAGTTCTTGAGTATACAGTATTGACCCACTGAGGGGAAGACATAGATTGATAAGACCAAATTTATACCTGAAGGTGGTTTGCAGCAAGAAAACTGTCTCATTGTCAGGCGCAACTCCCTACTTGCAAAATGTCTTTAGTAACCAAAGCCAGTCTCCTACTGACTTAGTGATATTACAAGCATACCTCAGTTCTAAAAGCCTTTGATCAACACTATCCTTTTTATAAAGTCTTTTTATACTCCCAATCCACCCTTTTCTTTTTGTCCTCTGTCTAGCTGGAAGCTTTAGTATTTCCATGGAGGAGGTGGTGAAGGAGCAGAGGAGAAAAAGAAGTTCAGAGCAGGGTCACAACAGCTTTCCTGCAGTAATAAGGCTTGAGCTGGAAAAGAATGGGATTCTGTTTTAGCTGATCATAGGATAGCTGTGTGTGCCTGCCTACAACAGGCAAGGTAAACAGCAGCTGCCTCTAGGAGGGAGCGCTAGGATTTCTCTGCTTGAGGGCTGTAGTTCAGGGCAATAACTAACGAATTCCAAATCACCCCACCAGACTACAAGTCCCAGGAATCTATGGGATATGGTAGTTGAAGTGAGATCAAGATGCTGTGAGTGCACAGTGTGGATATACTCCAGATCTCTCAATTCCCAATCCAACATGTTAATCTTTAATCTTTAATCTCATTGGTTCCATGAGGATTGATGCAGTCATGCATAACCTGAAAATAAAACAAAAGAACATTTCTTCCTTTAGTGTTTATTACTTTTTCCTTACTTGAAATTGAATATTGATTTAATCGGTTTATATATTGTTTGACTAAAATTCACATGATTAAAAAATAAAGATTACTTTTTTAAAAAAGAAAACAGCAGTTAACTCCAGAATACCTTACTGAACATATGTGGACAGCATATGTGGGCAGCAAAAGAGAGAAAAAGGAGGAAGAAGCATGTTTAATAGCCTCCCTCCAACATGTTTTGTTTAAAGCATAAATCCTAAAGTTTGGCCACCAAAATGGAAATCCTAAGAAAAGTGGAGGCTGGTGACAGAAAAAAAAAGTCATCCCTGCATGCATTTTGGAAGAAGTTTTTGAGTAGTCTTTGGAAGTCTTTGTTTATTTATGCATGGCTTGCCTGACCCTGTTGTTGTGGTGTGCCTTCAAGTCATTTCTGAGGCCTCTTTCACACAGCATTTGCCACATGAAAGGGCCCCTCGAGCATTGTGCAAATGTGAGGAGCGGTCCACACAACGCACTCACATTCGCGCGATGATCCAGGGGCTGCCAGGTGCCACTCGCAAACTTTTTCATTTTCAGCTCTGAGGTGAAAATAGTGCATGATCGTTCATTGCTCTGGGGCCCCACACGCACTTACCTGGCGTGCAAAGCTCCAGAGCCATGCCGGTCACGCTTCCTGCCTGGGAAATTCCCAGGCTGCACTATGGAAGGAAGAGGTGGGGCTCTCGCGCGACCAGGAAGCAGCTGTGGACCTGAAGCAATGGGGACACGGGAGCCTCTTGCTGGAGGCTGCTTGCATGATCCCCGCACCCCAGCTCCAAGAAAAGGTGAGTTGCAGAAAGGGCCTGAGTTATGGCAACCCTAAGATGAACCTATCATGAGGTTTTCTGGAGCTGAGTATGTGTGATTCACCCCAGGCCACCCAGTGGGTTTCCATGGCTGAGCAGGAAATCAAACCCTGGTCTCCAAGGTTCAAACCACTATGCGACTGTGGCTTTCTTGATCTGAGCAATCTGTTTCATTTCACATGCCCATGTTTTTAGTTTTGAATCAAAAGCTTTTTGAAGTATGTTGAACTGCTCTTCTTTTTTTTGTGTTGTAGGAACCTACACTTATTCTTTCCATTTATTCTGCCTCAGGTACCAAATTTTCTGTTACATCAGTAAGGTTCAGAAATATCTCTACTTCATTAAATGAGTATACCTGGACTTGGTTGCTGGAAAGAACAAGAGGTACTTTCGAGCAGCTGAGACAAGAATAACTCCCACCACAAATCCTAGTATAGGACAATGTGCTCATCTGCTCTTTCTTTTTCTGAATCAAATTTTTGGGTGTTTTCAGATGAGGCTTTTAATCATACTCTTGCTTTGCCTCATTTTCTGCATCTAACAGAAACTTCACATCATGTGGTTCTTCACTCACAACCCCTACATGTTTTTCCACTGCATCTTCTTTCTTTTTCCTTAATGCAGAAAAATCCATTAGGGAGAAAAAGATGAAATAGCTACACAGTGCCTTCAGTTACTAGCCTGAGAAGCTCTCATCTGGAAATGTGCTTTGCATGCTCGCATCTGTGTAGCCAAAACCCATGACCGTCGGACCCAGAGTAGCACCATGATTTGCTGTAGGAGAAATATGCTATATCTGTGTTACTCATATTTAAGAGTAAGACATTAGTAACAGATTGCTAACACATGACTTTTTAATTATTATGTATTTGTTTAAAAATGCACTTCCAACCACAAAAAATGGTCAAAAAACACTGTGTTCCATCAAATGATGCCTCCAAAACAATGCTATTAGTTTGTACAACTTGAAGTGCTGTTTATAATTTATAAAGATCTGTATGGCTTGGATACAAACTATCTGAACTACTAAATGTCTCTATATTATTTTATTTATTTGCTATATTTGATGGGCCTGCCTAACTTTTAAGATCCCTTGGAAAATCTTTTCATCCCACCAACAAGTCTGGTGAGGATGTTTGGAAAGGCCTTCTTGGTGACTGCTCTCAGGCGGTGGAATTCTCTGCCACAGGAATCCCACCAACAAGTCTGGTGAGGATGTTTGGAAAGGCCTTCTTGGTGACTGCTCTCAGGCAGTGGAATTCTCTGCCACAGGAATCCCACCAACAAGTCTGGTGAGGATGTTTGGAAAGGTCTTCTTGGTGACTGCTCTCAGGCAGTGGAATTCTCTGCCACAGGAGGGAAGGCTGCTTCTCCCTCTGCTCTTTCGAAGTAATTCTTTACTCATACCATCCTCAAAGGAAGGAACAAGTAATTTTAGTAATTTTTCCCAGCTGCGTTTTTCCCACAGAAAACAATATCTTCTGTGCCCAACATACTCCTGTGTCGTGCAGAAAACGTTATCACTTCTTCTGTGCAAAATTCAAGTGTAGGTTTGTGTTCGTGTGTGTTTGTGTGTGAACATACAGAAAACAGCATTTGCTGCACAGAAAATAATATGCAATAGAATACAATACAGTACCAAAATACTTTGATGAGGGAGTATATCGGGTTTGGAATGACATAATTGTGCTTTGTTTTTGTGTTTTTGTCTGTCTGCTTGTTAAATAGAAGATAGCAATGATCCCAGATCATCTTCTATGCTGTTCTTGTTGTAAAGAACTGTTCTTGTTGTAAAAGTGCAAAATATGTTTAAAATTCCTTGTCCCAGTCCTCTTACCTACTCCCCTTCGTCTCCCCTTGTGCTGCCATGGACATCCTCCTCACTAAAGTGCTAATGATTCAAAACCTACATTCTCAGATAACTTTCAATGAGCATGCAGAATGCAGGCTTATAATAATGTTGACTTCACAGACTGGCGCCTCTTGATCCAAGAATAACATCCCATTCAGCAAGAAGAGTACCAGATGTTGTTCTTACTAGAGCTAACTCTACATAGGGAATGCTGCATAGAAAGCAGATGATATCCCTTCTTTTGGCAAGTCCCATGTGTTGAACTTTGTATATTCCCAATAATATTTCCTAAACCTGCCTTCTTCAAGTTGATGCCCTCCAGAGGTGTTGGGCTACAAGAATGGAAGTTGTAGCCCAAAATGTCTGAAGGGCACTGGGTTGAGGAAGTCAAATCTAACCAAAGATTTAACCTCTTTCCTACACAAAGATTTGTGTAGCAAAGATGGTGAGCCTGCTCATTAAAAACATAAGCGTCTTTCTTGTAGAGGAGGGATTAAGCTTGTCCCTCTTGTCTGTGCTTTGTATTTCTATTTATATAGAATAATTACAAAAATGAGTACAAAAATAGGAAATTTTCTCTCCTTTTAACAGATTCAGGTGCTAACACTGATAAACTGATGAATGCATATTAGTATTCACCAATGCTAACATTGATTCATCTCAGTTTCTAATCCAATCCTGTGGGAGAGAATGGCTTTAAAAGTACACAGAAACAGAAACAGACTAATTTTCAAGATGAGAGCCAGTGTGATGTAGTAATTTGAATGTTGGGCTAGAACTCTGAGAGTCCAGGGTTCAGATCCCTCCTTGGCCATGGAGACCCAGTGGGTGACCTTGGGCAAGTCACACTCTCTCAGCCTCAGGGGATGACAACAGCAAACATTCTCTGAACCAATCTTGCCAAGAAAACCTTGTGACAGGTTTGCCTTAGGTGTCATCATGAGTTGGAAGTGACTTGAAGGCACAAAACAACAGATGCTTTCATAATGGCTTCAGATGTAACAATCTAGCCCCCAAACCACCTGGGTATATCAAATAAACATTGTCATCTCCAAGGATACAACTAGGAACATAAACCAAGGAAAGCAAATTGGAAATGACAAAAAGATGTGATTTTATTTAAAAATAAGTGTTTACTTTGACCCAGAAAGAGCTGAAACATGGAGCAAATGAATGTTCCTTCTTTACTGCTGTCTTTATAGGTGAGACCATTGTCCTTCTGTAGGCAGCCAAAGCCTTGTTTATCCACACAGGTTGTTGATGGTTGCCTGGCTGCTGAAGAAGGAGCTTTTCATGGGTGTGCTGTGCTTTTAAAAAGTTATAGCTGGCATCCTGTTTGGTAGTTACAATGCTGTAAGCCTGCCCTTTGAAATTTTAACTCACTTGGTGTAGCGAGTGATTGCTCTTTGCACAGCTGCAGAGAGACAGCCAATGGTCGAGAGGAATAGCCTGTGTAAGCAATCAGATACAGGCTTGAAAAACCCCTTTCGTAAAGGGGGTTCACAGGGGCTCTCATGGAGATGACTCTTTGTGGATAGTGCCCGAAATAGAAGGTGACAGAAAGAGGAAAGTGGAGGATCGATCACCGGGAAGAACTTTGGGTATAAAGGCCACCAAGAGTGGACAGAGAGCCACCATTCCCTCAACCGGCTCCTGTAAATGGCTAAAGCTTTGTCACTGTTTCAAATTTGACAATTAATTGGATATGGGTGATAATTGATGAAAAGTCTATCCTCAAGAAGTTGAGTTGAACACCTCTTCACTAAGATTGTTCCAGTCGTTAAGATTTAAAGAAAATATCTAACTAATCCCTCAAGAGACGATCAGGGCCCTTTCCGCACGGGGTAAAAAAAACAGCTTAAGGCGACCTCATCCGGAGGTCGTCCACACCGTGGCGCACGCTAGAACGGTTTGAAAAGTGGAGGTTCCACACCTCAAACTGCGCTAGCGCAGCCACAAGGGGTGGCGCGGCGCATTTTTTAAAAACCACATTTTATGAAGTTTTTAAAAAACGCGAGCACGCTAACCCGTTGCAGGGCCCCGTTTGAAACTGCAGGGACATGTAGCGCATCCCTGCAGAGCTGCCCGGGGGTGGGCTTCCAGCTGGCGCACTGCCCTGATTGGCGGAGCGCCACCGGAAGTCGCCAGCCGCCATTTTGGGCGCCACCGAATGCCGCTGAAATTCGCCAGCGTGTGGAGCGGCGAACGCGCGCTCCCTGCAGGGACAGAGCAACCCGTTTTCGGGTAAGATCCGTCCCTGCGTGCGCTGCCCCGTTTCCCCGTCCCCCGTGTGGAAAAGGCCCAGGTCTCAAAAACTTTAACAAGTATGCCGAGGCAATCGAGGAGATCCACGCTGCCAAATAGAACTGAGAGATTTAAGTTAACAGAGGAAAGTACAAACTATCACTTTGTGAATTTCTACAAATAAAGTTTATCATTTCTATAGACATTGTTTACTGAGATAGCCACTGCAGAGAAGAGAAAGGAAAGGAAAGGAAAGGAAAGGAAAGATACGCTTTCTACTTACGGAACTATAACTGAGAAACCTTCATAGATTATGGAATTGTAAGGAGTACTGTGTACACCCAAGAGAAGAATCCCGTTAGATTGCACTGTTAAAACAATTTGAATATCTCTGGATTGAAAATATTGGACTCAGGACTGAAAAATAGCATTGAAGCAACTGATTACTGACAGCAAACCAACTGAAAATCTACTGCAAAAGAGGGTTTTTGGTTTCTGGGACTAGGTTAAAACAGCAGAAAATTTATTTGAACTGAACTGAGTTGGATTTATAATTATAACTTGATTAGACTTGATTGGACTTTAGAAAGATCAACGACAAAGGAAAAGCAGTCAGAAGCTGAAAGACTTAAGATTGAAGGACACTGACAAAGACATAACAGAGATTAGAGAACCATTGGATCAGCAGAAGAGAGAAACAGAAGAGGTAAAGATCTGAGACGAAACTGCTTAAAAGGTGTTATTATCAGTCTGACAAGACAAGAAATATTTGTAAATAATTGTAAAGCTTATGACCCTGGGGTTATAGTGTTTCACGGAAATTGATGTATAAGCATAACTTATCTATCTTTCGACTGGTTAAAAGCAATTGACTGGTAAAAGCTGACAGAGTGGTTGGGTGGTTTGATGGTTTGAGCTACATAGATTTATATAAGACAAGTTAAATTGGAAAGCTGAGAGTAGTTAACATATAGTTGTGTTAATTGAATCCGGAATTTAGTAGTTAATATTCTCTTTGCTAAGACACTTCTTTGCTTAGAGGTTTAGATAATATTTTTTCTCTTCCTTTTTCTGTTTAGAGCCAAATAGTGGTTAATGAAAAAATTTCCTGTTTTTTCCTTCCTTCCATAACTTTACTGACTGACTGTTCCTAAAACATTCTGTGTAAATACTATGCGCCTCTGAGTGATAAAACTGACTATAGGAGTGGCTTAGAAGGTAAAAATATTTTGCAGAAGGATAGATTGAGGCTGACAACAGATAGGCAGCGCAATTACAATTGTTGAGAACACTCCAAGGTCACAGATAAGATAAGTTCATAAAATTAATATAAACATTAACTGAGAAACATGTCAAGGACAGATAGGAAGTAGGAAATAAATAAATAAATAAATATACATATAAATAATGTATCTCATCCTAGAGTAAAAGTTGAACTGAATAATAAAAGTGCAAATAGGTGAAGTGCTTCAATAGAGCACCCTGGTGGTTTAAAAATTTAATAGTAAGAAATTGTAGAATTAATTTTTACATTTAAGGCACAGAGGTGAATTTGGGAGCTAAAAATTTTGAGAAGACCTATCAGTCTAGTTAGAAAATATTGAAACAAACAAATAAATAAATAAAACAATAAGAACAAGAAAGAACAAAAAATAAAATAATCTATATCTATCTATCTCTCTATCTATACATAAAGGAAGGAAAAAAGGAAGAAAAGGGGAAGAAAAAAAGGAAAAAAAGAAGAAAGTTTAAACAAGCAAAGAAAAATATTAAATTTTCTTCATTATTTCATTGATAGTAATTAATAATTACTTAAAAAGTAATTAGTTAAGAAGTAATTGATCAAAAATTATTTAAGAAGTAATTAGTTAAAAGAGTATACATGATCTAGATAGTTATTAAGAATCAATTATAAGAGAAAGATAATTTAATAACAATGAGAGACTTGATTTGATTTAGGATATTGGATTTCAATCAATTTCATTAAAATAAGAGAACTGCTAAAAGAGAAATTTAAGTACAGCTCTATGATGGCAGCAGCAGCAGGTAAAAGAAAATTTATGACACAAACACAGATACAGACTTTGACTCAAAGAAGACCTTCATTGGAAACACAGCAAAACATCCCAGACTCCTACCAAACTTTGCTAGAAGAGGTGAAGAAAACAAGGAATGAAGTGAGCTCAGAAATGAAAGACATGACTATTGAAGTAAAGAAAGAGATCAGAGAAGTAAGAAAAGAAGTGGAAAGATTTGGCCAGAGACTGACAAAAGATTTAAGAAATATGAATGGTAGACTCGAGGAAGTACAAGAAAAGACAAAAAAACTGGAGAAGCACACAACAGACATCGAATCAACTATTGAACAGAATGAAGCAAGAAACATACTGGCAGAAATTAAATATCATGAGAAATGTTTAAAAATAAGAGGCCTGGAAGAGAAACAAGGAGAAGATCTGTACATTAAATTAATCCCAGCAATAGCCCAATTTATAAACTGGCCTACGGAACAATTAGATCTTGAAGTGGATCGGATCTTTAGGATTAATTCACTAATCGTGAAGAAGAGAAAAGTCCCATGAGACATGGTGATCTCCTTTGTAATGGAACAAGTGAAAGAGATAATAATTCAACAAAGTTACACCAACAATCTCATACTGAATGGTGTGGAACTCAAAATCTTCAAAGATGTACCATCTCAAGTTCTAAAGAAAAGAAAGGACTACAATTTTTGACCCAGGTTTTAAAGAAAAAAGGAATCTCATATAGATGGGGTAAAATCGAAGGTTTGTATGTTTGTACATACAAACAAAAACGATATGTGTTGGGCAGCCCTCCATATTTTAGTAATGAGATATGTAGTAGGAGTTAAGTAGTAGCTTGCTTGTAACAAGGTATGGGAACCAGAGACTGTTAGATAAACAAAAAGCTAGGAATGCACTGATAAGCACAGCCAGGCTGCACCAAGACTTCAAGGTCTCTTGTGGGCGGAAAGATGTCTTTTATGTTTTGTATTTTGCTAATTGCCTCCAGTGCATTCACTGAAGTCCTGCACAATGTATCACACTCCTAATAAATAGTGTTTATGCACTGTTTTATGTGTGAATTCAGTTCCTGACAATATGTATTAAATTGTGTTATGGAGGGGAAAGAATTTCTGAGGAGACATAAGGAAGACTTGGAAAAAACACAAGAAAATGACCCAAATAGAGAGGAAAGACAAGAAAAGTCAGACAAAGAGGAAAGAGGAAGAAAACACTCATCCCTAAAAGAGTTAGCAACAGGTACGATTAGCATCTCGGAAGAGTTATTACACCAAGAGGAAGGAACCAATTCAGAACAAGAGAAAGAAGAAACTGGTTTAGCATCAGAAAAGGAAAATATAGAGGAGTCCAGTAACATCTGAGAGCTATATTTTTGTAAAACAGTAAGATGCAAATTAAAACCCTTTTCTGGAATATTAGAGGGGTGAACTCTCTACCAAAAAATAAAATAAAAAATCTTTCATTTCTTAGAAAAACAAAAATGTGAAATTTTATGTCTTCTAGAAATACATATGAGGAATTCGGATTTATCATTATTAGATAATCCCAAATTAGGAGAAGCTTTTGCCACAACTACTGAAAAAAAAAGAGA